>OX411783.1:16174748-16774748 GCA_948252455.1 Acleris cristana
ATTGAGCGAACCAAGCTAAGCGTCGATACCAACACGCAATTAGGCCGGTTTGTACTCGTTCATAATTGATGGGCCCTGGGAAATGGGTTAATGTACTACTGACTACCTACTGCCATTCAACACCATTAAATATGAATTAGCTCGGACCTTTCCACAAATCAATGCCTGAGAAACGATACACTAAATGACCTACAAGTGTCTTTTTGTGGCTGCTCGAATAAGTACGGTTTCGTTGAGGTAAAAAGACTGTTAAAGGTGGAAGTGGCAGAATGATGTACGGTCACGGACTTTAATTGATGAGCCTTATCGCACAATACCAACGATTAATTCCTATGTAATTTCTATCTCGTCACTTGACACTGTCATTATGACAAGGTTCTATGGTGGATAACCATTTAAAGTCATGATGGTACGATCGACTGATGTGAGATGCGACTTGACCATATCAAGATAGGTTTATATGGCCTGTTTGAGAAGACATCACGCCGGTGGTAGTCTAAAAGGCCTAAAAGGATCAATCCACACAGAAATGTATTGGATTTCCGTAGTTATCTTTTTTCATTATGTGCCACAAATCTGTTTTATTTCTTTACCACATAATTTACTCTTATCCCTTTGTTTATATCTCAGGGATAAAACTTATTCTTCGTGCGTTTTTACGACTCGCGCAGTATTATTTCTTCAATATGCTGTCGAACCCGGTGGCTAATTTTAACACAGCTCTGAGCTCTGATATCCGAAACACCAAAATATTGATTATCGCTCCTTCGTTGCAAGTCACAAGGTCGTTTCGGCAATCAGATCGTAGGCAAGCTTGTTTTAATACAGTAATTCACACTTTAATATCTCGGAAGAAAAAGCTATTTCCTTTGGACACCTATAAAATATTTAATGAAATGTCAGTAGATAGGTGCTACTGTGGAATCTTGCTTAAATTGCGTTGTCGTGATTTGAGATATCTAAGTGACGTGTCTTGCAGATACGGATTGTTTTTGTATAAATCCAGTTCAATAAGTCCCAGAGCTTTACGAGGGCGCAATACTATCCTAATAACACGCTATAATAAGTCCCTCGTCTCCCAGGGTAGGCCCAGACCGCATTCTTTCTCCGAGTGGCACGCGAAAGGCACGCCTCAACCCTTCTCTGGATCTTATTTTGTGCCTGTATGTTATATTACATTATCGTCCGTCGGGAATTTGGGATTTCCGAACGGTGCAAATACGATATTCACCTTTCTGTAAAATTATGTTTAATTAGTTGTAAAGACCTTTCATAATTCGTATTCCGAGAGTTCTTTTAAAATCCGATTCCCTTTTGCCTGATATACTAAGCCCCACGTTGGGCGCCAACGTTGACGTACTCCCCTCGACTTGCTCTCAGTTAATAGCGCTGTCAAGTTGTCTACTAATGGACGGAAACCATATTCGGTTGTATTTAAATAGAAATTGAGTAATGCTCCATTTAATACTCCTTACCTTGACGTTGAATTCTGACATTCTACCTAAGCTCCTTATAACATTACTTTGTATAAAGATCAAATCATCTTTTAGCGTGCTCGTTTAATTTGTAATCATTCTGAGTCCTTGTTGACACTTATGTATTCATTTAATAAAATTTCCCTTAATATAAATATAAGAAGTATACATGGACTACTTAATAATGTTGGGAATAAAACATCATCACCAATAAAAATAAACCATATTTAGAGGTTGCCGCGTCACACGCCCGGATAATCAGTTGCGTAATCAATACAGATTGTCCCCCGGGAGAGAGCCGGCGTCGAAGACAATACATCTATTAACTTGTGGATTCTCCCCGCTTACGTCCTGTTTGATGGTTATTAAGGAACTGCGAGGAATATTGGTTTGCGCATGATTTGTGTCTGCGGAAATATATTGCGGCATATAAAAGCCACACACGGGATTACATTGAAATAAACATAAACAGTTATAAGTCACACACGACATTCCACAAGATCGATCCGGCTTTTCCCTGTTATGTATAGGACGACCATGAAATGATTTTAACAACATGAATAGCTTCACTCCACTCAGACATTCTGCCTAAAGCGATATCCCAAAAGTTTACATTGCGTTAATATTCAGACGGGAACATTGCAAACTTAACGCAAAACTGTTCCTTTGTCGTCGCTTAACAAAACTGTAAACATTTACAGACTTGTATTTGACCAGATAAGACATCGCCGTCGTCGAGGCGTCTACGACAATCGTCGAGATCTTCTCACGCCTATTACTCGCAGGCCGTTTCATTCAAGCCCCTTGCTATTTAATTACCTGGTTTGTATTAATTATCGTCAGTCATACTGCGGTTTCACGCGTTGAATTCACGCTAATACGACACGATAAATTATGTTTTGTAAACACCGACAGCTGTTACTTGCCTGTTAATAACGCCATCGGGAAGCTTCGGAAACTTATAATTGCGGTGTATTTCTTCAATTTATTTCGCACGGAATTGGTTTTGGAAGATGTTTGTACGTTTGACTTTATTTTACATTTGTCCCATTTTTTGGACTTACAGTAAACAACTTCAATTGTTGAACCACTATAGAACGCTGTCGAAGAGAGCGAAATGATTAATTTTATAATTTTTTTCTCGTGACTTGACACTCATTATTTCCTACAACATTCTAGGGTTGGTCAACATTTGACAGTTGTTGACTGTATAAATCCAAACATATCTCCTTTTGGACTGTTTTATTTTATATATTCGTAAAATTTCATGACATTCCTCTTTTTTTAAAAGAAATAGTCCGCAACAGACTACAAGAAATTTTTATAATTAAGAGCCGACGGCGACGCTGGTACCTATCGTGTTTTGTACGAGACGGAGCGTTTTATTAAAGTCAAGGTTGCTTCAGCCATAATTCATACCGTTAAAGATTACCCTCCCATTATGTAATCCTTCAGTGCGGGTTTGAGGTCAAGATTAAGGCGCTGGTTGTTCCGTGGTTTGATAATACAATCAGTGTCAAGAACTCTAAATACAATACAATCAGTTTGAAACTATGTAACCTTTGGTTTCGTTTGTAGTAATTACTACTGCAACACCATTAAGTCAACCCCGACAACAGCATAATTACTTCCTTCGACGTTAATTTTGCAAATTTTCTAGTATATCCGGACACGAAGAATTATTTTAAGTTTGCTACTGAGAACATATTGTTATCGTAAAAAAATCTTCCTATGTTTGACTTTTCTGAGTCAGTAGGTCTGTTTGTGTACTCGCAATAAGCAGTTCTGGATCTAACGTTTAGTTTAGTAATCTCCTCGAGCATAAAGTTAACACGCATTTGTTTCTGCCGATCATGCGTTGCCTAAAATATCATCATTACCGGATACGAAGCGTGGGCTGACCCTCTACTAGATGGACCGAGGAGCTAGTGAAGGTCACAGGAGCCCAATATATGCGGGCAGCGCAAGATTTAATTTTGGGAGGCCTTAGGGGATACCTATGTCTAGCAGTGAATATCTGTCGGTTGACATGATGATGATTATCATTATTCTTTTCATTATAACTGCTTTTAAATATGGAAATTAAATTAAGTAAGATTTGTAACCTGAGTGTCTAACTGAAGTCTTTGAAGTCTGTTTTAAATTTCACGTGATGAGAAACACTTGTGCCAACATATACATATTTAGCGTTTCATGATTTCCCACCTTGAACTTACGAGATTCCGGAAACTTCCGCGCCACCCTAACGTGCTCCGTAATTTCGCAACTCTGAAGGCGGCGCTAAAAATTTCGCCGAACTAATTTCTTACAAGTTCTTGAAAGCAAAATTGAGGTTCTGTAAATTCTGTAATGTATACCCCGGCTGGCACTGATTGTAATTAATAGACGGATCCCGTATCGTCATCTATCAACCGTTTTATAACCCCCCTCCAGTAATTAAGGGAAGCTCCTGTTTCCTGTCACCCGCTGGCTATTTTCTAAAGTCTCTTATGAAAAATCTTTGTAAATTAAATTTTGTTGTAAGATTTAATCTGTTGTTTAATTTGATTGAAGTTGTAGTCGTGCCCAGATATTTTTGTATTTAAACCTACTAAACCTCTAAGGCAATATTTGATATTTTTACGACAGCCATAACAGCGCAAATATTTATGTCTCTGCTTAAAATTGAACTTGTGAAGTATGGCTTTCTTTCTTCGGCGGTGTTATACAACCCTGCACTTCTGCTGTTACACGGACTTAGTTTCCATATACATTTATACGAATCTTGGCAATCTGACAACCTATACAAATAAGCTAAGTTTGTGCAGAAAGGCGCTTACTTGGCGTGGCTAAAAGCCTTTATTCACTAACCTACTTTGAAACTGAATTTATCTCTGCTGCGATGATCTTTTTAATCACTGCAAGAATATATCCAGTACCTTCAAGTTAAAGGATCCAAGTATTTGTGGTTGTAGCCAATATTTTTTTCAATAGCGAGAAACTCAATTGGAACGGAACTGAAATGTAACTTTACCTTGTGTCCTATGTGGCCTAATAACATGATTAACAGACACCCATAGCCTAAGTCATCGGGTTTCACATAAAAGTTGGCTTAATTCTAGGCGTACCTCTATTTATGTTAAAAGCATAATATCTTTCTCTTTGCCCCGAGCCCAGGGGCTATGAAACAACAACCTTCCCTTAAATATTAAAGGTGCTCAAAAGCCCTGCTCTGCTGTAAGCGTTTGTCTTTATTTATTGACACCCACGAGAGTGTGTTGACGGGTGAAACTTCTAAAAATCCTGTCTTTTTTTTGTAATATATAAATAATCAATTTTGAAATACGTGTCGACGGGAGGAATTTGCATTTTTTTCTTAAAATTCTGGCTTTTCTTTCGTACAAGTGATGTATGTGTTTACTTTATAAATAATACATTTTGTATCAAATCAATCATTTTTTCAAACCCCCTTATTTATAAAAGTACAATAAACCTATTTTAGTTAAAGTATGATCATTTTTGAAGCATACTCTAGTTGCTGCGCGTTTATGAATAAGAGGGTTACTCTTTAACCTGGAAGGATTGTTTGGATTGACTTGTTTCGAGATCCAGCTGCTATTAATGTAAATCTGATTTAAAGTTATTCCGTATTCCTTTAGACCCACTAGTTGGTTTCATGTATGTATTTTTGATTAATTTTAAAGGAATAGTTATCACAATTGATTTCGTACCTTATTTACTACACATTAACATTCCATTAGTTTCTTTGATTTAGTATAAGGACTACTTTGTATTTCGAATGATTTTAAAGTTGTTTATTTTTATTTCATAGATTGTATTGGAAGACCTCATTCATTTCCTATTCCTGAAGAACCACCAACCTGCCATCCAGACCTAGAAATCCAAATAAATCGCCTTTGTCTCTTTTATTTCCTCAATTCCCTATCCCAAGATAATAATGTCAGCCTGATACAGTAAAGATGTGATTCAATTCAAGGATAGAGAGTACCTAAATAGTAATACTCATAAATCTTATAAATGGACCAGTTACCGTCAAGTAAAACACATTCTGGTACACGAAGTTAAATAAAGATGAGTAGGTATGCTTAATATTGTAATAGGTGATCCTAAACACGCGGAGTAACGTTTAGTTAAGCCAGATAGAGGCAATTAATATGAATATTAAGTAGAATTAATCGGTCAAGGGTCTCTTGGCAATGCGTCGGAAAATCTATTGAACAAACTGCGAATAAGGTACCAATACTGAGGAAATAACAAATAAATTGATAATATTTACTGAGGCACGTACATTTTGCAGTATAGGTGTACTGCCGTTTGGTCAAAGTATTTTTCGCCAAATTTCACTTCCCAAAAAACTTATCGCAGTAGTTTCATTTCCCAAACGAATCTTTAGCACATTTACATTTCGCATTTTATTCACTTGGTCAAATTATCATCTGGCATAATTTTACTTTGTCAAATTTTATTAAGACAAACGTTTATTAAGCAAATGTTTTCCTTCGGCAAATATTATATTCCAAAAAAATGTTAGTTCAAATTGTTATTTCCCACACTCAATTTATAGCGTGTCCAGTTAGGTTAGTTTAGGTTAAAATTAGGTAAGTAGGTTTAGGTTAGGTTAGATTTCATCAGGCCCGGAGGGCCAATCTACGCAGAATAGAAGCCCCGCGCAGCGGGGCTTCGTCGACTGTATCACGGAAATAACTCCATCGTATCTACTTTCAGTAAAAACAAATACCAAGTTTGCGCAAATACGATGTTTATGCGCCAGCACGCAGTAAGAAAACTACCCACTTAACGAAAGCTAATCATATCCTAAATTTTATCCTATTTAATGCTATCCTATTTTGGGAAGAGTATGTTATGCCAAACGATACATTTGACTACATGAAATTTGGTAAAATGAAACTTGACCAAGTAATTATTTGTTAAACAATAATTTGCCAAAACAAAATTTGCTAACTGTTAAATTGCGAAAAGTTGTTTTGCCTTATGATTTTTTGCCAAATGATAATTTGAGTAAAATAGTTTGGGAAGTGATACTTTGGGAAAAGTCTTTTGACCAAACATTAGTAAACCTGCAGTATAACGAATGAACGTGGTCGTTCAAACATCATAAACTTGTGTGATAATTACTCAATTATATGTCAAGGAAAATACTCGGCTACGGATGGTTATTTTGCAAGCTTGTAAACTCCTCTCGTGTTAATACCGTGAAATCACTGGCCGAAAATAATGAGTGTTAAAATTACTTGTCAAAAAAGTTTTAGTAGCATCTTCCCGTGACGTATCGGTTTTGATTAAGGGCAGCCCTTCACGCAGGAGCGACGCCGGCGGCGCCGCGTATAAATAGCCTGGTCGATACACGGGACGCTGGAACAGACGGACCGTGTTACTCGAAATGTGTTAATACTGATTTGAAGATCATCCTGATAATTACAAGAGATTCTTTACTTACAAGTTAGAATACAGCGGTACCAGATCCAGTGACACTCGTGGCAGAACAAAATCGAGTACCTAATTAGAGACTGGCACTATTGGTTTCAATGCGTTCGTTAAACTCGGTCTGACGGATGGAATGAAAATTGTATAAGTTCACGACGATTGGCGAAGTAGGAAAATACTTTTTAGTTACCATTTTAGTATTTTACCTAATTTTGATGAACGGTATCCCAAATAGATCATCAAAATACAGGTATTTGGCAACTACATCTGCATAAAGCGTTTGCTAATTTGGGCGAAACCCTAGAACAATAGCATCAAGTCTCAATTTACATTTATCTACATGCCAGCGCCGGCAATTTTTCAGCTCATACGTGTTTTCTGGCTAGCGATAAAATATTTTTTTTAATTTTCGTACATCAAACTGGAAAAGAGAATGTGTGAATATCTACAAGGTCAAGGTAACAGAAAGTAAAAAGTGGACTAAACCAAAAATCCTAATGAAATACCTAAGTATGTTTTTTTAGATAGATTATTTGCGTTTATTTTCATCGGGAATCCCACTTCTGATTTGTCCCCTCCAATAAAAATACAAAAGCCATCCGTGCCAGCGGGTCATGCGATGGGCATTGTTGTCGATTTAGTCATCGCAGGTGAATGAATGTTCGAGCAGAGTTGCGTGAATAGGCGAGTTTGTATAGTGACTCGTCCAGTGCGCCCGCGCCGGCCGCTCGCCGACCTTGTCAAGGCAAACCTGTCCGGTCCGGTTGTCCGCACCTATTCATTATATCTACACACGTTTTTGTGACACGTGGTTTAAATTCATTAAGGTTTTAGTAGTAACTGTAGTATTTTTTGTGGTTGTCGGTTGTACACTAATATTTAAAAGAAAAAAACATGAATGTAGACGTTTTTTTATTTATATTTAAGCTAATGCATCTTTAGAGAACACGTGTACTCGGACAGAGTTTAATCATCCTCGATTACAAGTTCGTCGATGGCGTCTTCTACGCAGTAAGACACTAAGTAGCAGTATCAAAGGTTATTGTCAGACTTCCTGACGCGAAACCTCATTCAATACCTCGCATAATTACCTACTTTCTCGAAAATAACTTATTAATATGACACCATAAAATAATAGGTATCGAAAGAAAAACAACACATTATAGCGGTTTATTCTGGATTAGGACCACACAATTTATTTTACGGATTGCCAAAAAACCTAAAACATGTTTCGCATTTAGGCTTCGTTAAAGACACAAAGGTCAACGTGGGTAGTAAAAGTGAGGCTGCTGCTAGCTAACGATGTAAATTTATTAATGTCTGTTAGTGTAAACTCCTACGCTGCGGGGTCTATTTCGATCTCTGCGGATGGCCGATTTTACGTATTTGAATTATTAACAAAGTTATTAACGCAGGATGATGAGGTTAACTCCGCATTTTGGTAATTAGAGCTATTTGACAGCAGCTGTTGTCGTTAATTATTATTACTTGCCTGGAAACAAACGGTTTAGGAATCTGGTATCTGGGCTGATTTTGCATTCGAGAAAGTGTTTTCTTGTTCGTCTTTATTTCACCAGCTTCGTTAAAAGGAGAGGGATTTTTGGAACAGAGTTAGTTAAATCGTCAAAGAGTCGTATTTGCTATAGCTTGGCATGAACCAGTTACTCGTGGTGTCAGGTTAAACCACCACTCCACAAAAATTGGATATCGTATTCAATATATTCGGAACTGCATCGTCATGTTTCTCAAACGCGTTACTGCTAAATTATAAAATGAATTCCAAGAGATATCCTGTGGCAACTGTGGTACTTAGACAAATTTTACGCAGTCATATTATACACTAAATTCTCTAAAAGTATTTTTATAAAATTTATTCCACCTCTGCCTTAGTCGTATCTCGTATCCAGCATGACTGATGGTCATTGGATGGTTGGTCGGATTGAATCTTATTCCGCCATTCATTTTGGTCCATTGCTATCCTCACCATATATAAAAACTTTTGAGATGTTGAGTTTTTATGTTAAGTCGAGATAGGCCTCGTGCTCTCTTGCCTTTAGAGACAACTAGGTATTAGATAGTCATAAAGACCAACAATGGTTAATAAAAGTAATGATCTTACTAAAAGTTAGTAAAATGGGTCAGGTTCAGGTTCGATGTTCCAGTGAAATGCCAAGGGCGCCATCATCATTTGGCGCCTGTTAGCGTGATGTAAGTTTTCAGCCGGATTAGATCGTAATGTGCTCGGCTCTTTGATTGGCTCTTGTAATGGTAGTTAGCACGTTTTATAAACTCAGCACTGAATTAGTTGGATTGCTTAAGGTTTATGTGTTCTCGGATCCTTATTTTGGAGATGTAGAAAGTTTCTCTTGAAAAAAAACGTCCGTAAATTCTTATAACGACCTATAATTATAACTAGCTACGATATTCATGTCTCAGTGTTAGCTCAAAGTGAGTCAATAAGGAAATATATTTTAAAAAAAACTGACCATGATCAAATGATCATTTAAGCAAAAAATACTCGTAAAATCACAAAAATTTAGCTTATTTGCTGAAATAAAATCAACTAATGATATTAAAACAAATTAAATCATTCATAAAGGTTATAAGAACCTTGGGTTCCAGTCCCTGGTTCTTCGTTTATGTTTGACTTTTAAAACTAAAGCGACACTGCTCGGCTGTTTTGAGCAAGCAAGCCCGGTTTAATTCGGCGACGTTTTTCTGCTCCACGCCTGCGGCTGCCTGTTTGCGGTCCTTAGTGAGACGCGTGTGACGGCGGGGCTGACATGTAATAAGAGAGTAGCTCTAGCCCAGTTACAGTTTTCGGGATAATAACAGTGAAAATTAAATATTTGTAGGTAATTCAGCAGGTCAATTAGCCCTTGTCAGGTTCGCGTCTGTTTTTGACGGCTTATGTAGCGGTCTACCGGATGAGAAACGTTGGGTTGTCTTTGGTCAGGTTAGAAATGAGTGTTTGATTTTGGAATATAGTTTTGAAATATAGATGAAGGCTAGTGATGACAAACAAATATTAGAAAAAAGGTTTCGCCAATTTTGTGGATTTTGTGGTTATGTAATAATTAGTGTTTAAAAAGGGTTATTTTATTTCCTAAAGAACTTTAAGAACGGACGACATTAAGTACGTTTACGTTTAACCTATAAACTAATAAACTTATCTTCTGCGATCCATGTCTTAATGTGATGACCCTCGCACCACCAGCAGTTCATGCGTAAAAGTTGAATCATGTTGCCAGTTGCACTGCACTCCAATTTCCAATCTATACGCAAGGACTGTTTTAAAATGCAATTTTCGCGAAATAAAAACTACCTGAAACGGTTTAATAAGTCAAATGGAAGAGGGGTTCTGTGGACAGTAGGGCCCCGCATGCCCCGCGGCGCGTCGACTGTTTCAGCTAATTTGAACGGAGTTAAGCTCGTTACGCAGTTTGTTTGCGCCCGCGTTCGCTCATTTTTCCCAGGAAAAACCCTTTTCAACTGACGCAACAGGTACCTGGTAATATAAGTTGGATAATTGAATTATAACCAACGTGGCAACGGAGGTGACTAGCTTGAAAGTGCTTAGTGCGAGGAATTACCAAGATAATGCGGTCAGTTCCGCTTGCTCTATAAAAGTAGAATTATGGCTAGTAGAAGTAGTAACTAGAGCACTTCGATGAGTCTGCCGTTTTGAATGTGTTTTCAAAGGATATATTGGGTAAAGTAGGTATTTTTGTGGACCCTTAACTTTTCTTTCTTTTGTTACTAAACAAAGTACGTTAAAATAACCTCCAAAACCCCCATTGCAATAAACTCAATTTAACGATAGCAGTAAAGGACCATAGCTGTTGAAATCGTCTCGCAGTCATTTAAAATTAAAATGCCTAAGTGCGTGTGCGAAGACGCAAGCCTTTGAAAGTAAGGAGCCCTTTTAACCTTAAAATAAAGCCGAGGCGACTTATTCGCCGCCGGGAAAAGCTAGCCATCCATCGTGCAAATGTGACATCGTTCGCACAAGTGCTCTCTCCGCTTCATATCCACTTTACAATGCAAATTACGCTGCCAGATTGTTTTTGAAGCGCCCTCAAAAACACTTACCTGTGCTAATTGACCTGCGCTATTAATTATAAAGGAGGTAGTTCCGTTTTATCCGGCAGGAGCGAGAGTAATCCGGTTATATCCAGATTAACCGGAACGGATATTGTACAGCCGCTTTGTCTATTAGGTAAAATCGATTGTTAATGGGACAAGTATAGGAGGCTTAGGGTCGGGTAAGCGGGTTGTCAATAGGCAATAAGTCAGATTGGTTGATCGGAAGGTGAAGAGTCATATTGCTAAGTGCTTATGCGTTATTTGGCTGCCAAAATCCGGTTAGAGGAAGTAAAAATGTCTCATTATCGTGATGGGTAATTTTTTCTAAGGTATAATGCCTGTTGACAGGTTTGTGTCTGGCTTGGCTAGGTGGCTAGGTAGATGCTATCATAAATCTTTATGAAACTTCCATGATGTTACTAAGAAACGAAGACGGAAAGTTTTTAGCCCGTGTCTAGGCCCCACAGAGCTCCAGTTTAATACCGGACTGGACTTTGCATTTGATGAATAGATTGGTCGCATTTTCGACAGAATGGGAAGAGCGGATCAGCGAGCAGTGAGCAGATTTAGCTTAAAAAGTCACCTTGATATAATTGTTGTTTATTATAAAGGACATATTATTTGGCCGATGGTTATTGTGATGATGACTGTTTTGAGTTGATTCAGGTAATATGCTTATGATCCATACCGCCTTAGCATTCTAACCTAAGTATTCGTTATGTTGGATACTTAAGTACATTATGGTGCCGAAAAAACAATGCGTTGCAAACTAACGAAGATAATGTATCTCAATGATGTCCTCAATTCAAATATGGAGTTGGTATACATTCTTTAAACCTCTGGTAAAATAGTATTATTAATTGGTTAGATTATGAATTAGTTTACTGCTATTTCTTCAGGAACTATCCGATTTTCCGAGATAAAGTATCCTACGCACGTTTTCGGGCTATAAATGTACCAAATTTCATATTCGTCAGTTAAGGCAGTAAGGTAAGGCGCAAAATGCGTTTATACCAATGGCTTTGTAATAAATATCCTTGTTTATAACACAACGCATTTGAAATGTCATTTCAAATCCCAGGAAAACCCCTAAAGATTTATAATTTTCAAAACTGATCCTGGATATAGCTGGTGCAAATTGCAGCTACTGCGTTGCACTGTTTGTTATGGCCTCCCCCTATTGTGCAGCCTCCCGCCAGCTGTGTCTGCTAATTCAGAATCGATTACGGCCCATTCACGACTCGGCCCACTATTCAGTTTACGATAGCGTACGATGATATTAAGATTTGAGGTGATTGGTTTTGGCTCGAGTTAAGTGGGGTGCTATTCTAATGGAAATTCGGATGATACCTGGATTACATTGAAAGTTTTAAATATATATTTATCTTATCTAAATAGCCTATTTAGTGTCCCACAGCTGGGTAAAGGCCTACCCTTAATTTTTCTACTAATTTCTAGGTTAAGCTAATCCTTGCCCGACTGCTGGTCAATTTTTGAGAAACGAACACTCGGAAATTTTCATTCGAAGATGAAAGTAAAACGGTAATGTTCTATTTTTTCAAGTTTGGCGTTGGTTTATTTTTTATTTTCGAGCACTAGTTTCTCAAAAATTTACTGGATTGAATTTACTCAAACCGTCCCACCAACTTCCTAGCGTGTAATTTAAAGCACAGCATAAAAAAACTAAAATGATTTATTATCTTACGGGCGCGGGAACGATACATTTCTAGATTAAATGTGTATATACCAAGAAAAGCATTTTGATTACAGCGCCCTCAAGCGGAAAAATGAAACAACTCGCTAAACACAATAAAGCCTTTCGGACTGTTCGGACCGAAAGGTTTCGGTTTAACCGTGGCCTGCGGCATAGTGTGGTTCCGCCACCCCTCGCTAGATAGCGCTAGTAGCGTGTTCCTCGGAATAAATCTATTTACTCTAAAATTATTGTGAAGGTATTCTTTTGAGGTTATTTTAAATTGCTGGACGAGTAGGAAGACAGCTATTTTAGTACAGACAGTATTTAAAATCATGCCAAAGATTATTTTTCTTACATCAAAAACATCATGTGATTTTAATCGGATGCTTTTACATTAAGAGAATGGGAATCAACATAAACAAGATACTGGCAGGTCGCCTGACGGTCACACGTGCTATTTATATGTGCACACGCATTTAGAGTTCATTCATTCTATCCAGTTTAAATTTAGAACGTACGCATCATTTAGTTCAGTAGTTATGCGAGGTGGGCGTGGACGGACGTCGTTTTGGGTCACCGGAAAAGCCCTGATTCTACGAATCACCGTTTGATTCTTTTGAAGTATTATCCCAATGCACAGCGCATCCGCATATTATGTTTACGAAGAATGTCTTTGTTGAATTTGAAATGTTTGGATACAATTATAAATTCAGTAAGAGTTCTTTCTTTTAAGTACTCTCTTTAACTTCATAATTTCCTCATGACTGAGGGCTACCGGTTGGACAAAAAAGGGGGACTAAAAAAAAATATGTTTTCCGCTGTAACCCAGCTTCAATGAAGTTTGACGCCGTTTTCAATGTTTGCCGACGCAAATAATTAAGTCCTTATTCTAAGGCGTACATCAATCTTCAAAGTAGGTAAGGCTCAAACATACTAGAGCTAATACATAGCAGATAGGTCTCAGACCCCGGCTCCCGTAATCACAGGATCAAGTCTGATTGGCACTGCCAGCCGGATAATGGATGCCAATTGGTTAATTTATGGCTGTGCCAGCTGCCTTACCAATCCATCGGCTGTTAAATTAAAGCGTAAATTGAGATTGGATTGAGAAATGGATCTTAAAAATAGTGCTAAAACTGAAATGAAACCGTGTTTCGGATTTAATATCGTTGTAATATAGATTTAAGAGGGGCCCCGTTTTCAGGTTGGTCAAACTATGACCAAAGTAGATAGTTATAAGCACTATGGTAATTTTTTATGGTAAACTAGCGGCTTCGCCCCGCTGCAAATTTCTGACTTTCCCTGTGGATTTTTCAATTATTCTCTTTCATAAAAACCTTGTCCTTACAATGACAAACACAAAAAAAACAGCCAAATCGGTTCAGCCGTTCTCGAATTTTGCGTTTAGCATTTTTAGCGATTAATTTTTATTTATATAGAAGATTATAGTGCTAAATTTCCAGACCTGCGACATAGCACCGTAAGTTTGACATGGAAGAAACTGAAATAGCAAAAATTCTGTTTAAATTTTGAGCACGAAATTCCCTAATAGAGATTGAAATTTCTGTCTCGTTTAGTTTTTACGATTTTATCATGATTGAATGATAGAAAAAGAAAACTAACGCTTCCTCGAGACGCCCTCTGCATTCGCGGAAATTTCAAACAGTTTCCAGTCTTGCATAATCAGGTTAAAACAGTTTATTTTTTATTTAACCTTTATTGCACAAGATAATTAACTTAATATACAAAAGGCACACTTAATACCGTAAGGCATTCTCTACTAGTTAACCTTTGGGTAAAGCAGAGATTGGCAAGACATATTTAGACATGTACCTATACTGGAAGAGATCACAGAGCGATAAGTTCGCCATTGTACAATGTACACGTTAATCTTAAGTTTGTTTAAGTACTTACTTGTAATTGGTTTTATGTACCGTACCTACATAAAGAGTTTACACACATACATACATAGGTAAATATATATATATATTATTAATTGCATAGTTCTATCGATAGTGATATTTGAGCTAATGATACACCAACCATAAATTCAAACATTTATCTTTATGCCGCAAAATACTAACCGCAGCAAGTCACGTTCTGTACTTCTCACAAGTCTAACATAACCTGACTTATGTAATAACCGCTTACCCTGCAAAAACAGTGAAATTTACTGTCGCCTAGCTAAAAGCTAACCCGTTCGTGTTTGTTGTAAAACACTATAAATTCGTGGCGCGACCTTCGCACGACGCGTTGACAGCTGTTGAACTACTCGATATTTTATAAACAGGGCTCACACGATGACTCCACACATGAGAAGAATGTGTTCGTACAATGTGTTTTTCTAACCAATTGTGACGTTTACGTAGATGATAGCGTGTGCACCTGTCATTTGTTTTTCATCACATCATCTACTCGCTCACCTGTAATGAGACGTTTTGACTTACTGTTTTGACTGGTAAATAAAACTTGATAGAGCTGGAGCATTACTTGAGAACAACTCGACCGATTTGGCTGTTTTTTTTGTTGTGTTCGTAATTTTCAGGATTGAAGACAAGGGGCGTATTGCATAAAAAATAATAGCTTATATTATAAGCGGAACTCTCTTTCCAACAGTATGTATTAAAAAGAGACTTCCACTTGTAATACAAGTTAGAAGCTTTTATGAAACGGGCCCCAGGTTTGTATAAAAAAACCTTGCGACGCCGAGCACGAACAGCTAGTTTAAAATAAAAACCGAAATATATGATTTACAAGTATACAACATAGGTATTGAGCCTGTGTTGACGACATTATCAAAGCATGCAGTCAGAGGGCTTATTGTCTAACGAACTCGCAATCACGATCGTTTTCATTTTGAAAATCGAAGGCTTGTCTGCATACAAAATGAAAACAATTGCTCCACTTTGAAGCCGGTTGCGACTGCGAGTGCGTTAGACAATAAGCCCTCAGGTTTTTAAAGCTTGTGTTTTATTAGACTGGTATATATAAGTTCACTACAAATGTTAGCTTTTGCAATTACCTATTAAGCACTTTTGTAACTCTCCACAGACTCGTGGACTAAAATAATATTCATCGCTAGTCTGGACGCGCCTTTGTGTATTGGAAAAGCCTTTGTAAACGTTTGTTTGAACGATGATAAATAAGGAACAGCCTGCCTGGGCCGGCGATTGGTGGGCCCTTGACGTGAAAGGGTTGGCGAGGGACATCGCTTCTTTCAGATTAGCATTGTGTTAAAACTTATTATCGACGGTAAATATTATAAATAATAAATTTGGGGACAGTGTCATACATTGACCTAGTCCCAAACAAAGCTCTAGGCTTGTATTATGGAAATTAGACAACGATAAACTTACTTATATAGAGAAATACATACTTACATACAAAGAAAACATTCAAGACTGACGAATACCCACGATCATCACACGAATATTCGTCTTTACCTGGAATCGAACTCTACCAACTAGGCCAACTGCGTCATCCAAACAAATGTGTAATTTGATGTACAGAACAAAACGATTTTTCGACACAAATGCAATGTTTGCGTATTTGTTAAGTTTTTTATCTTATAGCAAACTTTAAATTACCTGCCTACTTAAATCTCGAATAATTGACTTTTGCAAGCAACGTCTCAAGGCACTATGTTCTTATTTCCAATCGTAAATTCGTGAACACTAACGGCTACACTCAGAGTCTGTTAATGACGATTAAGTCGTTCCTTAGTAACGATTTTTCATTCACAAGTTTGAAAAAGGAACGAGGTTATTGTCCTCAAAAATTTCCGAGTTGAGTACAGCGGTTATTTCCTTAAATGTTTATTTTCAGGTTCGGTTTAAAGAAGTTTGATAACGACAAATTGTAACTCAAAATCCAAATATACCGGCGAACTGTCATTAACCTAGGACTGTTGTACCGCACTGCGATAACCCCAGACGGCTCATGAATATTAGCTCAGTCAATTTATAAATAAATCAATTATTCGCGGTCGGTTAGTTATTGCCGGTGAACTGCATGGAACTGAAAGGATTTGAAAATAATAGTGTATTTTGATAGCGATTCGACAACAATAGAGCTAGCGTCGTATATATTGCTTTATGGGCCCTTTAAATGCTAGTTTGACCATTTATGATTGATGTATTGTGTGAATGTGTCTCTTGTGCGCACAATAGGTTTTATGTCGAGATTTATAAAACATGTCGAGGAAGATTTAAAATAAATGTTACTGAGACTTGGCGGGAGTGAAATGAAGTTTGTAAAATATGTGAGATAATTTGTATGAGACTGATGACTGATTTACTAAAGTTTCCAAAGGCACACACATACCATTTTTATAATTAACCCCGAAATCAGCAACAAACTAAACTGCAGCGTACGAAACGAAGACCCTTAAATTTCCCATTCGTTGACATTTTTTTGTGCGCTATTATAAGAATTGTCGATACAATTTAAGGCGTGTATGAGGTCGGTAAATTGCACGTGAATAGCACTAAATAGCTGGCGCAGAGCAGTGAACAGGCCCCGGTCTCATTTCACACTACATTTGCGGGGTCTTTTAAACAGGGTTGCACTATCAAATATATTTAAATTGCTGATAAAGTTAATATTTTATGGTTTTAATATAAAATAATAAATAAATATTTAATATCGTGACCGAGTAGAAAGGGAGGGTGTGGCAGAATATCTCATGGAACTTGCTCGCATATTAAGTCTAGAAATTAAAAAATATTATATATATTACAAAGTTGTGCATTGTCATTTTATTGCACCCACCCACTTTTTGATTTCTGTTTCACCTTAAGGTTGACTGGTAGAGAATGCTTGTAGCATTAAGTTCGCCTTTTGTACACTGTTTTAATTTTGTGCAATAAAGTATTTAAATAAATAATAAATTGGTTAGGGAGTCTGTGAAGGATAAAAATCTTGTAACAGTATTTTTGAACGCGGATTTTACAGCCAATTAATTTGTCGAATAAATGTTTAACCTCCGCCAAAAATAGAGGACTGTTAATAGTCTAACGTTTGTATCTTTTGTGTAGGTATCTGTTTATTTGTCTGTGGCATCGTAGCACCCGTAGTTAATACAAAGTAGTTGTTCAATATGAAGCTGGTTTAACGGGGATGGTTCTTAGCCAGATTAAATTAAAATCTTTAGAGATCAGCTCTGGAATTAAGAGTCGAATTATATGCGGGAGGTTTTTCTGACAAATGTTATCCTTTTTACTTTTAATTCATCATCATCATTTAAGCCGAAAGACCTCAACTGCTGGACATAACCCTCCCCCAAGGTTTACCATAAAGACCGGTATTGCATTGCATCCATGGGTTTTCCGCAATCTTAGCCACCGCAACGCGTACCGAAAGACGCAGCGTGGGTAGGCCTTCATCACCGTGGACTGACATTAAATTAAATAAATTAAATTATCCCGGTCATTACATTAAAAAAAAACCTGTGCGTCTCTAGACCCCCGACAGAAGTGATAACTTAAACTAATCTAAGTTGAACTATACCGCCCCGCCCCGCCCCGCGCCGCTGCCGTATGCGTGAGAGAAAGGGAAGCCAGACGGACTGGCGCCGAAACGCGTTACGTAACGAAGCGGTTTACCCTCCCATAAGAAGTTATCACTTCAAAACTAAATTTTTTTAAAAGCAGTGTTTTATTTATATAACAGTTATTATTATTTTACTTATATTCAGTTATTATTATGTAAATATTTCTGAAAAGAATCGACACAGTTGGCAACCCTGACTGTAACACTTCTGTCTTCTTCTAATTTATAGTGGCCTCTTTTCACAATGGCAAACATAAACTGACTTGTATAGTGCTGTTTCCTCCCAATAGAGACAGTGGGGGGCGATAAACTCTCGTTCCAAGTCTTAAAATGCATCCGAACCGAGCCAAAAGTAAGAAGATAGGAATTTTCGTCGCAAAAGTTCAATTGGTCATTGACCTATTGGAAAAATGTTAAAGTATCGTAATTATAACTATTTCTTTCTTTGTTTATATTGCCCACGAACGCGCCAAAAAATTATACACGTAATGCGCAAGAGCACGTATGGTCCAGCGGAATAAAAATACTTCGTAATTGGCAGCTGTTGGGAATCGTTCCGATAATGTTGCTGGATATCTGAAAGTTATAGTGTACTCCCAATCATTTCTATTTATTGTGGACTTGGTATTTTATTATATTAGTTGTGTTAGTATTCCGTAACCAAACTACGCGTAATTCATGCGTTCCTGGTCTCCAAGAATGATCAGGACGCCCTCTTTAAAAAAACTAGATTGGATTGCAGCGGAAATTATTATAGAGGCACAGATGACGGTAACCGGCTAGTTCTTGTTCCTTTTGTGCCATAAATTGCATTAACCCGTTGTCAGAGTTGCAAGAGCGAGAGCGGAGAGGCAATCAAAGCAACTGCCTCGCTGGCTATTCAATTAGAAGCGACTCCTTCTGGGAAGAGGGCTGAGGCGTGAGCGAAGAGCGGGAGCAAAACTGCTTTAGGTGGGCTGATTGCTCGCTTGCCTTCCTCATGTCATGAAAAAAATCTAGTGGTGGCACAGTTTATCTACGAAATCTTAAGTTTTTGGTTTGTATTATCTCTCTCCTCTACATATCTCATTATTAATTTATACAAATCTAGAGGGCGCCCGCGACTTCGTACAAGTACAATTAGTTTTTCTCGCTAGTCCCTATTTTTTTCGGAAAATCGTCGCTATTTGCACCCCTAAGGTACCCAAGGAAGACTCCCTCCAAATTTCAAAGCGAAGGTCCTGCGGTTTAGTTTGTGCGTTGTCTGCCAGTCAGTCATTCAGTCACAGTACTGTTTTATAAATTTATTTGGATTAGATATACGTAATTCTTGATTCATTAATCGAAACTAACGCTAGTCCGCGATTTATTTAGTGTAATAAAAGATTTATTTGGTAAGAAGAGTAACTTTACAATGTGTCACTCACACGCCAAACATGTTTGATATGCTATGAAAATCAAAGCTGTCTAAATCTTCAACTTGTGTTGGCTGTGGCCAACGGTATCGTCAGTGGCACGACTTTCAGATGTCGTGATTAAAAGACAAATATCGAAATATCTAACCACACTCCCACAAACTTTAACATTAAACTTTATACTGGCAGGAATCCGGATATATGTTAATCGCTGTTCACCTGTGACTTGGCGTTGCGCGTAAACTCCGGGCGCCTGGGGAAATTGACTCGCCCTTGAGAATCCATCTTTTGCTGATTTTACTGAGAAAAACCTAACAAACTTATTGCTATGCCTAAGTGGGTGAAGTGTTAGATGGCGATCTGCTGACTCAAGCATTCTCTGTACATTTTTTTTTCATTTTTTTAATCTTTGATTTTTCCACAGCTGGGCAAAGACCGTTGCTAGCGAACTAGGCTAAAGCTCCCACATTTGCCCAGCACCATCCGTTCATTTGGCCAAATGTATGTTTCACAAACTCTCATTTCGCAAATACGTATTTATGCTCAAACCATTGCAATATGCATAGGTTACACGGGCTCATTAAATAAGTTTGGTTATGTTAGACTAATGGCCACAAAAAATCTAAATAATAAGGCGAGTACCTCTTTGCGAAATGAGAGTTTGTAAAATGATATAGTTTGCCAAATGATGATTTGATGAAACATTAGAAAACATAGTTGAATTGAAATAACCTGCCAAATTCCAGTCTTTTTTACTGCCTAGTACAGGTACTTGTCAGATTTCGACCACAGATAATACGGCCTCTGGATGGATTACTAACAGCGTGTAAAAGAATTCACTAAAAGAGACTGGAATTTGCCAGGTTAATTATTACAACGTCAGGTGTCAGCCACTTCTCTAAATATTGCCCTGCGGAAAAAATCCATTTCAATTCAACTGTACCACATTCACCGAAAAAATATTGATTTCAAATACTCAACCTAAAGCCCTATAGGTTATTGATACCAGTTATCATAAAAAATAATGGTTTCAGCCCAAAATACCGCAGCCGCAGAATACGTTTTGCGTTTTAATTGGCATACATTACTTGTATCCTAGGCCCGTGCCAAAACTGATGAACTTTTTACTGCTGCGTAATTTACCATTTAGTTGGACTTGGAAATTAAGCCAGCGTTATTATTATTAACATTTGAATGAAAGTTATGGCGGCATTGCAATAAAAGCGCCATTAATGAATATAAAAATAATGATTTTGATTGTTGTTGTATTATTTAACAATCTAAGTGATATAAACGTAAACGTACTAGCTTTGTGCTGCTCCGCATATTCACTGCAACTAACTGATACTTATATGAGTATACTACTCATGTACCAGTTTTGGCATCTATCTATATAAAAAAACAATCAAATCGTGTATGTTGGTAAGCACATCACATAAGGACGACAAGACAATGTTTATTAAAAATGAAGTTTTTTGGTTGTTGATAAAGTTGCCGAGGAAATAGATTTGGGCAGGATATAGTCCATCGGGTCAGCTAATATTTAAATAGAAGCTTTTGTGAATGACTGACGAGGGCACTATACCACAATTTTTTGTACCATAAAGTTATCATCTTGTTTACGTTATTATAGCTCTTATTTACTTCACAGTAAAGGAGGCCAATGGCACTTAATCTTCAATACCTTAACCAACAAAACCCCACAAACAATCGACTCGGCTCCTGAGGGCTTATTGTCTAACGCACTCGCAATCACGATCGTTTTCATTTTGAAAATCGAAGGCTTGTCTGCATACAAAATGAAAACAATTGCTCCATTTTGCAGCCGGTTCCGATTGCGAGTTCGTTAGACAATAAGCCCTCCGTGGGCTTAGCATGCGAGGCGAGGAGAATACGTCAAACCCCGTCAAACGCGATTTAGTGTCAAATATGTCTATTCCATATTCTAACGTAAGGGTAAACATTTAAGCATTTAAATAAAAGTGTATTTTGTGTGAATTGAGTCCTTTTATTACTAAGCATCTTTAAGTGTGACGTTATGTCATACTTTCTTATTTTCATATGAATGACGTAATATATGGCCAAGCAAAACCAGGAAACTCGAGCGCCGGATTGTGATCAAGAAACTGTTTGAGTCATTTAACCTTAACAGCCTCGCAGTAAATGTGCAGGAATCACGGACTTCGGAATCGGGCTTCGGGTATTAGTGAAGACAACAAGGATTAGGAGCAATTCCGCCTTCAGGTAAAGTAGTATAAGAGTATGTACGCTCATGCTGTATTTTTCATTTTTTGCCTTGGTCGGCAGGTCATTGACAGACGCACACGTCGCTTATGAGTTTGAATGTGGTATTGTGTGGCTTTCCCTTAAGGCTCCTCTAGAAGGAAAGCGACAGATTCTACAAGGTTATTGTTTTTAACGTGTTTCCGTATTGTCATCGTTTTCTTACCTCTTAATTATTTCACACGTCAAAGGCAATATGTTTTTACCGAGTTGAACAGAGGCCCAGTGTAAAATCTCTTACAATAATCAAAACATCGTATTTTCTTTAATAAAGTCGTCTAACAAAAATAAAGCAGTTATCTTCGCTATTTGCCTAATTACTGTCGCTATCTCTTTCACTCGAGTTCTTTTCTCTGTGTAAAAGACAATGACGGCGTGTCATCCCGGCCGCGGCTATCTAGAAATGATCTTAAAGAAAAATATTACTGCCTTTGTTCGAGAATGATAACAAGGCAAGGCTGTGAGAAAAATTAAAGGACTCGGGAGTATTTCCGAAGCGAATAACTTTGCTGGAAAAAAATACTTAATGCTGAGTTTCTTGCAGCACTTCTTAATGGATGTCATCCTTAGGTATGAATAAAGCATCGTCAACGGCATAATTATTCACTTCAGTATACAATACGATACTCAACACTATTGTACACGTACACCATACTAAATCCTTACAGAGAAACAGCACAATTAGAAATATTATTAGTATATGGTTGCTTTAAAATTTACATTTAAGTTACTGCACGAAATTGTGAGCTAAAGTAAAAAGGTACAATAGTAATAGTACTTACAAGACATGGGATATGTATGGCATAATCCAGCCTGTGAAATTACTTAATCCCGTCTTAGTTCTCAGGGTTTGACAATCTCACTATAAAGTGGCCTCCATGGTCATATGCTTTTTACCACACAAAAGTTTTTCTCTACTAATAGTCAACGTTTGATCAGCAATTAAGTAGACACAAATCGAACACGGTATTATCTAAAGGGCCTCGTCGCCATTAGACGCGATCCATCACTCAGGCGAAGACTTGAGATAATGCTTCTCGTTAACTTTTTAGCTGGAAACCATTCCGGGGTTGGGTTCCGTGTTCAGATGACACGTTGAGGGTTTGCTGCTGTCCAAAATGTCTTATGTTCTTTTTGTAAAAGATAGAGGACTTGAAAAGCTTGCCCGCGACTTGTTTGTCTTTCTTTATGATTGATTGATTGATTTTTTTATTGATAAATGTAAATTTACACGTAATTTTACAGTACACAATGAGTAAATCTTTCTGTAATTAGTCTCTAGTTAGATAGTTTCGCTGGCTTCTTCGCTACCAATTTAATCTAACTCAAGCAACTTTAGTACATATACAAGTAAATCATTGTTTGATTGGAGTTACCAATACATTACAAAACTGCAATCTTCAGATTATCGAATGAAAGTACAGTTATAATTTAGTTAGGCGCAGTGAAGAGAAAAACTCGCAGGTAAATGCTATTACAAAAATAAAGTACCACACAAATGTATCGTATGTTTTTCTGCGTTATCTTTCGATTTATCTTTACATGTAAACAACTACTACAAAGTCGCTTTCCGCATCTGTCTGGCCGTCTGTATATCTCCTAACTACGCAACGAATTTTAATGCGGTTTTCACCATTAGTTAGATTTTTTACGGATGGTTTTAATGTATAATACCTACCTAGCTGTTGCCCGCGACTCCGTCCGCGAAGAGAAATAAAACAGCCTATGTTCATCAGGGATAATGTAGGATTCTAATGGTGAAAGAATTTTTCAAATCGATCTAGTACTTTCAGAGTCCATTCAATGCAAACAAACAATGAAATCTTTCCTCTTTATAATATGAGTGTATAATAAATTCGGTTTTATTATACAGTAGTTACTGAGAACTAACATAAGCCGAAGCGAAGCTAGGGCGGGTTGCTAGTAAAATCCAAAAACAACGTTAGTCTGGTAAATCGTCCTTTCTGGAAATTATTATAATAAAGGCGAAAGCGTGTTCATTTGTTTGTTCCATTTTCGTGGATGATGCAACCAAGCGAAATGAAATTTTGTACAGAGATAGTTTCTAGCCCGGAGACACTCTTTTTATCACGTAAAATCTAAACAAGCCGCGTGAGCAAAATCTAGTTCTTACATCTTTATTAAGGTTTTCCCACTTTATTTTAGTGCTTGTAGGACCTTCTTCAAGATTCGTCCGGATCGCTACCACCACTTATCCTTTAATCTCCCGCTAAGCAGCAGTGTTTTCATTGCTGTATTCCGGTGTGCGGATAGGACATCCGGTGAAAATTATCAGCTTATAGGCATTCCATTTAAGTCTTAGGAAGAGGGTTGACAACGCATTTGCGGTCTTAGGATTGGAGTCTTCAGATTGTAGTCTTGAGAATGGCACTTACCATCAGGTGGCCTGTGTTTGTTTGCCTTCTCCATTCCATACCATAAAAAAATGTTCTTAGATATCTTACAAAACTTAAATCATTTTTAACTTATTCCATTCATAAAGCACTTCTTTAACCAGCCTAGACGCCTGGCACTGTATGATCGTTAATAATTCCGGTCAGGCGCACACCTCGGCCGGAAATTATGGCTCATTTCCTTTTATATCATTGCCTATTACTCTAACAATTCAGCCGTAAACGCTATATGTTGGAACTGTACTTTAAACGTTACATGCCCGACTTCAGTTTTTATACATTTATAAAAAGTAGTGTGGTGTTTCGGGCACTGATATTTTTAGTTACGGTGTGTGCGGTGTGTCGATTGTAAAGTTATTATAAGTGAAGGTAATATGTAGATATGCTATATGTTAGAAAATGAATTTTAAACGCAAATTTAAAGCATTTTTCCAGGGCCTTTGTCCTTATTTAGCAAATCGGCGGTTTTCAAAAAGTGTTCATAGTTAAGGACTAAAATTAAGAAACGGTAACTTCAGTCACGTGAGTCACGAAAATTAACTATACTGTTATAAAACAAATGGTGGTATCTCAGACAAAACTCCTGTAGAAAGTGCGACCATATTACTAACGGGTGAGGATTGAATCTGCTTCGTTTATTGTATTTGAGATACCGCCTATTGGCTTATGAGGGCAGTATATAAATGAATAATTAATTTTCGTGACTCACCTGACTAAAATAACGGTTTCTTAATTTGAGTCCTTAACTATATGTACACTTTTTTGAAAACCGCCCAAATCTTGCTGAGATATCGCAATTATATTGATGACCTAATGGCAGCTCTTATTCACTTCACAGTAAAAGCTGTCATAACGTTAAAAGTGTGATTACGATATCGAAACAAGAGGGGTTAACTTAAACCATAGTAGAATAATGACCCACGCCAAAGTAGCCATGAACCGATTTGATTTTGCCCCAGGTCTTACGACAGTTCGGGCCCTTTCCCACGGCAACATCCTGTTTTTTGCAGGTAAATTTTTGCATTAGGTACTTTACAGTAGGTAGCAAATATGTAACATAATAAGTGTTATAAGAATGCTAATGAAAACGAAAAGAAGGACGCAATGCGTAATCGAGCGTCGACTCGCAGAAAAGATATTCCTATATTTTACGTCAGTAAAGTTTTAATGAAAATATGTAGTTTCATTTGAAATAACAAATCAAGTTTTCTTCCGCTTTTGCAGAACCCGCCACGGATACGTATTTGCGGTTTCTTTGAGTTTGCGACGAAGATAAGTGGAGCATGATTTAGTACTCAAGGACTGGCTTGAAGGAAATCAAATCCAATCGAGAGACATTTATTTAGAAAAAAAGCCAGTCACGTCGCTATAGCCCAAGTAACACGTAACCTATATATTAACCAAAGTGGATATGGATTTATGTCCAAAAGTCCGAATAACACTTTTGATTGGCATCGGCAAAGATAAAATAGTTTTTAATAGCATTTGGTTCGTTTCGAAATGCTTAAAGCTATATTATACTCTTAAATAAAGATTAAACTCCTACCAAAGCATCAGGTATTTATAATATACAGCAACTTAAATAGCTTTTACACTTACACAATGGTTAAAGTCTTATAATAGTAATTTGAAAAGCCCAATACATTAAATAAGCATTAACGAAATATTTTATCCTGCACAGAGCTGTAGTGGCAATTTTTTAAGATTAAAAACTTTTTAATGATCTGTGTTTGTGTTCATTTAATGCTAGTCCTATAGTAACATTCACTAAACAATGAATAAAATCTTAACTCCGTTTACTTCATAATCTGTTTCTTCAATAAAGCTTTTAGTCGTATATTGAAATAAAGAAATGTATTTTTATTATTGCAAGGAATAATTACATCGTAATTCAATTTTGCGAGTGGTTAATTTAGTAACATACCTATTATCGTAAATTTGTGTGCGTGCGTGTTATATTTTGTACGCCATGGATAAAAACAATTGGAAAAAAACTAAAAGAACAGGCGGAATCAAAAGAAAACTAAAAAAAGAATAATCACGTTTTGTTTGTCATTTGAATACTCAAAGTGATTCAATTATCGAAGTTCCTGATACACAAATAAACACGATAGAAACTAATCACTATGGTGTATAATGGCAGCAAACATTATAATGTTCTTATGAAGTGTTGCAATATACCTGAATACTATTATTGAGTGTCTTATACTTTGGTAAACAGGCTCAAAGTATTTTGGTTAGATATAGTAAGATTAACAGCATTATTATACTTTCGTTGAATGCGTAAAGCATTTATATTATCTGACGCCATTTGCTTTCTGTTTCCCCTTGTTACGGAAACAATTAAAATGATTAAAAGTGACTAAAATCTGATTAAAAGAGCACTTTCTATAATTTTACTTTATGCGCGGTGCCTATAAAATCAACTCTATTCATTAAAATTAAGCTAAGAGCTTATAATTTTACAAAACATATTAAGAGTCGATTATAATTTTCTATATTTTTTGTGATAAAAAGCATTGTCACGAGGGCGCGTGGAAATATTACCACAAAACGTAACATGTTTTCACAGTAAACTGACATCCGCAGCTGAATTTCACCCATTAAAGAAAATAAAGTTTACTTACCATTCAATATTATTTTTCACAATTATTTACCAAACTCGCAATAAATACTTAATGTAACATAACTTTTTTTAAATCCATTGAGAAATTCTTTTCTACAAAGGAAATAAAACAATTAGCATTTGAATATGTTCCCATTTAGAGATTGTATATTAATAAGGTGTATATTGGCTGTACTGTGGTCGCAATAAATGCTTTAAGTCTAGTGATTTGTTCTTTACCGACTTCAATAATAACTTTGTGCAATCATTGTAATGCTACTAAGCAGCCTTTATAAAGCTCAATGCTGTATAATTTGGGGCCCAAATTGCTCTTAAAAAAGCTGTAGAAAAGTAAATACAGCTGATATAGGATTTGCATATAATGCTTTGCGCGTCAGTTCGTGCTGTTGTATGTTTTTTATAATGGTGTTTTGTGTTACTTGGGAGTACGGTCGACCTTTTAAATAGATGAACACGGTTTACCCTTGTTAAATAGACACTCATTTCATAGACACTATCACTTCACAGAATTTTCATTTCATAGAAAACTATTTTCTGCTGAACCTGTGTTGATTTCAGTTTATCTTGTGATGGTTACAAGTCGAACCTAACCTAACCTACGTGAATCATATTTAAGATAACCTGAAACCAACACAGGTTCAGCAGAAAAAAGGTTTCTATGAATTGAAAATTCTGTGAAGTGATAATGTTTATGAAATGTTTGTCTATAAAAGAAGGGGATCCCAGATGAACACTTTAGTGCTTCGTCACTTTAACATAATGTTTGAACTGCTTCACTTATCTGTTAAAGGCGCTAATGCGACCAGGTACAAAAGTGTGCAGCTACTTATGAGGCTGACTGTACAATTCTATAAGTGAACTCGATGGACAAGCCGAACTTTACCATGTGCGTAATGATTATGCGGCGGTATGTGTCTCGATCATTGTTTATTTGATGGTGGCAATTAAGAACAGCGGATCGATATTTGAAAACTCTAGCGCCCGAAAGTAGCAAAAGATCGTCACAACCAAACTCAAACTTGAAAAAATACGATTTTAAAGTTTCATGTTTAATTAAATGTCCGATTGTTGGATTCTCATAAATTTTGCCGCAGCAGACCTTTTTGATACGCGAGAAAATATTATTATTTGCCGTATGTACCTATTTCTCGCATTAGGCAACTGAAATGGGTCAAATACTCTATAAAACTAAAACTTAATCTATACCTAAATATAAAAGACAAAACTGACTGACTTATATATCAACGCACAGCCGAAACTACTGTACCTAGAAACTTTAAATTTGGTACAGGAGTTCCTTCCATGATGTAAGTGAGCACTAAGAAAGGATTTTCCGAAAATCGACCCCCAACGGGAAGAAATGGGGGGAGTAGCGGGAAACTAATTCTACGCGTACGAAGTCGCGGGCGTCCTCTAGTCTAAAATAAAAGGAAGGGCGTATAAATCTGCTACCGCAAAAGAAAACAACAGGTGCCAGAAGTTTAAGCCTTTAAGCGCTGCCGTGTATGTACTTAACAATAAAGTACAACGTTGTAGCTTTTATGGAAAGCTATTAAAACTACTGAAGAATTGCCTTTCGGAGCTTATCCCAGACACGTCGGCTGGGAGCTACTTTAAGATATAGTCACACTGTGCAGACAGTTAACATATTTTTTTATTTTTATTTTAGAAATATGTCTAGTTTTTATTCTGACATGTTTCATGTCACCTTTTTAGGGTTTCGAAGTCAAACTAGAAATTTTCATAGTTTTCGCCATGTCTGCATGTCACACTCTGTTTTTCTCAAAAACTAACGAAGTTGCAAAAACTTAAATTTTGTGCACATGAACATATTTATAGCGCGCATTAAGATTAATGATGGATAAGTAAAAAACCGGCCAAGTGCGAGTCGGACTCGCGCACGAAGGGTTCCGTACCATTATCTATACAAGGTTAGCAAAGAACGGCAAAAAAACACGTTTGTTGTGTGGGAGCCCCCCTTAAATATTTATTTTATTCTGTTTTTAGTATTTGTTATAGCGGCAACAGAAATACATCTTCTGGGAAAATTTCAAGTGTCTAGCTATCACGGTTCATGAGATACAGCCTGGTGACAGACAGACAGACGGACAGCGGAGTCTTAGTAATAGGGTTCCGTTTTTACCCTTTGGGTACGGAACCCTAAAAACTGATATGTTTAGGGTGAAGCAAAGGTATTTTTTTTATTTTATGTACTTACTAGCAACTCGCCCTCGCTTCGCTTCGGTTTATGCGAGTTTTCTGTAACACCCGTACATAAACCAGAATTAATTATACATAAAAACCTTCCTCTTGAATCACTCTATCTATTGATGCAAACCGCATTAAAATCCGTTGCGCAGTTTGAAAGATATACGCGTAAATACAGAGGTACGCCGGAAGCGACTTCGTTTTATACTATGTAAAGGTACCTTGTACATTATCCTGGCTAGCCGCTAGACAGGTAGCCCGCTAGTCCGCTGGTCCGGCGCAGCTAGCGGGGCGTGGCCTAACTGATATTAATGGAACAGATATATCATCGGCGCGCGACCGCGGCGCGGGTAATGCGAGGTTAACGGGTTCGAATCGAACCGATCAGAAATAAAAATGTGAAGAAAACTTAAGATATAAAGTATCAAGAAATGTACTGTACCTTTTTCTAATATATATATTTATATGTATGACAGCGATTCTACTCGGTAGATTAATATTGATTTTGACGCGTCATGGTATTGTTTTCCCGGCCGCCATTACTGTCAAGTAAATAAGGGCTACGCAACGTTGACAATACGATATCATGCCACAAGCAAGATTGTTTTACAGTGTAGAATAGAGGCCCTGTGCGTTTTGCGCTATAACCTTAACCCTTGCCAAGGTACAAAATGACAGCACGCGTCTTAAGCTGGCATTAAATTTAATGAACGTTTGAGCAATTCAACAATTCCAAAATTCGACAAAATAAAAATATGGTAGATTTTTTCAGTTTTCAAAATAAATGACCTATCCCCAAAACTAAGCTCTAGGCTTGCGCTATAGCACCCAAAGGTGCAACATCACGAAAATAATGGCCTTTATCGGAAATCGAACCCGGGACTGCTAGCTTCGTAAGTAACGATCAAACCCAACCCTATTTGTCTGGTCGTAACAATAATGTTAATAGTTAACATATGTTACTCGATAACATCTCCCCGATCTCCTAACTTGGAGTAATCTCCGTTACGTCACCCGTCGCAATGCTACGCGGCTACGAGCTTCGTAGCTCGTAGCAGTGTCTACGGGCCGGCCGCTCGCGGCGGGCGCTACGCACGTGGCGCAGCGAAAGTGGCGGCCATGTTGGAAAGTTTCGTTTACGCGGCAAAAACTATAGTCCGGTTTAGGGTAGGAGTACCGTGTGTGGCCACTGTACCCTTTTTGGCGGCTTAAGGTTAAAATGAGTATCAAAAATACTTTAGAATCTAAAAGAATATTCATAAATATAAAAATATGTTTGTAATTTCATAATGCTTTACATATTAGTTAAAGTTTAGGGTAGCCAAAAACAGTGTAAAGATAACCAATACCGGTACCTCTACCCTACTAGCAAAAATGTTTCGCGGCAGAGCCGTTTAGTGGTTTTTCAAGTGCGTTGTAAAACTTAATGTTTTGTCACGAAAGTTTTAATTACTTTTAGAAATGTGTTAATAAAGCCACGCTTCTAAGTTTCCGTTTAAATACACTCTATTATATTAAGTTGTAGGTACTGAATGTGTCTAAGGTTCTCTTTTGTAGTGAGAAAGTGTTTTAATTAAGGAAACTTTTTTAATAAGCTTATTCAAGTTTATAACAGTTTTTAATAAGCTTATAAACTTAAAAGGATTTACAACTGGACGAAGCACTCAATTACATTAAGGTCTTAAGAAGGCTACGCCGACAAAAACTTTTCCGCACAAAAATGCAAACAAGCATTTTTAAATGAAAATTCTTGTAAAAGGTTTCTCCGGCGCTGTTTTCGGAATGTAAAATTCGAAATCCCTGAAATTATCTTATTGCTGTGTTACCTACTTTTTATTTTATTTTCGACCGTTAAATGGAAAACAATTTTTTTTTTTCTAAAAAAGCGTACGGGTAATATGATTAAATTTTGACGAGACTTTATTAAGAGACATCTGAAACTTCATTATTGACATTAAACTTTAGACGAGACTTTATTAGGACACATCTGAAACTTCATTATTGACATTAAAATTTAGACGAGACTTTATTAAGACGGCGAATAAGAAAAAAATAATTTTAGCAATCGTGTGTGACGAGATATAAAATATTACTGAGTATACTCTTCACACTCTCCAGCTAAAGTGATTTCCTTGTGAAAACGGGCAAGTCTGAAGTTCAAGTAAAAAGGGCTATAAATGTGAAACTCTGTATATATATTTTTATTACGAGCTACATAAGTCGACTTGTGTGTTTTTACTTGAATAAGTTATTCATGCCTCTGATTTTCTGTAATCTGTAAAAAAGGTATACACGAAGACACTCGACACTGTCAAGAATTAGTGCTAAATATTGCTTATCGTTAAGACACAGTGTCACAAATGTCGAGGCTGTCGCTATGTTACACAATACTACAAAACTAACTTTTCAAGTCGTGGAAAGGATGGGAAAATCAGTCTATGAGACCAACAACCACAAGTGATATGTCACCGGATAGGTTATTTTAAGTTCTGAAACTTTTACAATGGCGGGTTGTCCCTAATCATTGTGTTAAAAAAGATATCGCCACATAAAGACTGAGAGTTCAAACATAACTACATGTTATTTGTGACTTTCTAGTTCAGCCATTAAAACTTCTCACAGCGATTTGATATTTCCCGCCATAAAAAAGCACAATATAAAATTACCTTTCCGATAAGATACTCTAATAGCTTATTGCTATTGGTTTCTACGAGGAGGTTGAGGTCCAACATTGCCCCATTCTCCATTATCCTTTTAAGAGTTTCTAACGCGTAGTTTATTTTAACGTTGTAGATAAGGCAAGTGTTTATTATAGTTTATATATAAAAGGCAAACCTGACTGACTTATATATCAATGCACAGCCGAAACTACTGTAAATATAAACTTGAAATTTGGTACAGGGGTTCCTTTCATGATGTAAGTGAGCACTAAGAAAGGATTTTCCGAAAATCGACCCCCAACGGGAAGAAATGGGGGGAGTAGTGGGAAACTAATTCTACGCGTACGAAGTCGCGGGCGTCCTCTAGTAGTTTATACTGGGCTTCTATTCTACTGGGTTGCCTTTGACATTACCTTTTACCGTATTGTCAACGTTACGGCAGCTCTTATTTACGTGACAGTAATGGCGGCCGAGTTAAAAACAATACGTTAAAAGCTATATTATTGTTTGACCCAGTAGGATAGAGGCCTTGCCCGACTATCTTACTAATGTTATAAATAAAAAAGTTTGTATTTTTGTTACTCAATCAATAGGGATGGGATAGTTTTTATCCCGGAAAATTCGGCAGTTACCGAGGTAGCAGCGTTAAACGACTTCGATGCGGACGGAGTCGCTTGCAAAAGTTAGTCGTCTATATTTCTTGGAACAACTTTGTTTATAAAAGTGGTACCTACAAGTGCCTTGTCTGAAATGAACACGGTGTTAAAGTGTATAATGTGATGGGCTCGGGCCCCGACACCGGCGTGTTCTTCTGCCCCGGGCCCAACGGGGCCTACCAGCTGTCGGCCCGCGGGGCCGCCACGCTGCGGGGCCTGCTGCGGGACCACGCCTCGCAACTGTCACAGGTATACACTGTTGCCGTCGGTAACGTCGAGGGTCAGCTAGATTCCCTGGCAAAAAAGGCGCATACATTTAGCCGTCAGTAGAAATATTAACCCGCTTTTTATCTATAGACTTACTTCGGCTGATTCTGTTTGGACAATAAGACGAAGTTCGTTTTCTTCCAATCCAAACTCGGTGGGTCTAAGAGTACAGCGGAAATCCCGTTGCCCCTTTAGACTCTACCGATCAGTTCAGCCACAATATTGGATTGTCGTTGAGTTCACACATGTTGGATCTCGTGTAATTTCAGTGCATTCCAATATTTAACGAAAACTGAGTCAAAAACTTGCAAACACCTAACCTAAGTTTAATTAAAAGCCCTCAAAAGTAATAGGTAAATAAGTAGGTAGTATAAATACGAAAGTGATTATTTTACAAACTGCAAGTCTAAACGAAACAGAAATAACATACAAGCTTGTAACTATAATAATATATGAATAAAAACTCGTCAAAATAGTATCGCTCGTTACTGTATCGACTAATCTTGCGCATACGTCGTTATTATTTCAGTGAGAGACTACTGGAGCATGGATATGGTGACATTGTACATTCGAATCAAATAACACTCTTTAGGCTGCGGCTCCACTGAGGCGGAGATGAGCGGAGTGGAGCGGAGCTGTGCCAATATTAACCAATAGAATCTAAAGTAACGTGCGGAAGGGCCGCTCGACGTGACCGCATGCGCCTTCTATTGGTTAATATTGGCACAGCTCCGGTCCGCTCCGCTTGTCTCCGCCTCAGTGGAGCCGCACCCTTACCAAGGGGTAACTTATAGTTACTAACTATACAATGATAATATTGCGTTTTGTACATGTTTATGGCAAACATGTCAAGATAGTCCTGACAGTTTTCAAATATTACTTCCAGAAAATTTTGTTTAGCTAGACAATTTCGTACTAGCCTAGCCAGACTAGGACGGCGTACACGTTTTATTGCCCTTATTCATGTCACGTTCCAAGCCGAAATGTAAAGGTTGGGGATATCTCGGCTTGTTTTTTATTTGTACACGACCTGAAGAATTGTTTATTTGTGATGTTACTCAAACATATCGTGTTACGAACAGACGGCATTAAACATGTCTGACGCTACCTCGGTTTCGTCGTAGATATGATCTTACGTAAGTTTGTTTAGCTGAAACACTTTGAGAATACATTTGCTTGTGTGTATAAACAGGATAGATAGATGACAGCCGCGCTCTATAGTAGGTATGCCAATTGAATGAGGTTTTTTCTTAGTTCAATAAATTGATTAAAATAATAATATGGTTAGTAAAATAAAGCTGATAGTAACAACAGCAAGATCTTTTGTGATTTAACCTGTTTAGATACAAGTTAATTGGTGTATCTGAAATCTTGTTAGGCTTGTGTGGAATCAAGGCGCTTATAGGTTATTCTTAACATGATAACCACCTTGTAACAGAGAGCATTACTGTATTTACGATTAAATCTCACTCCAGCACTGTGTCGTGTGTGTGTGCGTCAATTTTACTTTAAAACTGTTGCCGTGTAGACGTCGTTTGTGGCTATGCCTTTGGGAAATGTCAAATTTTCCGGGATAAAAAGTACTAAGTTTTACGGCTACAAAGTCATGTATAGTCCATACCAATTGACTTATCTTATTTAGTAAACACTTATAACCTCAAAATGCACCCTTTTTGGGCTAAAATGGCCGTTTTCTGCTGAATAAAGCAACTAGAAGCACATTTTGCACACCATTTTCCTGATTTTACTTCATGAATGTTTTTTTAAATTGTTATTTAGGCAAAAGAGCATTTTGAGGTTATAAAAGTGTTTACTAAACAAGTCAGTTGGTATGGACTTAAAATAGCAATTCCGTTGCGACGTCGTTTGAGCTTCAAACTTCATTTATAACGATCTCAAAGACCGCTGAAGATGCATCGCTGCACGTTGAATGCATCTTTGATCTATTGCCGATACTCACGAGTTTATTTCATACGAGGTTTTATTGGGAGCGATGACATTATCGGTTTATATTCCTGTGTGTTTTAGCCGATAGTGTGAACTTTAAAAGCGATGATATTGCTTTAAATAAAATCAGTGTTATGGCTATTCGAATATCTTATAGCTGCGGGTTTTTGGCAATGGACAGTTTTGAATTAGGTCGTTTTATTCTACGCTATTTATAAAATGAGCTGTTTAGTTCTAAAAACAGACGTCTATACCACATGTTTTCAATGGGATATTAACCCTACGTATGTGTTGAAAATAAGCTGAAAGAAAGTGGTTACCTTTGGCTTGTTTCGGTTGACTGGTAGAATGTATTAAGATCGACCATCTTTTCGTAAGGGAATGGAATACGAAATTTCGATATTATTTTTGTGTAGCAGTTATCACTTTCGCTTTGCATAGCTCGATTACTATGTCGTCTATATCTTATCTTATCTTACAGATGGGCCCTTTCGGATACACTTCGACCCTTTAGGAACTTTTGTGCAATTACCCTCTTACACACTCAGCTGTTAGAATGTGCAGGTTACCTCACGATGTTTTTCCTTCACCGTAAGAGCATCGGGTAATGCACTTAAGCTAGAAAAACTCATTGGTACATGGTGACCGCGGGGGTCTGAACTCGGTACCTTACGATCACGAGTCTACTCCCTAAGCTATTAGGTCATTAGACGCTCTCATGTCGTCTATATAATTAGCTAATTGCTAATTGGTTTGAAGCAACCATTTGTTCTCAACAAAATAGCCAAATTGTTTCAGATTTCTTAAAAGTTATTTTCTTGATACTATCAAAATTTTTAAGAGGTAATCATAAAAATGCTGATTGAAAAGTCGGCTAAGCCTCACGCCAGAATGAATCTTGAGAATTATTAATTAGGGTTCACTTTTCAATGGGTTCTTCGGCTGAAATAACACTTGAGTGCTTCCAATTAGGAATGTTCGATGGAAATTTTAATTATTTGAAAGCGAAGTTGACGAGGCAGCGTTTTACAAAGAGTCGAGGATTAAGCGAAGACAAACGAAATGGATAAATCAGATTTTATTGGCACAGCACTTAGTGTTTTTTTTTTAATATACAACACAATAGCAACACTGTAGTATTAATCCCACTAATATTATGAATGCGAAAGTTTGTGTTAGTTTGTTACTCTTTCACGCTGCAGCGGCTGGACGGATTTGAATGAAATTTGAAATGGAGATAGCTTATACCCTGGATTAACGCATAGGCTACTTTACATCTCGAAAAAATTAAAAAGTCCCCGAGGGAATAACGATTTCGAAATTATCGCGGACAAAGTCGCGGGCAGAAGCTAGCATTACATAAATATTGAACACACCAACAAGTACTACAAGAAACGTAAATAAAGAAAGAAGAAAAATGAAATCCCTAAAAGAGATAAGCTTGTCTTTGTACTAAGACTTAAATACCTAAATACCGACGTAAATACATGTCCATTTTGGATTTCTCGATGTACAACAAATCGTTTATACCTTAATAAGCCACAGTTAATGCGGAGCTTCTTCTCAATACTGTGATATATGTATCTATTATGCTGTTTTCTACCAAATCCTTGTATTACGGTCTTCTCTTGGGAAGCACTGCTAAATTCTGATTTGTAAAAGTGCCCTTTCGGCCTGCTTACAGAAAAAAACCTTTTTTTCTTAGTTTTTGGGATGTTTACTTGGTTAGTCGATAGGCGGCAGTATATAATTAATAACGTTTGGATGTTTTCGTTGGTTTTTTTTAGTTACAGTGTTAACGATTTTTTTCTCTATTACAGGTAAGACAGAATTCTACCGCTTTGACAACCTAAAAACATCAGCTGTTGCAAACCAGTGGTAAGTAATTATAAAAACAATCTTGAGTCCGGCGAATTAACAGTTTAGAATAGAATAGAATAGAAAATATTTATTCAGCGCACACAGAAAAAAAATATACATATAAAGTAAAAGGAAGACATTAAGACGTTGAATAGGACATTATTGTAAACAAAATTGATGATTGAGCAATTTTCAATTCAAGGAAGCGAAAATATACATGTATACGAGGCCACCCATTGCAAACACACTTGAAAAATACGTACTCATGCCATTTTGTCTTAAAACCTTAAACAAAAAGTGCCTTAAAACTGGATTGACCCATCTGTACTGTCATATAAGGGTCCCGGCGGAGGCTTAACAGCAGCAATAAGGCTCGCCCGCCGAATTAAAGGCCTCAATCGATGCTAGGAGAGCTGACCCGGGGCCCGAAGCCCAGTTTTGCAACTCAAGCAAAGGGTAGACGGAAAACCTTAATTGAGGCTTTTGTGCGCATTCAGGTGTGATGTATGGGTTTACGTGGATTCCTGATAATAAGACGTGTGAAAGGTTTTTCTTGTATAACAAGGAGCTTGATATCGTGCAAATATTTTGACGATGTCAAATGGGTACTGCAATATTACTTTGGGAAGTTAATATATTAATTTTAAATTATATATAATCATCGTCGTGCACATCTTTTTCTTCCAAACATCTAACAGCCGTCATCTCAGTATTCACTTCCTTGTTTTTAGAAGACTACTGAAAAAAGGAGTGTAATGTTTTCAGGGTTCATGTATGTATGTATCTTACGATTCTTTATTCCACCAAAACTTCTAAACGTCTGAGCCGATTTAAATGTGTATGGTATCGTTAGAATCCTTTCACCATCCCGGGTGGCATAGGATACCTAAACTGTTAAAATTGCAATAACAAAGATGGCAAAATGTTAATTATTTATGTCAACAAAAAAAAAGGCTTCTAATTATTACAATACAGGTATCATTTGAAAGGTCTTAATGTGACCATCTCAAATACATACGAATATAGTAGCATTAATAAACGGGTTTAATAACAATAGCAAAAAATGCAGTCGGTTTTTTTATACCTTGCTTTTCTTCTTATGAATAACATATCGATTTTCACACTTTCCATCCATCTCTTCTTAGGTATTCCCCGATATTCCCCGTCCCTCTCCTTATTCATATTTAAAACTCTTCTCCTCGCATTACTTTTATTTCATGCTCTCAACTGTTATACTTATACAAAAATAAATTTATTTATATGTTTGTCTAAGTCTAAACTTAATGTCTCAAGAGGATTCAGTCATGCTGGAGAAAAAAAAAAAGTTTTTTTTTTATTGTAGTTATTAAGATAATTGCGAAGATAAAACATTCTTGCGTACAGGCAAGGAAATTGATTCGTAGACCACTTTGGACTATGTCAAAGTGACACTGTAAATAAAATCACAAAAAGTCTCTTACGTTTTGATTGATTACTTGACTTTGACATAGTCCAAAGTGGTCTACGAATCAATTTCCTTGACTGTACATACAAGTCAAATACAAAACTTCTCTTTTCTAATGTGCTTAATAAAATAGCTATCTTTTATATCTTATAAAATATTTTCTTGTATAAATGTGGCTCATATAACTATCAATCTAATCTACAAATCGATGATGAATGTTTACTAGCTGTACTCGTAATCTAAACCAGCTCAACTCCGTTTTGAATAACTATATAGAGTTAATGTATTGAACATAACCGTTTTACCAATTAGGGTTGGCAATTAATCATACAAATTTACTGACGAATCGTGACAAAACGGACCCCTCGATTAGCCTCCGGGGTTCCGGGGTTCTACTGTAAATTGGACCCCTAATTCTGTCAGAAATGTAGTTAAGTTGGGATTGACTGTTTATAAATACTACACTTGGGAGCAATGAAATCGAGCCACTTATTACTGAATTTCAATAGAAACTGGCTCGATTTCTTTGCTCCCAAGTATATATAATTTTAATGTTGGTAGTACTTCAAAGTAGTGAGGTTATTTTTAGTGGTGTCAGGACCTTGCGCAGGGTCCGTCCGGCTTATTACTACCATCCCTTAACCTGCCACCAAACAGCAGTATTCGTATTGTTGTGTTCCGGTGCGCGGGTAAGACGAACTGTGAAATGACTAGCCCAGAGCCATTTTGTCTAAGTCCTCAGGGTTGGTAACGCAGTAGCAGTTTTGAGACTTTTATCGTAAGATTGCCATCTCGGGGTTGAAAATGTCTATGAGCTTCAGAGTCCATTTACCATCTGGGGGACTAATATGGCTGCGTTTGTTGCGGGACAAAATGTGGATAAAACATCCGTTACTTGCTGACATGTATATAAGTATGAGAGTGACGGATGTTTTATTTATTTATTTACTTGTTTAGGATTGTCAACAGTGTATACATTGCTTAACATGTACTAGGTTTAAATCTAAATGCTATACTAATTACAGACAACCACAGCGTGCAATAGGTTGTTTTAGAGAAAACACAACAAAAGATATACCTCTACATTGGTCACATACGTTTATACACATTTTGTCACGCGATAAACGCAACCATTACTAGGCCCGCAGGTAGCCTTCTCCGTGCCATAAATAATATAGCTCATGTTTTAATATACTGCACTAGCTGTTCGTGCCCGGAGCCGCCCGGTATTTTTTTTTCAAACAAACCTTGTCCTGATAATTGCGAACACAACAAAAAAAAATTATTCCAATCGGTCAAAAATTAAGCCATTCTCGAGTTGTGGCGTAACCAAGGGAAACAAGGATTCATTTTTATATAGACTGCATTTCTAATAAGGTTAAGTTACGTCAAAGTACTTAGTATGCCCGCGGAGCCCTAGACCAGAGGTTCCGTATACCCAGCGCGCAACTACTGCACTACATCTGAACGCGAACTGAATCCAATTACGAACTTATAAACTTTCTGAGAAAGCAGCGATGCTACTTTCAGCTTTTTAAAGTTCAGCGCCTGGTTCTTTGCAGCGCGTTTGAAATTGACACGACGCGGCGTACTTGGTGGTGAATACGTCAAAAGTTGACAAAGAGGCGGTTTAACACAGTTAGAGGCATAGCTGAAGTTTGTTTGTTTTATACGTAACAGTATGTCTTAAAATGTAGTTGTAGATAAGGGAACAGCGGGCGTTGTATGGTTGTTTCTCGTACTCGGGTTCACCAACCAACAAAAATTGTAAATTTTCAATTTTTTACATATCGTATAAAAGTATATAAATAAATAAATATCAGGGGACAATGTCACACGAATTGAACTAGTCCCAAACTAAGCTCTAGGCTTGTACTATGGGTACTAGACAACGATATAAATACTTATATAGATAAATATATACTCTAGTTGGTAGTAACCCTGCCTACGAAGCTAGCTCCCGGGCTCGATTTCCGATATGGGCAAATATCTGTGTGATGAGCGTGGGTATTTCTTTCTGAGTCTCGGATGTTTTCTTTGTATTCAAGTATTTATATCGTGATCGTTGTCATTGTATTTTATTATAAGAATAGAGCCCCTGAAACTGTAATTCTGGAATGCAATAAACATATTGAGTATTAAACTGGATTTGTTGGAACTGGAAATATTACCCATTAAAAATATCGAATATCTATTTATCTACACAAATACATGACTACCCGAAATACATTTTTCTCTCTTAGGTTTTTCCCTGTAGGTTATTGAAAGCGACATAAATCTCAGGAATCCACTTCGCGCTTACTTTCGTTCAGTTAGGGATACCACACGTTAGGAATTGTCCTAACGTCTAGATTTAATGATTCGGATAAATATTTCAAAAATATATTATCATTCTAATAAAATTATTTTATACATTTGCATTTCAAAAACTTTTTCTTTATTCGTAGTTAATATTTCGTAAAAGTTCCGTCGCGTCTTTGCCTTTTTTAAGTCAAAACCGTAATGTCAAAATGTCAAAAAATAAATTACTAATTGAAAAATTCATACTTTTTTAAATTTCCTAATTGAATATGGGCCAGAGTACTTCTCGGTAGAACAATATTGCCAACACAACTAACATGTCAAAAGCAATATGGTTTTACACAGTAGAATGGAGCCCCAGTTATGCTGTTACGCAATGTGTCAATTCTGATCAATCCTCAACTATTTTGCAATAATGTATCAACCCTCAGTACCTATCATCATTGTGGCATTTTATTGCTAAATAATAGGGAATATTCATTACTATTTACAGCGTCGATAAAATCTTATTAATATTATAAAGAGTTGAGAAAAATCGTTTTTTGAATGGCTATAAAAATAACCGAGATATAAGCCAACAAAGATTTGTTCCTACCTCTAGCAAAACATGGAGTCATATGGCCGACCTGTAACATGACGTCACAGTGCATATCGGATCTCTCTCTATTCGCTGTCTAATTGGCAATTTAAACTGTTGGTATCATCCGTATTTTAATTTCACTTATGGTGATCTCTTTAACGGTATTTTCTCATATTTTATTGAGAAATGCGATTTAAAAAACCCATGTATATTTGGTTATGGTGATAGAGAAGGACGAGGAAATGACTGAGTGCGTGATAAATATAAATGGTGTATTAGTAGAGCAAGTAAGTGAATTTGTGTACCTGGGAAGTATGTTTACAAGAGATGGTAAGTGTGAGAAGGATGTCGAAAGGAGGGTGAATGCGGGGAATCAAATAAATGGGGCACTGTACTCATTTGTGGGCAGAAGGGGTATTTCACAAAAAGCCAGACTGGCTGTTCACAATGGAGTGCTGGCCCCTACTCTGATGTATGGTAGTGAAGGTTGGGTGTGGCAAGATAAGCATGAAAGTCGTATAAATGCAGTTGAAATGCGCTCTTTGCGTAGTATGTGTGGTGTGAAACTGACTGATAGAGTAAGGAATGAAAAAGTCAGAGAGAAATGTGGTCTAAAATAAGATGTAGTGACTAAGATTGAAAAGGGCATGCTTCGATGGTTCGGTCATTTGGAAAGGATGGATGAAAGAAGATTGACGAAAGAGATATACAGAGCGAAAGTGAGTGGAAGGGTCGGAAGGGGCCGCCCTAGGCGTACTTTTTCGAATCAAATCGGAGAAATACTGGAAAAGGGCCGAATTTTAAGTACCCGAAACCGACGTGCGTGCATGACTCCATGTATGAATGTGGAAGAAGCGAAAGAGATCTGTCAAGATCGTAGCAGGTGGAAAGAAGTGGTCTCTGCCTACCCCTCTGGGAAACAGGCGTGATTTAATGTATGTATGTATGTATGTATGTATATTCCCTATTGTGGGATGATACATTTTCATATCAGCATCTTTTGGTGTATCCCCATTGTTGAATGTGGAGTATCCCCAATGTCGAATGTGGAGTATCCCCAATGCTTCCTCCCCGTGGCTCGTATCCGTCATCTCCGTAACACCTCGCGCTCATATTTCAGGCCCCGGCCTCGGTGATAATCGGATCCTCCGCCATCATCCCCTCCGGCGGGGTGACGACTTATTAACGAGTTATTTACGACAAAACCGACGTATTTGAGACTTGACTTGTAAATGAGACGAGCTTTTAACGGAAAAATCAATTTAGGGAAACATTTTTGTGGTTGGGTTTTTATTACATTATCATTGAGAAACTCTTTGTATTTATCGAATCAGAGATACTTTGATAGCTCTCCAGGCATTTGATTTTAAACCTTATTAAAACTACGAGTAAGTTGCCAGTATCAAATTGTTTTTTTTTTTGAAATGGAGAAGGCAAACGAGCACAAAGGCCTGATGGTAAGTGAATTCGGATGCTTATAGACATATGCAATCCCTATAAGCATCTTATGATGGTAATCTTAAGATTAAAATTACGTTGCCAACATTGAGGGCTTACGAGGGGTGGCTGAAAAGTTATCTACCTGACTATGAAAGAAAAGATGTAGTTGCCTGGTTTTTTTTTAATTTTCTATGTAATCCCCTTCTACCGAAATGCACTTGTTACATTTGTCAAATAATGTCATTAAACCGTTAAAAAAAAATCATTCGGTTTCTCGTCAAAATAGTCGTTCACCGCGGCTATCATCTCATCATCGGTAGAAAATCTACGCCCCCTGAGATCTTTCTTCAGAAGTCTGAATAGGAAATAGTCACAGGGGGCTAAATCTGGACTGTAAGGGGGATGGTTTATGACATCGAAGCCATTTCTGGTCATGGCGAGCTGTGTTGTGCGAGCCGTATGCACAGGTGCATTGTCGTGCAAAATCAAAATTCCTTTGCCGAGTTTGCCTCTCCTTTTTTCTTTTATAGCTTGCTTCAGTTGGCAAAGTAAATTTGCGTAATAATTGGCATTCATTGTCGTTTTTTTTGGCAAATAATCAATGAGCATAATTCCTTCTGAGTCCCAAAAAATTGTCGCCCTGAGTTTACTAGCCGAAGGACGAACCTTAAACTTCCGAGGAGGCTTTTCGTCTTTGAATTTCCATTGTAGGGACTCTTGTTTACTTTCTGGGTCCCATTGTCTAATCCAAGTCTCATCACACGTCACAATCCTGGAAACAATTTCTTCCTCTTTCCCGCGACTCATGTCCAAAAACTCCTCACAACATCTGACACGTCTGTCTTTGTCTAACGGAGTCAGCATTTTGGGGACCCAGCGTGCACTTACCTTAGACATATTTAAATGACCATGAATTATTTCGTTTACCTGTTCCTTACTTATGCCCACATCTCTAGCTATCTCCCACTGTTTCACCCGTCGGTCTTCTAGAATAACTTTTTTTACTTTGGCTACATTTTCTTCAGTGACTGCAGAAATTGGTCGTCCGCTACGAGGATCATCTTCTAGGCTCTCACGACCTGATTTTAACTGTTTACACCAGAATTTTATGGTAAAATCGGAAGGGCACAAATCACCAAATACAGGTAACATACGCTGTTTGATCTGGGATGGCGTATTACATTCCTTAGAAAGAAATTTTATTACTGCACGCTGCTCAATTTTAATCAAATTAGTTTTTTCAAGCGACATGATGCAAGCAATGACGTGCAAAAAACAAATGAAAAGCAACGAACAAATGAGTGTGCAAAATTTTGAAAAAAGAACAGTCAATAAAGATGAATTCATAATGGCCAGTAAATTTTTTTAACTACACATAGGCTAGGTAGATAATTTTTTAGCCACCCCTCGTAGATGGAATCCCTCTGTGCTAATTATTTCTCCGGTTGTCTTAGCCCCGCACCGGAACACAACAATGCGAACACTGCTGTTTGGTGGCAGGTTACAGGGTAAGATGGTGGTAGCGACCCGCACGGACCCTGAACTTGGTCTTCCACCAATTAAAATCTCTGGTGTAATGTAACTCAAGCCTGCCCCTATGACTTAAAAAAATCATTTTCTCTTTATATTGGGTCCTTACCTATGAAATTGGCGTTATTTTTACGTATTTTATTTCGTACGGAATTTATTCATTTGATTTTTAACTTCCAAATTATTTTTAAATTTCATTAATACAGTATGTTACAAAGGTTTTAGATACAAATAATATGGTTCAATTTCTTACTTAGTGTTTAAAATTAAAGTGTGAACTCTACTCTTTTCATGTGCTGTGAGTTCAAGTGTTTCAATTACGCAGAGTTTTATGAAGCTAACTATTTTAAGTAATTAAGATATGTATAATTATATAGCTTAGAAGTGTCCAATATTCCTGACAGAATTTTGTTTGGTTTGCACCATTTTCATAAAATTCTCCATATAAAACGCCAATTTCATAGGTAAGGACCTAATATTTACACTTAATCCAAAAAAATTAAATATCGCAAAGTAACGGCGCGTACCAAAAAAGTAAAATTACTAGTTCCCGTTACAAAGCTTTGACGCTACGCCAAAGCGAAAGGCTCTACGGGCTACGCCGTAGCCGGCCGTAGCACCTGCTACGACACTTAGCTTTGATATGAAGTGTTTTTCCATACAGGAGTTTTTGTATGATACGCGAAATCGATACTTAGGTTTTTGCCTAAAAGGGTTTACGTGAGATGTTAGAATTTAAACTTAAAGCCTTTCGTTTGGTTCTGTTTTATTGTTTTAGATAACTAGAAATTAACGCAACAAAAACCTACGCGTCAATGTACTCACAAGTATATATCATTATATATTTACGGCAATTTATACATTGAAAATACGATAACAAGTCAAAGACAATATGGTTTTACACTGTAAAATAGAGGAACAGGTGTTGCAGGATGCTGTGTTTACCGAATAAAATATACCGCGAGCCCGACTCATGCTTGACCGGTTAAGGGGCTTATTGTCTAACGCACTCGCAATCGCAACCGGCTTCAAAGTGGAGCAATTGTTTTCATTTTGTATGCAGACTCGCCTTAGACTGTCAAAATGAAAACGATTGCGATTGCAAGTGCGTTAGGCAATAAGCCAGCCGAGCTGCAGCCGCGATTGGTATCCATTCAGTCGCTGCTAGCTCGGAACTTGCGGAACCCTTCAACTTTTAATGCAAAGAACTGTTCCTGACACCTTATCAGCCTAAAGTTGTGATTGCGCGCTGATTATCTACAACTTTAATAGTTTTAATCAAAGTGTAACACTTCGGCTAATGGACACATTTTGTGGGAATAGGTTTTGATACTTTTGTTTATTATTTCTCGATTAAGTACAGTATTTAGCCCGTGTGGTGCCGGGTTTAGAATGTTGCCACTCCATGTCTTCCCGTGGATGTCGTAAGAGACGACTAAGGGACTAAAGGCTGTGTAGTGCTGTTAGGCGATGGGTTTGCAACCTGTCATTAATACACTGGATAACATCTTAGCCTGGTTGTGCAAAATGTGGTCACAGAAATATCAACAAGTTTTTGGAGTTGTTGGTGAGTCTGTGGCTCTGCCTACCCCACTCTGGGAATGAAGACGTGAGTTTATGTTATGTTATGTTGTTAAGTACAGTATTTTTTTGGTAATGTTGGCGCGTTTGTGGAAATACGTAATTTGTGTTCTGTTCTGTGTTGCATTAAATTAATTACAAAGAATGTTCCTTGATAGAACAAGTATGCATGTACAGTATACGTACGGCCACGAATGTTAATTTGTGACCCATTTTAAGAAAAATATGCTTGAAGTCGTCAATGTCATTAGTAGACATCGGATTATATGCGTTTGCATATTTGCATATGCAAATGCATATAGTTCTATTTTATAGCGTTTTTGCATATTTTGGTACTTTTTTTATTAACAGTGCATATTTCAGTAGTTAAAAAAATATTGCTCTTATTGCAACACATTTCAGCAATATACCCGATGCAATTGAAAAACTAGAAACTAAAAACCTTCCTTTGTGCTCCTTGGAAATATTCGAAAAAATGATTGAACAGAGTAACGCCCATCCGAGTTCAATATCGCAAAAGGTTCGTGGCAAATTAAATGCAGTTTTGTATAAAAACCCCGCTCTTGACGGAATAAAGAAAATTGACGCATTTATCAACGGCACCGGACAAACTCTTCCTGAAGAGGTCTCTGCAGGAATGGCGCCAAATTTCAAATTCCATCCGGTAACGTCAGTTAACGTCGAAAGGTATTTTTTATTGTGCATATTTTGTGCATATTTCACCCTTTTTTAATGCATCCGATGTCTAGTCATTAGAGATGTCAAGTCATTTGTAATTTTTAGGAAACTCAACCTTATTGTTGTAGAATGTCAGATTGACTTCGGACCTAAGGTGGGTACCAAATTTAAGTCTTTGACTGTACATAGACATATATGTGGGAATAATAGGTTAATTTAACAGATTTACCTTGCAACACTGCTTACTTTTATTAAAAAAAGAAATGTCAGTCGTTAGAACTCAATGACAGCGCTATCCGTGTACTATTTTGCATGTTATTTTAAATACAAGTTTTAATTGTTAATTCTTTGTTTTTTCAACTACCATCCCCACAAAATTATGGGGGCTCGTCCGGGATGGTGAAAAACATCGAGTTCAAGACGGAAGATTGCAAGGTGTAAGAAGATTGCTGTTGTGAAGTTGAAAAATTAATATCGGTATAGACATCGCCGGTCAAGCTGTCACCTGTCAGATGCTGTGAGTGGCAAGGTGCGTTTCGTTCTTGCAAATTCAATAAGAAGTTTGATGTATGGCGCAGATGTCAGAATTGCGTTCTGTTCTTGCAAGATTTATAAAGGTGGGCACACACTGAAATTGCGTTTTGTTATTACAAAATCTTAAAGATGTTTTAAAGAAAATACTTTTAAAAAATATCATCGGAATAAAGAATTAATCTAGAAAATAAGACGATTTTCTAAGATTATCAAGACGTTAAAGACGATAACCTGAAATATTTTTAAAAGTAAATATGCCACCTAAGAAGAAAGATGTGGAAACCAAATCTGAGCAAGGACAAGAATCGGACTCTTCGGAACAGGAATATGCTAGTGCAACCCCGCGTATTTCATTTACTGATTTGGAAAAATCTATGACTACTTTTAGTGGAGACGACGCCTATGGAATTGAAACATGGATAACAGAATTTGAAGATATCGCATCATTGATGGAATGGAGTGATTTGGAGAAACTAATTTATTCAAAACGGCTTTTAAGCGGAACTGCCCGTTTGTTCCTGCGATCACTAAAGGGTGTTACAAAATGGAGCATTTTGAAAAAGGAACTCAAGGAGGAATTCCGTTCCAGCCTGAACAGTGCTGCACTACACAAACGACTTGCTTCACGAAAGATGAATACCAACGAAACATACCAGCAATACTTTTTACACATGAAGGAGATAGCCCTACTTGGATCTATCGAAGACGAAGCATTGATGGAATATGTGATAGACGGCATACGTGACACGGAATCAAATAAATCAATTTTATATGGAGCAAGCAATATGAAAGAGTTCAGGAAAAAGTTAGAATTATATAGTGAAATAAGAAAGAAGATTGATACGAAGACGCACAATTCTAACCCGAAGCCTTCCTCGTCACCTGGTACTTCCAAAGGATTCCGACCGAAGCCAAAGATACGCTGCTATAACTGCGGTAGTACTGATCACTTTTCTAAAGACTGCACAAAAGGCGTAAAATGTTTCAAATGTAACAACTTTGGACACAAGTCAACTGAATGCCGGAACAAAGAGAAACAGCAGCTGAAGATACAAGCAACGGACAAAGATCACTGCGTTACACCACTTAAGGACGTGCACATCAACAATGCCTCAATCAAAGCCTTAATTGACACAGGGAGCGATGTTAATCTTGTCAAAGAATCATACGTTAATGAAATCAACTGCAAGAATTACAACCAAGACTCGGTGCTGTGCCTGAAAGGCATTGCTTATCATGAGATACACACTAAAGGATCTTTCTTGGCAAATATCCAGTTCGACGACTGCTATTTCGACGCAATGATACATGTTGTGGAAGATGAGGCGATACCGGTTAATGTCATACTCGGTAACCCGATTCTAAATGATGTTGAAGTTATTTTCTCACCTGAAGGTATTTCGGCCAGAAGAGTAATGCATTTAACTGCACTAGAAGATTTTAAGGAGCATTCATTAGATGCTGCGCAGATAGGATATAAAGACGAAATTAAGACGATTATTCAAGACTACAATCCTTCAAATCCTCAAAAAGAATCCAATGTTGAGCTGAAGATTATCCATAACGACGAATCTCCTATTCACCAAAACCCAAGACGTCCTTCGCCGTTGGAGCTTGATGTGGTTAATACACAAATTTCAGAATGGATTAACGCCGACGCTCTAAGTAGATATCCTATGAAAAATGTTTATGTACTTACTGATATCGCATCACAAATGAGAAGAGCCCAAGACGATGATCTGAAAATAAAACTGGTAAAGAAATTATTAGATACTGAACCTTATGAAGACTACATAATTGAAAACGGAATTTTATGTAAAGTAAAGGACGGAAATAAACTAATTGTGGTACCAAAGAAGATGCAAACTGAGATTATACGAAAGAACCATGAAAAAGGACACTTTGGAGTAATAAAGACAGAAGAACTTATACTAAGAGAATACTATATCGACCACATAAAAGAAAAGATTAAGACAATAATAGATAACTGCGTCGAGTGTATTTTGATGTCGCATAAGAGAGGAAAGAAAGAAGGTTATTTACAGCCTATAGATAAGGGTGTTACCCCTCTATCTACTTACCACATAGACCACCTAGGTCCACTAACATCCACGAATAAGAATTACAAATACCTCCTAACAGTTGTCGATGGATTTACCAAATTTGCCTGGATTTATCCGACGAAAACCTTGTCCTCAGATGAAGTGATAGACAAACTCAGGATACAGCAGCAAGTATTTGGCTCACCAGAAAGAATTATTACAGATCGGAATGCTTCATTCACCTCTAATTCGTTTAAAGACTACTGTAACGACGAGAACATTGCTCATCACGTAATAACCACTGGCGTACCAAGAGGCAATGGCCAAGTGGAGCGAATCCACCAAGTTATAATCAACGTTCTGGGAAAACTATCAGCAGATGATCCCACAAAATGGTACCGTCGAATTAACGAACAACAAAGATGTCTAAATAATACTTACCAAAGAAGCGTAGCAATGACACCATTTGAACTGATGACCGGAGTGAAAATGCGAGACAAAAATGATGAAATTTTAAAACTTATTCACGAGGAACATATTGCAAATTTTAACGAAGAAAGAGATGAATTGCGGAAGAAAGCCAAAGAAAGCATCCAAAAGATACAGCATGAAAACCGGAGAAACTACAACTCTAAGCGAAAAGAAGCTACACAATATAACGTCGGCGATTTAGTTGCCATAAAACGAACACAGTTCGTACAGGGCTATAAGCTGTATCCCAAATATCTCGGACCCTACGAAATTGTGAAAGTTAAGAGAAATCATAGATACGACTTGAAAAAGGTTGGCACTGGAGACGGACCCAATAACACTTCAAGCTGTGCCGATCAAATGAAACCCTGGGCTGTCGCTGAAGATTCCACGCATTCATCCGAGACCGATGAATGAATAGGATGGCCGTGTGGGAATAATAGGTTAATTTAACAGATTTACCTTGCAACACTGCTTACTTTTATTAAAAAAAGAAATGTCAGTCGTTAGAACTCAATGACAGCGCTATCCGTGTACTATTTTGCATGTTATTTTAAATACAAGTTTTAATTGTTAATTCTTTGTTTTTTCAACTACCATCCCCACATATATTATTTATGTATATAAAAAATAACCGCTATTTCTCCTGGTCACGCTATAACTTGCAAACGGCTGAATCGATTTGGCTGATTTCTTTTTTGTTGTGTTCGTCATTGTCAGGACTAGGATTGTATTTAAAAAAATAATGTAATAACCTAACCAACAAAAAGTTGGAAAACCCCCGACACTGACATTTCAAAGTTCAATACTTCAAAAACGGCTGAACCGATTTCAATATAAAATGTCTAAGAACCACCGCTAGAAAACGTGCTTTCAAATAAAAAAAACCGCATCCAAATCGGTTCATCCGTTTAAGAGCTACGATGCCACAGACAGACACACACACACACACACACACACACACACACACACACACACACACACACACACACACACACACTTACACGTCAAACTTATAACACCCCTCTTTTTTGCGTCGGGGGTTAAAAATCCACCTTGAAAGTCAGAAATTTGCAGCGGGGCGAAGCCGCTGGCGGGCCGCTACGCCGCTAGTACACTTGGGAGCAAAGAAATCGAGCCACATAGTACTGAATTTCCATAGAAAGTGGCTCGATTTCTTTGCTCCCAAGTATATTATATAATTATTTTAATTTGTTTGCAACCCGACGGACACTCGGTCTTCTAGGCACTTTATTATAAAATGTGTAGTTTTTTAAACACTTATTGTAAAATAACCATTATGTATGATGGCTAAAGTCACCCACAGCCCTTATGCCAACACGTCCGAAACACAAAAGCCAACTCGATGCCGCTTTCAAGCCCCTTTTAGCCTACCTCCCCCTTCAAACAGCCACTACATCTCACAGCACAGCGAACTGCGGCTGAGGTTACATGTGGAAAAGCATGCATCATGCGTTGTGATATGTGTATGTAGCCTTCAGAAACACTTGTAGATTTTATCTGCAATTCCGCTCGTGTAAAGATGCGGCTCAACTGAGGTGGAGACGAGCGTAGCGGAGTGGAGCTGTGCCAATATTAACTAATAGAAGGCGCATGCGGTCACGTCGAGCGGCCCTTCCGCATGTTAGTTTAGATTCTATTGGTTAATATTGGCACAGCTCCGCTCCACTCCGCTCATCTCCTCCTCAGTGGAGCAGCAGCCTTAAAATTCTTTATCGCTATCCCCTTGGGAACTATAGTATTTTCTATAGTAACAAGTCTAACAAAAAGCATGCTTTGTAAACCTAACTGCTGTTTGAATAATGTCGTCAACATAATGTTAGTTTTCATGCCGCGCAATTTAGCGCCAAAAATCCGCCATTTCGATTTCCAATAATTTTAATATAGCCTATGACACTTAAGTTAAGACGAATCTAACCACGTATAATTTATTAAAATCGGTTTAGCCGTTTAGTAGTTACGAGGGAACATAGAGTCGGACATACATACAGGTCACACATATAACCCTCCTTTTGGCGCAGTCGAGTAAAAAGTACCCTATGTATGATATATCTCTGTACCGAATTTTATGTCAATAGGTTAAGGCGTTGAACTGGGAAGACGGAATGAACAAACTAACACACATTTCTAATATATACAGGCGACCCGCTCTTCGCGTCGGTTTGTGTGTGCTTTCTGTAATATCTACACTAATAATATTATAAAGAGGAAAGATTTGTTTGTTTGTTTACATTGAATAGGCTCCGAAACTAATGGACCGATTTGATTATTTTTTTCACCATTTGAATCCTAACTTATCCCTGATGAACATAGGCTAAGTTTTATTTTTCTGCGCGGACGGAGTCGCGGGCAACAACTATTCTGTACATAAACCAGAATTTATAAAAACCTCTCCTAAAAAATATCTAAATCCGTCGCGTGTTTTAGGAGTTTTGTTTATACCGACAGACAGACACGCGAAGCGACTTTGTTTTGTACTATGTTAAGATGTAACACCCGTAAATAAACCAGAACTTAAAAACCTTCCGTAAAAATTATATATTCATAACTCTTGCTGAAAACCGCATCAAAATGCGTTGCGTGTTTTAGGAGGACGTTGCCACTTAACACCAGCGGGCTTATTATGGTCGCATTTACCGCTCTGGTTAAAGCATCTGTCACTCTCGCACTTACATATTTGTCAGAGAGTGACGCATGTTTTATCTACAGCCATAAACGTGACCATAATAGGCCCCCAGGTGAGACTGAGGTCAAACGCAAACCCATTTTTGACATTAAAAAAAGACAGAAAGACAGACGCGGAAAGCGACTTTGTTTTTATACTATGTCAAGATAAAGAAGCGAGAATGCGGATTTGTGCTGCGGGCTTAACCGCGTGTATAGATAAATCGTCGTGACAGCAAAAAGCCCTTAGACAACCTCTCCTACACATTACAGCGTGATTAAGACTTCTTAATAGGAATAACTTGTACAAAAGACTTCCATTACAGCACTAATTAGGTGTTAACAAAAACCTAATGCTCGATGACATCATTAAACCTCCTTCCTTTCTTTTCATTAACACTGACACCAGCGCCCTCTCTGTTTCATTCATGGAACTTATTCGGCGAGTTTGGGACGAACCACTTTGAAAGGCTGGTTTAGTGAACTCCAAAAGTAAACCTTAATATGCCTACATAAGGTTCATTGGTTGACTATTAAGTACTGGCACTCAAATTAATGTTTGTTCGCGATACTTTTGACGAGTGTCGAGTTCGTTACAGAGATGTCGTTACTCGCTGGCTAGTAATAATAATATCATTTTTTTGCTTTAGTAATTAATTGAAAAAGAGAAAAAGAAAATAAATTGTTCATTCGTGACAAAAATACTAAATTAACATGGAATAGAATTTTGAATACAAATGCATGATTCGTCACGAAATGGTCACAACTCAGCGTGATGCTGGCAGAGCAAGCGCTGGTCTTCCGTTGTGACCATTTGGGGAAATCGTCCTTTTACGCATGCCTGCCAGTCCCTTTTGAAATTCTATATCTATATTTGAAAGTTAACGTAAATTCTATATTAGTTTTGTATACAACTACATACTAGAGGTCCTTTAAGGTAAATGCACCCATTATGGGCATTGTTCCAGTGATGAACAATAACAATTTAACCGAACAAAAAGGCACATTCGAACTACATTCATTTTAATAGAGGTAGGCCCGAACTATTATAATCTAGATAATTGTAAGGCATTAGCGTTCTATAACACTTATTTTTATTGGGATTGTTCATGACTGGATTACTGTCCATGATATGCGCATTTACCTTACTTAAGTTTTTTTACCTATTACTGCTTGTAACTTTCCCGGTTATATATGACACTTTAAAATACGGCCTCAACGGATAGGCAGGATTTTGCAATAAATTGCAACGCAGTGTCGGTTGATCCTAGGACATTTTTGATGTGTGTACATATCTTTTTAAACGTTTCGGAAAGTTAATGGTTTGAAAAAAAAAATGGATTTCTGACTTATGAATTTTCGGACATATAAAATCATTGGAAATTCTACCTTGTAATAGGTACGATACTGGGCTGGGCCTGTATTCTAGGCGGTAAAAACAAATCGTGTTAGACCAGTGCCTCTATTCTAGGCGGTATAAACGATATCGTAGTTTACCTGTTATGGTATTGTTATGACGTCAGCCGTCATTACTGTCAAGAAAATAAGAGTTATCAAAACGTGGACAATACGATAACAGGACAAACACGATATTGTTTTTACCGTGTTGAATAGAGGCGCTGTTCTTGTATTGTGGTTAACTCGGTCGCTAAAACGTTGACAATACGATAACAGCGGGCCAATTATGGTCGCGTTTATCGATGTGTATAAACGTAGACAAAACATCTGTCACTTTCTGACCAGTATGTAAGTGCTAGAGTGACGGATGCTTTATCCACCGCGATAAAGGTGACCATAATATGGGAACAGGTCAAAAAAGATATGGTTTTTACCCGTAATCTCGGCCCTGTTTATATTCGTATTTAAGGCATTATGTAAAATACCAGGAACTATTACTACCGTATAATAAGTTTCCCAAGCTTTATTAATATTAATGAGGCAAATAAAATCTCGTATTCAGTTTTCATTAAGCGAGTTTGTTGCTGTATTTCTGCATAAATCTTTGAGTTGGTGAAATTTTGCGAAAAGTAAGTCGCGTACAAGTAGTCTCGACGCAGTGCGCTGTGACACAGTAGTTTAACTTATTAGTATACTGCGTCTCTCTTGTAGGCGGTAAAATCCAAAACTTATTTGACGTTAACCTGTTACGGTATTGTTTTTAACTCGGCCGCCATTACTGTCAAGTAAATAAGAGCTATCAAAACGTTGACAATACGATAACTGATCAAAAACGAGTTGGTTTTTACCTAGAATACAGGCCCTGCATAGCTGTGTCATAATAACCCCCTTAGAGCTCTATTTAACTTGGTAAAACAATATTGCTTTTGACGTGTTGACGTTTTGATAGCTCTTATTTACCAATATGATTTTACCCACTAGGATAGAGGCCCCGGTCGAATTACTATTGTTTGGCGGGAAGTTGAATATTGTATTTCAAGAATTTCCTCGAAAGGACTAACACCCTACACGTACATAAGAAAGTAAAATGTAGCCTGTACAATGTTTTTAACCGTCGCATATTTTTTTAGGTTTTTTAAATCTTAAGAGATCCTATGTAAATTATTCCTATTCTGCTCCACCCCGCTTTATGCCGGTGTCTGGGCTAAGAGCGGGCAGGTAGGCGACTCCGCAGATTTATTGCGCTTGTTCCAAACTTGAGGGTAGGCGTAGCGGCCTTGTCCGACGATATAATCTATGGGGAGCGGAAAAGGTAAGGGCATAACCTTTATATCGACAGTTGTAGATGTTGTACATAGAGAAACTAGATAAAAAAAAAAAAGAACTACTTGATGCCGTGTGGTGCCGGGTTTAGCATGTTGCCACTCCATGTCTTCCCGTGTATGTCGTAAGAGACGACTAAGGGACTAAAGGCTGTGTAGTGCTGTTAGGCGATGGGTTTGCAACCTGTCACTAATACACTGGATAACATCTTAGCCTGGTTGTGCAAAATGTGGTCACAGAATTATCAACAAGTTTTTGGAGTTGTTGGTGAGTCTGTGGCTCTGCCTACCCCACTCTGGGAATGAAGGCGTGAGTTTATGATGATGATGAGAACTAAGTACTTGACGTGGTAAAAATATACTATTATACAATCAAGTCAAAATTAAAGGTAGGTAAGCAAGTTTAGTGAAACCCATACACCCCGTGCCCGGTTCATTACATTACCGTTCAATGCATTCGGACGCAATCAACGCTCTTTCACGGTCCAGACTGCTTTCGGTTGCTGATTGCTCGCTTGTTAATTGATTTCTTGTGGGGATGCGATCTGATATCTAAACAGTACTATCAACTTTTATCTGTACCTACTTATAACCTCGTAAAGCCTACCATACTACAAACAGGAACTTTTTTGTGTGTGGGGTTTTGAATCTACCATCAAGGCAATAAAGTTCAGTTATGCGGAACCTACGGACTTGGAATTGGGAATTTTTCTTGAGTACTCTAAGGGTGCGCTAAGAAAGTTTTTTTTCGAAAAACGTCCTGCGAAAACCTCATACTCAGGGACCGGAAAACCCTTTTATTTGATTAAGTCTTTTGATCGGGTACTACATCATATGCTCTCCCTATCTATAGGCTTACCCTATCGATAGGCTTACCCTAATAATATGGAAACTGCTTCGAACTAGTTAACTACAACCATTGAGGTTATCAGTTTCGTAAGGGTTTCGATTTAAGCACTTAGCATTACGTTATTGTTACCCTATCCATTCTCCCTCTCCGTTGACTCTGTTTTGCAGATTCGACGATTCGTGTGTTCAAGCCTATGCAAAAATATTTTTTTTCTACTCGCGTACTATAAACCGCTAATATTGATATCGTTAATGGTGTCAGAATACCACCTATAGCGTAACCGAAGAGTAAAAACAATTCTATAATTAGCGTTGCCATGGTAATAACAGTGCTATAATTTATTATAGCATTGTTATTACCATGGTAACGGTCATTCCGGATATCAGTCTTGGCGTTTAGTTAACACTTGACATCTTAATAATTTGTATATAAACCATTAAAAACATTTTAACACCAATTAAAATTACGTATATTAAAAATAAAATTAATTTTTAGACTAAATATGTGTTTAAAATAACATTTTTATTCAATTACTAAAAATAGATGGTTAATATCCATCGATTTGTTATTTGGTTACCATGGTTACGTTCAATATGGATATCAACAAAATGGCGTTTCGTTTGGCATTCCAACTTGTTTATGATAAATTGATGGAACTGTTTTTAGTAACTATCAAAATACGCGTGAAATTTGTTAACAGTTATCAATAAAATTCACAAATTATTAATGCGCATCGGATTAGTGAAAATTTCTTTGATGATAAGTAATTTGTTAGCAGAAAAATCGAGTAAAGTATACGAGAAAATTTAGCGATTGTTTATTTTTATCATTATCATTTCAAGCTTGTAGAAAAATTTATGTATGCAACGGTTCACAATTAGCTCTTAAGGTACTCGTGCCTGTATTTAGAGCGCTCGCAAGCTCGCGCTCTAACCTCGGCTCTCGTACCTTAAGAGGCTTCATTATGAACCAGTTACATAAATAACTATTATGGACTGCGCGTAGAGATTAAAATAGCTTGAAGCCGTTCAATAAACACTTCATAGGGAAAGCCTAACGGGTAACGGTTAGGGCTTGTAAAAACCAGTCAATTATATACCCTAACGAAAACCCTTTTAAGGGTAAGCGGTTCCGGTCCCTGCTCATACTATGCGTACGAAGTGGCGCGCGTCTTCTAGTTTTTAAATATTTGAAAAAACCATTAAAAAATAGTGACCCTGCCTACGAAGCGGTCCTGGGTCCGATTCTCGGTAAGCGCGAATATTTGTGTGATAGGCCCACGTATTTATTTCTCTAATAAGTAATCCTCTTTTTTCTGTAGTAAGTAGTATTTTTCTAATATCTATAGTACAAGTATATCTAGAGCTATTTGTAGGAACTAGTAATGTGTAAAATTGTCCTTTGATATTTAAATTCTTAAATAAGAAATTAATATCAATTCACTCGTTTGAACCCTAAAATTACAAACAGACAGACTTACACATAGACAAAGGCTTTGAACAGGAAATGTCCTTGTTTGCATCGGGCATTTAAAGCAGATTATCAAACATCGACTCCAATATAGATACGTGCATGCCTATGTTTCAAAGTGAAATAAAAGCAATAATACTGCGCCTCTATTCTAGACGGTATAAACGATATCGTAGTTTACCTGTTAAGGTATTGTTATGACGTCAGCCGTCATTACTGTCAAGAAAATAAGAGCTATCAAAACGTTGACAATACGATACCAGGACAAAAACGATATTGTTTTTACCGTGTTGAATAGACCCCCTGGGGCTTTATTCCACTAAGTATATCTTGTCATCGTATCGTTATCATATTGTTAACGTTAATGGTAGCACCTATTAACTTGATAGTTACGGCGGCCGCATCGTATTTTTTTTTATTATGTTGATAATACAGAGGAATATAGGCTCTACATGTGTGTACGCTGACTCAGACACTCGTACCGAGTAAAGTTGCTCGTAGTTTGGATCAGGATGCCTACCTACCTGTAGAGCAAACACAAATAATTGCATTAACTAGAAGTTTCTAGTTAGTCGAACGTGCCATATCATCTGTAAGCTAGTTTCGGCGCGCTTCGGTAGGTTTCAGCAGTATATAATTAGTAGGTTTAGTTTTATACGCCCTAAAGTTGTGTTATGTATATGTATCTAGCTTTTGCCCGCGACTCCGTCCGCGTAGAAGTCGTTTATCGCTGCTCCCTCGGGATCTGTCTAATTTTCCGGGATAAAAAGTAGCCTATGTCCTTCCCCGGGACTCAAGCTATCTCCATACCAAATTTCATCTAACGGCCAAACCCAATATTCAAACCGCGGACAGATAAGGCTTACTTCGGGTTAAAATTTGACATTTGCCCATACAAAATGTGTCAAATTTTAATCCGGAGTAAGCCTATCTATCCGCGGTTTGAATATAGGGTTTGGCCGTAAATCGGTTCAGCGGTTTAAGCGTGAAGAGGTAACAGACAGACAGACAGACAGACACACACACACTTTCACATTTATAATATTAGTATGGAAGTTGTTTTTGGCGCGGGTGCACATATTGAATCCAGAGCGAAGCGAAGGATACTAAAAGTGTGCGCTCGAAATTCAAACATTTCTCGCCAAACGCTTAACTTTTCACTTTCGATCTAGAAACCCATCAGAATAGTTTTCTTCAAAAGAAAGTAATACGTTTTACAACAAAAGAGACAAAGTGTAAAGTGGATTATCAAATATATATTTTTTCAAGCGCATTCAAGTTTTCACTACGCGTCTCTTCTATTTTGATTGGAAACAAAAAAAATAAAAATTAACCATTTCAATTTAGAATTTTCTTTACCACGCTAGCGGTTTAAATTGACTTTTTGCAGCGACAAAGGTCATTCTAAGCTGGTGACATCAAAAGATCTAGCATGGGCAGTGAATTCACCGCCTAGCAACAACAACCCCATCTCATGGTCGTCGCCTCATTTCGGCAGATTGCTTGCGGCTTCCCGTTAAGTACCTACTTCTAATTTGATTACAATTGGATGTAGATACGTATTCTGAATAATTTAGTCTCCAAATTAAATGCAGACGATTCAGTAACTGCGGCGGTTAGCTGATCTTCAATGTAGGTATTTATTTAATTATTTAAACTTTATTGCGCAATACAAAAAGTAAGTACAAATGGCGGACTTAATGCTTTGAAATAATGGTTTGTTCAAAATAATGGTTACACTTAAAAAAGCCAAAGTAGACCTATGATTAAGGCTGCGGCTCCACTGAGGAGGTGACGAGCGGAGCGGAGCGGAGCTGTGCCAATATTAACCAATAGAAGGCGCATGCGGTCACGTCAGAGTTAACTTTTACAAAACTGTAAGGAGCACCCCATTTTTAGGGTTCCATACCCAAAGGGTAAAAACGGGATCCTATTACTAAGATTCCGCTTTCCGTCTGTCCGTCTGTCCGTCTGTCTGTCACCAGGCTGTATCTCATGAACCGTGATAGCTATACATACAGTTGAAATTTTCACAGAAGATATATTGCTGTTGCCGCTATAACAACAAATACTAAAAACCGAATAAAATAAATATTTAAGGGGGGCTCCTATACAACAAACGTGATTTATTTGCCGTTTTTTGCTAATATTGTATAGATAATGGTAAGGGACCCTTCGTGAGCGAGTCCGACTCGCACTTGGCCGGTTTTTTTTGTGCAATCGTTAGGAGGATTGTGAGGCTAACAACTTCCTTACGTAATGCGGTAAGGTTTCCCCTTATACCTAGTCCGATTTCTTTTTTGAATATGTTGTAGATGTTATAAAAAGCTAGGTCTGTACATTTTCCTTCCCAAGAAAATCTTTTTAGAGAAAAAAAAACAGACTGACACGTACCTACAAACCTTGTATTTTATAATTAGTACAACATATTTAAAAGCGTAGACACAGGACTTTATTTAGAAAAGTTACCGCTCGGATCTTTTTTTTACGTTTTTCTGGGCCTCTATTCAACACGGTAAAAACAATATCGTTTTTGATCTGTTATTTTGATAGCTCTTATTTACTTGACAGTAATGGCGTCTGACGTCATAACTATACCGTAACAGGTCAACTACAATATCGTTTTTACCGTCGGGAATAGAGGCGCTGATTTCGGCTTCGCCCACAATCCTCATAAATTTCTTAAACCTACTCATTATGAATAATCGTGTTGCATTTGACCTAATGCACGTTGCACTAATACACATTTTAAAATGGCCTCCAATGTTAATGGACCGGCTGTGTCATGCCGCGGCGTCGTGTCGCATCGGGGCATCAGATACAGGCAGTTAATTGCATCCTTATTTGATTTAGTGCATTATTGTTGGGTTTTAGTTCTGTTACATGTAATTTATATTAAGGTCAGCTGAAATTGCAGGCGATGTGTTGATATTAGAGCTAAAAGTTGAAGTCTTTTGTTGTTGGCAATAGGAAATCATGAATTGTCGTCGTGATTATATTTATTTATATAGTAAGTACATCTTATGTGTTCGGGCTAAAAACTACCTCTGTACCTTTAACTTCGATTGGTTAAGGCGTTGAACCATGAAAGCAAAACAAACTCACTCTCGCAGTTATATTATAAGTAAGAATATAGCTATACGAAGTAGATAAACGCCAGGGTTCAGCTGAAAACCAGCGCCGTGGCTCCGGCTGCAGCACATGCTGAGCCGAGTTCTATTTGATTTGCTTCAAACTTGTACCGTCTGGTTTGTTGCAGTGTGCATTTGTCAAATAAATGTTATGAGTTCTGTTTGACCTACTAGAGTTATGTTTGAAAAAGTAAATAAAAACGGAAAGTAAATAATGTTACAAAAACTTGCGTTGTTCCTATTCACATTATTAAACAAATTTTCAACACATTTCTGTGTTATCCAAGAAAACTTTCGTAACTTAGTTGATACACTTCCTACCCCCAGATTGGCACAATCGCTGCACAAATCATCCAACAAGCGTGCCACACGCACGGATCAACGTCTATTCACATTCAAAACGTTTCCATATTTCGTTTTCTCACTAAAATAATGTATTCTGCCTAAACAGCATGTCACTGTGATATAAAGATTTGTATTCAGATTGATACAGGATGTATACAAAATCCGCTTGTTTTCGAATTGAGAGTGGTTTACAAAGCGACATGTATCGCCATTTAAATAAAAAAACCTTTCGTAATATACTGCCGTCCGGAACAAAAATACAGTATGCGCGTGTGATTTACTTTTATACCGACTTTTTCTTGAAGGGTAATATTAGTAATATTTCTGGTTTATTGCCAAGCGTTTGGAAAGTTACTTAGAAGTGTTAAGCTAAACTAGATGTACCCTTGTTATTTATTATCCTATGTAATTAGAAATAAAAAGAAGTGAAAAGTGTAAAAACACCGAAACCTGTCACAAATACATTAGTAATTCAAGCCTTGGTCTTGCGTACAAAATTGACTATGTTTAATTGGATAGAAAAACAAATAATTTTATTACAACAAGAAAAGTTTATTCGAAAAGAGATTCAACCTCGCAATCCATGTCGAAATAATTTCTTTTGTTAAAGATTATATCAGGCCGAATCCGCGCCCGAAACAGCCGACTCGGTTCACTGAAAAAGCCAAAGAGGGTTGAAATTGACTTCAGAGCCATCTATTGACTTACCTTAGAAATCTTATTACATCGAACGCGAATGCCTTAATGAAATAAGATTGGTTCAATCGAATGAGTGTAATGGGACCGGTGACCGGGTCGCCAATGGATAGTGAATGGAATCATTCTTGTACCGTGGAATTTACTTTTCATTTTGTCTATGTATACAGGTCTACAGGGTCGAAAGTTCGAACGGAACTTGGAGGGAAACCACCATAAATACTCAAATAAGCAAATTATTACTGAAAGGAGACATTTTATTCAACTTTGAAAATAAACGCACCACGCTTAAAAAAATAACGGTTTTACCAAGTAGAATAGAGCCCTAGTTTTAGGTACAGTCGTCACCTTGTCTCTTTAATCGCTGTGGCAATTCATATATGGCAGTTTAAACATGGCATTGAATAGACAAGGTAGGTAGTAAAGCGTACACATATTTATGAAATGCAAAGTACGTTGCTGGGACCATCATTCTGAGCAATTAAACATTAAAATCAAGTCTGTTCCTAGAAGGTTGTGCGTCACTACGTCACTACCGTTCATAGTTTTTTTACCCGACTGCGGCGGAGCCCAAAAGGAGGGTTATGTTTTTCACCGTCATGTATGTATGTATTTTAGATAGGTTGTTTGGCCTCGGAAACGTTTAACTTGAAATTTTGTCCAAATCTTCGGCGCTGTTTGCTAGAACGCAATTACAAATAAAATAAGTAAATGTTGTTTAATAAGGAAAATGAAGGGCTCTGTTTATATCGTAAATATTTATAAAATTTACATATTTCCGTATCCTAATAAAATACCAAAAAGCAAAGTGATTTGCAAAATTCTCAGCGAACTCAACCTCTTTGTAACTTTTATATTTGCCTTAAATATTCAAAGTTAAGGAATGTTTGAATATGGAATGTTCTTTTGCTGTTCGGGACACGATTTTTTAAGATTTTTCCATTTGATCAACTTTTGTAACCAAATCTGTTTTCTTGTTAAAAAGGTTATTTACGTTTAGAAATTCCTGTCAGAATGGTAATCTTATTGTTAGCTACAGAAAGTTAAATTTGCTCAAGGCTTTGAATTTCACTTGCACTCTTTTTATTTCGAGAAGATAAAAATACTTAACTGTACTGCGAGAAAAGGTATCTCAAGATTCAGAGCTAACGACACGGCAAAGGGTCAAAATGGTTTACAAATCTGGCAACTCGGCATTTGACTTGTTAAAATTGCGATGTTTCCAATTTTGCACTTCAAAGGAGAAGTAGAACCCCTGTAAGCATTCATGTATCCGCATTTCTCGATATTACGCTCTTACAGATTATGAAAGCGTCTAAGTAAGATAAGAGATTTATTTGCAAAGCCTTGAATCGTAAAAGGATGTTGGAAACATGTGTAGGTAAAAAGATATTAATCAGAAAAAAACATTGACTCCATTTTCAGACAGTGTAATTATACTTTTTTTTTCTTCATTCCTTGGGAGTTTCCGATTCTTAAAAGGTCTATATTCTCTAGATGACTTTGTTATTGATTCCCAACCGTTAACGATGACACACACTCGTGAAGTACCTTGTTTTTTTTAAAATAAGTAATTTAGATTTAATAATTAAGTTATTAAAAGGCAGCTCTTTATAATTACCAAGAGCACCCTGTATTTCTCTATTACTTGTTTTTTTAACATGCTGACATGGTTACTACAGCCCTCCAAATAATAATCCCCCACAGATGTAAAAGTAACCTAGCGCTGTCTATGATCTATGTGGATGCCGCGACGCCAGCGCTTCCAGGCGGCTGGTCGATGTACTAAATTATTAATTGAGCAGCCCAGCCGGATCGCCACGCTCCGGATTTCATTATACTTGACCGTAGAAGTTTGAGGTGTTCTGAATTTCTAATCTGTAACGGGTTTTTAAATATATATTTTCAGAATTTGCGTGTCTAGCATAGAAGCATTCCATCTAAGTCCTCAGGGTTGGCAATGCTTATGCAGTCTTGAGATTGTCATCGTAAGATTGTAAATGAGAGTCCACTATCATCTCTATTAGGTGGTCTGTTCTGTATGCTCGTTTGACTTCCCAATGCCATCACGATGGAATTGCGATAATTTTATACGTGCACAAAATATTAAAGTAGAAATCTTGTCTAGAGATCTTGATAACGAAGCTAAACAGTTTTTCTGTCTTACCTTAAAGCTCATCTTCATAGGATTGTCTGATAAGCAGTGATGGGAAATAGGTGAGCTAATTTACCTAAACTTGATGCATGTTCATTCAATAATGTATTCCCATCTCACTCACGCATGAATGAATATGCGTCAAGTTTAGGTAAATTAGCTCACCTATTTCCCATCACTGCTGATAAGCTACATTTTCCAAAGTAGGTAGATAGGTAGGTACCAATACTGTTGCAAAGGTTTTTAGGATGTGTTTTATAATAGTAGCATTACGTTTTGTCACGTATTTATCACACGCGACTTGTTTATACATACTGTTATTACCGTCATCATTCCCACCATATTCTACGTGTATTTCATATTTTACGCAACCACTCTAAAAATGGCGGCAAACTCGTAAACTGTCATTCGCGCGTCATGTTACGCACTGCGCTAATTTGCGCACGCTCGTGTCACCTGCCATCGGCGGCGGTGTAACCCGGCATGTTAAGGTTAATTGGGATGCAATTGACTTGTAAACTCTCTGCGGGAATAACTGGAATGGCTTGGGCTTTTAAATGTTTACTATTTCTAGTGGTTACTGCGTTAGAGTATAGCTATGCTTGAGGTGATTTAAATAGGATTCCTGTGACATTTATTAAACCCATTTCTTTGATGTTCAGTAATTTAATGAATTTAATTACTTTTTATATATCCCTCGCCTGCTAGTATAGTAGCTGTTCAAAATCACGAAATACAGCCAAAACCACGAAGACGCGCCCCATTAATTTATCTATAGCACATTGACGCAACGCGTAGCGTTCATTTGAGAGTTGGGGAGCGCCTTCGTGTAATGAAAATTCTATACCTGGGGCTCTACTTTGAAATCAGTTATTCGAACTTCGGATCGCCCCGTCACTTTTTTGCGAATTAGTGATGCGTCGAGAGCAAAAGGGATAGCAATAGACGAAGTTCGAATTACGGATTTTAAAGTAGAGCCTCTGTTGACGACTACTCGAAAATCAATTCGGCTCATTCGGCTCTAAACTCTATTAATTTGATAATGGCGAATACTAAGGTTAATCATTTCTTAGATTTTCAAAGTTTAGAAGTCAACGTAATTTAATTTTTAAAATTACCCAGTAAATTTCCCGTACCCAGGAAAGTAGAGATATTAAAAACGTCTCTGATAAAATTTTGCTACTCAAGGATAGATGTCTCTGAGCGACAAGAAGTCGATGACAGTTCGCACAAATTTACACGTTCCGTTAAAGATTGGCGCCATCATAGAAGGTGTTGCCAGCTTACCATGAGGAATGAGTAGTTTTTAATTTTCGCAGCGGCATAATGAACTTTGCATTTAGTTGCGTATTTAAAAGATAATGGTTACGTGCGCAAGTGGTCAAGTCTGAAACTTTGATGTTTTGTTTAATGTAGGGACATCAAATAGTAGATAACTATTTAGAGTGTGAAATAAATGGTGACTTTCACCCGAGTTAAACACTCTACTTTTCATGTCGATTATGAGGAAACTTGATAATAAAACTTATATATAAGTAAGACTCGGTATAGTTTTACCAAAGCGTGGCTGTATAAGATTTTAGCATGGCTCAGTACAGGTTTAGGTTTTTTTAAATAATCTTACTACAGAGAGGCTGTAGGGAGATATAGGTTTCTGGTACTGCATAGGTCCATTGCTACTCCACAGTGCCTCTATTTAACAAGATAAAAACCATATCGTTTTAGACCTACGCCTCTATTCTAGGCGGTAAAATTCAAATCGTATTTACTTCTGGAGAAACATTGTAATTGTTAAAATAAAACAGGAATAGTCTATGAAAACCTAAGCGGGTTGCGGAATTTCTGAACACAGCTAAAAACATGAATGCTTCGGTGCTATTTTTTCTCTTTATCTTTTGATGTATGCGGTCTATGTTTGTTGTTTTTAAGCCAACACAACTAAGATTTAAACGAGAGATGTATACAATCATCAACAATCAACGCACGGTTTAGCTAATTGTAGGTGTAGCTCGATTCAAAATGAGTTTCATTTCAAATATTATTTATTTTTAATTTCCCGTAAAAAAGCAATCAGTAGGGTAGAGCAAAGAGCCTCGTTGCGTATTTATCCGCCCGGGGCAGTGATAAAAAAATATGTTAGAACAAATCACGGCTGTGTAAAGTAAGGTTGGGGCCACATCTGCGGTATTCGAGATGCCGAGTGTTTAATATCAAAATTTTGGATACTTCTCGTTTGATTTTTAAAAAGTTATTGATGTAATTTTACTCATTAGGTAACATACTTTCGATATCGGTTTAAAGTTTTTTGATATCTGTAATAGTTACGGAATAATCGCCTGGACTGTATTTACCACCTATATCATAGTTTTCCTCAATTTTCACAATCTAAACTTATTAGTTACCCCCGCGGCGTCCAACCATTAAACTATCACTTACTGATTAGTGATTAGCCACTAATCAAGTTCGAATTAAAGTCATCCATTCGCGAAATGCCAAGCGACGCGGCGGGCGCGTCAGACGGGCGACAACCGCGCGCGAGCCGCTCGCGTCCCCGCATTCCACATTCAAATCCGAAATTTGAATATTTTTTAAGTGATTTGTGAGTGCCAGTGACGTGAAGTGATTGTGCTATAGACAAGCTTATTTTATTGGTTTTCTGAACGGAACGAAGCGTTTTTTTTCTTACGGTTATTAGTTTTGCTTTGGGCTTATAAGAAGCGATAGCAATTTCGTGAGATGTAGTGTTATTTGTTGTTTCGGCGATGCTATGTTGATAAAACAACGCTTTAGACATATTTTTGTACGCTAAGACTTTATTTGAAGAAAAAATTATCCCGAAATAAAGTATAGTTTAAGCGATCTCTGATAGTACGTTATTTCAATTATCTTAAAAAAATATTTCACGTAAAATATACGTAACATAGTTATTTTCATATAACAAACCTAGGTACACCTTATTTCGTATTTCGTTGAAAAGACCTGTCCATTTAGTTAGCGAGTCATTCTTCGAGCTTATTACCGCCATTTTATTCCATTCTAGACCCTTTTTTTCGTTACGAAGTGGGAATATTCCCTCAGACATATTTGTAAAGATCGCCAATACAACACATGCGCCCCTAACCTCGACTCGTTTTGTGAAGGCTGACATTTTGCACGTGTATTTTCGAGTTGTGAAAACCATCTACCATTTATTATTATGATAAAATATATCGCGCGAATTAGTTAGTGTCTAGTTGTGTCGTAGCGTATTGGTAGAGCCGTTTTTCCAATACAGTTTAAAGAGTGACAACACTGGCAACACCGGTAATTCACCCACATTTCTTTTACTTTTGCCAGTTCTTGCGAATAATATGGGCTAATAATCCCGGAATATAGTTTATTGGTTCTCAAAGATCCGCAAAGAATAGAAAAATACTTTTGGCTTGGCTAGTTATCAGTGTTATCACAACTTTCAGAACCAGTGAAAAACAATTAAACGATCACTTCACACATTAACGGTCGCACTTAAAGTCAGTTAATGACGTTCATTCAGTTACGATTTTTCATACACTAGTTTGAAAAAACGTTTGAGTACGGCGGTAAATCACGCGCACTAGTGACGGACGTTTGCAAAGCCGTAGTAAAAAAAACCACCCTCATGCTATGTCATTCGGCTTTTCAGCCGACTCGTTACATTTTATGACGTTGACATTTCATATTAGCTCCCGCTATCGCCTTTTACGATTGGCTGGTGTCAGGTGACATTTCTATTTTCGAAAGTTTATTTTTAAACCGTTGACATTTTTAAGCTTTTTAACGGTTTTAACTTCAAACTAGGAATTATAACTTGACGACACGTACTGGCCACACGAAAATCCTGCAAAAGAAAGTCATTTTAGCATTTAGAACAGTAATTTTTTAAATGTGATCATGTCGTTTTTTGCCTTATCTTTGTAAAGCTTTTTAGGCAGCAGCAGTGAGAAATAAAAGGCCATAATATAAATGATATGACTTACTTTCGGGGATAATAAATGACGTCATTAGGTACCTTGCCGGCCGTTTTTAGGACAAGATTTCGTGGACCTAACTCAGGTGTTAAACGAGAGTTTTATAAATTGTTATTCTAGATCTTTGTTGATTATTAAAGCTGTGATTTCTATATTCTTGCAAGTAAGTATTTGTTAACTTCATCGATTTTTTTAGCCATACTCCTGATTAAGTGATAAGACATCTTGTTTGGACACATGCCGTTTTCGCTAATGTGTATACTCGAACTAATAAAAATAATGCATCAACTTATAAACAGCTTTTAAACAAATTGATGCACTTTATGAGTTCGTCAGTACCTATACACAGACTTAGTTGATTAGTCTTCATTTGTAATAGGTATAGTAGTAATTCCTTGTGTTTTTCAATATTTGCTTAAAAGAAAAAAAAAAGTTTTTCTATGATAAAAAGTACAGATGTTATAATTCCATTATCTGGTTCGAGTTTTCCTACCTTGTTAAGTCTCGAGTAAAGCCTAATCTTAAAACATAGATTAAATATTCGGAATCGCCGTTAGTCAAATGTGTATTAATTTGAGCTGGAGCTCTATTTAACACGGTAGAACAATGTTGCTTTAAATGTGTTCTCGTATTGTTTTCAACTCGGCCGCCATCACTGTCAAATAAGAGCTATCCTTACGTTTGACGTTTCGATAACACGCCGAAAGCGATACGGTTTTACCCAGTAGGTAGAGTAGATGCCCTGTTTTCTTTTAATGTTTTTTTTACTTATAAATGTATAACCTATACCGCCCTCTGATACTCGTAAGATTGTTTCCATTTACTTAACTATTTCTTTTTCTTTCGCAGGTAAATTGAAATACATCTCATACTGATGTTCTGCTGGGTTTTCAGTCGAAAACAAACCTCAAAAATTCCACAGTAAGAGTTCTAACACTTAATAATAAAATTATTTTTAAAACTTTACGCTTTAGATAAGTTTTAACTCTTCATGTGTTATAGTTGTTTACAACTTCATGTTGTTTAATTAAAATCTATCAGGGGGGGAGGAGGGCAGGGTGATTCTCTTACCAACTCAGATCAACGCGTAGCACCGACGCGTAGCATGATTATTAGTGTGGACGCAAAAAGGTCGCGACCATGCTATTTTTCTAAGAACCGAATAGGCTTCATACGATTCGATTAGTATGTAATTTAGTCTATTAAACAAACAAAACAACAGCAATTTAAAAAGAAAAGTTTTTTTTTTTTTTAATTATGGAATGTACTGGACTGAAATTTTTCAGTCAACCTATTCGCCATGTAACTTACCATATTAAATTTGACATAAAATACTTTTTATCGATTAAACAGCTCGGTGAAGGTCGTCTTCTATTCGAATCTCCAACTATATATCCATGTTCCTACTCGTTTATTAACACATTCAGGGTCAACGACCGCTAGTCGGGTACCCAGAGGCTCTACTTTGAAATCCGTAATTCGAACTTCGTCTATTCCTATCCCTTTTGCTCTCGACGCGTCACTAATTCGCAAGAAAGTGACGGGGCGATCCGAAGTTCGAATTACTGATTTCAAAGTAGAGCCCCTGTTCGTAGCAGATTTTTGCTACATATCGGACAATGCTGCTACAGGCTACAGCGTAGCACTCGTAGCATTGACTGGCGTGTGTGACAGTTCGACTATAGTAGCCCTAGACAAGACGCATTGCAAAATCGTATCGTTATTGAAAATGTGTAGAATTGACGTAAGGGACTTTGATAGTTTTCGATTGCGTTAAGGATCTTGTCTATGGTCTCAGTTTTTAAGAGAATTGGGATAGACCAAAGAAAATAACGCACGGTTTTTACATTATAATTTGAAAGAATGGGTAATTTTAAGAGACCAATTTCATTAATTTTGTATTTGACCCAATAGTTTTATTTGAATATCTTTATTTATTTAGCAGACATTTTATGGATGACATGATTATTTTAAATTTGGGCTGGCATTTTCTAATAAATTACAACAATTAAATAATATCTAATGATAAAAAGTGATTGTAATAATGTATTAAAACATACTATTTCAAGCGGTTTTCGCCTAACCCGTAAGATACACCTAGGAGGGCTTCAAGCCGAAAACGAAAGTCAAATAAAGGTTTAAATATACTTTTGTAGAAATATCCGAGATAGATAAATATTTCAAAAACTTAATAATGCAGAACGGCTTTAAAACCCCATTCCTCGAAATGGTTTTCGAATTAAAGTAATTGTAAAAATATGAACAATCCCAATTACACCTCTGAAACTGTTCTATCTGCTTTGGATGTATTTTAGATATATTTTTCAAGGTTTTCCTAACCGTAAAGTTGCCAATTGTAAAACAGATACTCTAGAGCCCCCAGTGTTGGTATTATCCTACATCGTTTAGTTCAAGTTGTCGCGCCGCACGCCGAATGGGCCCGCGGGGAGGAATATTTTAAGATTTAACTTTTAACTTGGTTTGTTCTGGCCTTATCGGAAAATGGCATTTAAAGTTGTTTATAAATTTAATCTTTGTATGATTTTGTTTGCAGTAAGTCCTAACGTTAAAAATGTATAGTAAACTTAACAGTTGCAATGTGTCGATCACAACGGTTTAGGAATCAAAATGTGTTTTAAAATATAGCATTGACGTAAGCTAACGATTTGGTCACGTGATCACTCGTGAAGGACAAGGCATAGACAAAGTTTTTTATTTTATTTTAAACTTGCGACCCGCCCTCGCTTCGCTTCGGTTTATTTGAGTTTTCTGTAACACCCGTACAATAAACGACCATTTATTATACATAAAAACCTTCCTCTTGAATCACTCTATCAATAAAAAAAACCGCATCAAAATCCGTTGCGTAGTTTTGAAGATCTAAGCATACATAGGGACAGACAGACAGACAGCGGGAAGCGACTTTGTTTTATACTATGTAGTGATAACGAAAAGGGAAAAATAAAACCAAGAAAGTGAGGCTCGTTGATTCAGTGTTATAAATACAAAAAAATCGCTTAATTTTATATACCTACCCAGACTATTACGCTTCAAATTTTGGGCGATTGTATGATGAATATGGCAATGTAAATGATGTAATCCTTATCAGCGTACAATAATTTAGAAATTCACCCTTATGCTTCCAACGGTTTTATTACAAAAACACAGCTGACATCCCCTACATAGTTTCGGCTAGAAAACGCTTTATTTCTTTTATAAATTACATTTGCTTCGGTTCACATAAACAACCGCGCCTTTCATTAGCTTGATAGGGGGTTCGAATCCGGGGCAGTGAATTAACTTAAGACCCCAATACATTTACACGATTTACAAGTCGTTGTTTTTCGAATATATTTTTTCCTGCTCGGTAAATTTCGGTAAGTTGTATTTTATCAAATGTAATTATTGTAAAAAAATACAGACAGCAGTGTTGGCATTGTTGTGTTCCGGTGTGAGAATGACAACCGGTGAAATTAGAGCAACAAAGAGGCATACCATCGTATAGTAGTCTCAGGATTGGCAACGCATTTGCGGTCTTAGGATTGCAGTCTTAAGATTGTAGTCCTGAGAATGCAAATGTGTAAGGGTCTCAGATCCCACTTACCATCAGCTGTGTGCTCGTTTGTCTTCACCATGCCATAAATGAAAGCAATTTATCGATTTCAATTAAATTAAATCCTTAACAGATGCATTTAATTATTTATTTTTCTAAATGGGAAATCTTTCTAGTAGGTAGCTTGTTTGATGAACTCGATTAAAACTTCATCAAGCCTCGTATATGTACCGTTTGCCTACACAAGAAAATGTTACTAACTCTTTGAAATGTCGAGACCAAAATATTTCTGATTCATTTTTCAACACTTTCCAGTGTCTCGCCACTCTCTCGAATGAGTAACACATGTGTCTTTGTCGCACGCACTCTTTACGGTGTCTACGTGCGACTTTTTTCGTACAACTTTAACTAGTCATGAATTTTCTGTCGCCTGCAAGCGACGTAAGTGGGAATGGGGGCGTATTCTTTTTGTCTATGGTAAGGATGGTGAAAGCTCGTCCTGTGTATAAACAAATAATGATTAAAGCAGGACAAGGTTCATCGCGCACAGATTGATTCTAGTCCCAAACTAAACTCTAGGTTTGTGCTATCAAGGAATAACGTTGACCTGTTTGACATAAAACGTAAACTAGATGTGCTCCTGTGTATAAATAAACAAATAATGATTAAAGCAGTACAAGGTTCATCGCGCACAGATTGATTTTAGTCCCAAACTAAACTCTAGGTTTGTGCTATCAAGGAAAAACATTGACCTGTTTGACATAAAACGTAAACTAGATGTGCTATACATTTATAGTTCATCGCTGGGCGAGTGAGCTATACTCGCTCAACTATGAACTATAAATATATATCTATCTCTTTTATTTACACGGGAGCGATTACCTTTTGTTCGTTTCTTGGACAAGAAAATAGCCGATAGTTCATAGCTTACTCGCCGGCGGTGGGACCAGTGCCTAAGGATACGTGAGAAATGTATACCTACTTAACCCGGCAAATTTACGTATTATTTTTATTATATTTTTACGTATAATTTCGCGATAGTAAATACTATGGGTACTAGGCAACATCAAATCACAAAAATGTTTGCCCATATTTTTGGGAGTCTAACCCGGGACTGTTTCGTAGGCAGTAACTAGACCTATGACCTTTTATTTGGTTGCAATCTCCTATGGTTTGTTCTGGTCTATTTTACGTCAAAACTAGGATCGGCTTAATTTTAGGAATAAAATAGTCAAATAGTTGGATGCAGGTAGCAACAGCTTTGTTTCACCTTAAAGTTGACTGGTGGAGCTGGAGAATGCTTGTAATTGTTTTGTGCAATAAAGCATTTTAATAAATAAATAAGTACTTACGATTGGTACTATTATATCATAAAGAATAGGAACAAGAGGCAGAAAATTAAAAATACTTACCCGCGAAGTGCAATTCCACCTAGTGCGGTCCAACCTTAACAAAGCCACTAGCCTCCTCGCCAACACAAGTCCATTAGCACATCGAGAGCCATACAACCCTAGTTCCATTCAAACTTGACACGATATCGCGCTCTGAGCACTGAACGTGTAAGACCCTCACTTAATTCAACTCACGCGTCGCTTTCTCATGCTAATGCCGCTGTTTGGAGACACCGTCTAACGGCTAGAAAAGCCGAAAACACCAAACTTCGTTAGCGCTGCCCCTTTTCCTCCCACGACCAAAGGTGCGTAAGAAATGAGACGGAATGACGTTACCCCTTATTGGGTCCCTCGGGGAACTGTGGCGTGAAATATTTAGGGACTGCAAAAGGGACCAGAGCCATTGGAATCATTATTTTAAAGGCTCACGTATTTCTGTTTTTAAGACTTGGTTTCCCTTAAAAAATCGTTTTCCATTGCCTTTTAATACTTTGCATATTGGCCAGGTGGTGTAATTAAAAATGCTTTTCACTTCTCATGCTCTTAAATGTTACTTTAGTCTCTGCACATCGGGACAAAAGGTACTTAAGTCTCTAGGGACTAAAGTATTTTTTTAATTTACTTTGGAAACCCCTAAACAACCTATCACGATGTTTGTGAATGGAGGATTATCGCCATTTTCAGTGATTGTATATAGACAATTTTTAGGGCGTGGAAATCACCTAAAAAGTACAAATGTGCAAAAACATTTAAAAAAAACGATTTTATTTCGTGAAACACGATTAATGATTACGAATATCAATTTTAAATATATTAAGGATGAATCTATTTATTATGCATGGTCCAATTAGTTTTCAAGTTTAAATCTGTTGGCTAAATATGCAAGCATTTAAAGCGTCACTTTACAAAAAAATACAACCACGGAACAAATATGTATGAAACTTTTTTTTAATAAATATTGTAATTTTGTATAGAACGTCGTTTTTTTTCCTCGCATTCAAAGTGAAAAGTAGAGTATTTAACGCGAGACTTAAACAACCACAATGACACTCAAACTATAGCCACCCTCGCTCAGCTCGCGTGGCTAAACATCTCATGTCATTAGGGCTTGTTGGCATAAAGGATGGATGATTCTTAGCTAGGTTTCATGAAAAGCGGTTGGGCCGTTTTAGAGATATCGGCTCTGAGGTTGCTATTAAACCTGGGTTTTTTACTATTAATAGTCAATGTCAACTAGATGATGAATACTGCTGCTCCTCCCAATTATTCCTGTTAAGAGTCAAGATTTAAAAAAAGCTGCAGAAAGTCTGAAGGCATGCAATAACGAATGTCAATCAAAACTTCTTTCCCAGCATTGTTAGCGAGGCGAGTAACTTGATCGAGCACTAATTGCGCAAGTTTTAACGCCAGTAGTTTTACGAGTGACAGATTAATCTGTAACGTGATGGTTATCTTATGGCTTTAGTTGACTTTATTCATCGTTATATGTTACTTTGTATTCATGCAACACTCGCATTGTATGCTTGCAAGAACTATTGTGCTCGGTTAGACCATATGGCTATTGAAATGTTATCGTATTGTCTACGTTACGATAGCTCGTATGTAGTTGATAGTAATGGCGGCCGAGTTAAACACAATACGATGAAAAATAAAAAACAATAAGGTTTTTACCGAGTGGAATAAAGCACAAGTTGGCATGATTGTGTTGTAGTGTTGTGAATTTAAGCTTCGAGGCGTAAACTACAAGACTTGAGTCGCGACTTCTGAGTCTAGAAGCCTCGAACCTTAAAGCCTCGACCATATAAGCCTCAACTTAATAAGTTCGCGTTGTTGCTTACGAGCACAGAAACCTCAGAGTCTTTAAGCCTCAAGCTTTCAAGCCTCCTAAGCTTTGAAGGTTTAAGTCTATAAGGTTTGTAGCATTTAAGTCTTAAAAGCTTTTAACAAAGTAGATTAATTTATGTTATCTATGCCATATTTGATAATTATACAGGATGCCCGTGAGGAACCCGAGAGATTTTAACAGCATAATCCTGAGGTCAAATTAAGGGTTAAAAATAAATATAGGTACAGTCAAGTGTAAAAATATAGGTGCATATAACCAATCAAAAATATGTCCCATAGTACCTTAACGTCAGCGAAATAAGGCCTCGATACATAATTATGAGAGGATGAAATCGATACGTATTTTTGCACGTGACCGTACAATAATACTTTCTTCCTATAACGCTCATTGTTTGAGCTCTTAACGCTTAACTCAGGCCTTCGAGGTTCCGGGCCTTGAGCTTTCAATAAGCCGAGTTTTTAAAGCTTGAGCTGTCTATGAACCCCGAGTCTTAAAGACTTGCTCTTAAGAGCTCATAAAAAGCTTGAGTCGTTAAGGTTCTGAACCGTTTCTGAGCTCAAACCTTTAACGCTCGAGTCTTCAAAGCTTGAACCTTCAAGGTTTGGAAGTCTTTAAGGTTCAAAAGTCTTCAAGACTAGTCTTTTAACAACACTATTGTGTTGTGGTTGCCTAGTTTCTTGTACCCACCATTTTTTTCTTTGCTACGATGAAATCCACAATGTCCGATGGCATATGATCGGCCAATTCTACTTACTTTGTTTGTATAAATTAATAATTTCCAAAAAACATCAATTATATTACAATCCTGACACAGATTTTTGTAATTTATCATTTTAATGTCGCCAATGCTAAACTATGGATCGGAGGGTATGAAAAGAGAGCATTTTTTTTCTATCGGGAGTGTATCTCTAAGAATAAGAATAAGAATAAGAATAAGAAAATCTTTATTGCCACAACCTTAAATTTAGCAAATATAAAGGAATAAAAAATAAATATAAAATAAGGTTGGTACATGTGAAAAAAAAAACTTATAGTAACTAGGTTGAGCAATGGGTCCCAATCTCAGCATGTGCTAGGCAGAGATGCCCGGCGCTGGTTTTCAGACTGGTCCCTAGAGACGGGACGGTCGCAAACTGATACAAAATGTTGGGTACAGTAAACTAAGGAAAGAACTAAAAAGACTAAAAAAAAAGAACATTAAAAAGGTCATGCTTCAAATATTTATAGGTGAAAAAGAATAAAAACATTTAGTTGAAAAAAAGTGCCATGTGATGTGATAGTGTGTGTATGTTTGTGTTAGCATGTATGCATGTGTGAGTGTGTATGATGTGTGAGTGTGTTACTGTGTGTGCGCGTTTGCCATAAGAGTAAAAAAAACGTTATGACGTTATGAGGGAGAGTAAAATTTGCTCTGAGTAATTATCAGGTGTGCTTGAACTAACCGCTTGTATTTTTGCAGAGGCATAGGTTCTCGCAGTGGCAGTGGCAGGTCGTTCCAAATTTTGGCAGCAGCAAATTTAAAACTCCCTCTAAAAAATGCTGACTTGTGCTGTGGCATTGCAAGCTTAGTGCATCTTCTCAGCGATCTGCCGCGTGTGTCTTTAACCCATTTAAGCTTCTCAAACAAATAGCGAGGTTTCTCAAAGTCAAGAATTTTTCGAACCGTGAAAGCCAGATGCAGTCGTCTTCTATTCTCCATATTTAAAAGTTTCCTATCATTAAGGAAAGGGGTAATGTGCGCTCGTTTAGGAACCTCATAGCAAAAACGTACACACGCATTTTGTACCCGTTGTACGGCTTTTTTTGTTTTAACCAAAATTCTCGGTCCGTAAACTATGTCAGCGTAGTTCAATTGCGAGAGCACTAGAGATTCGACGAGAACTTCCCTGACCTGTACTGATAAGTATTTGCGAATCTTATACAGTACCTTCAGTCTGTAGAAGGCTAAGTCACTCAGTTTTGCAGAATATAGGCCCATTATGGTCCTTTTTATCGATGTCGATATAGGTGGATAAAACCTGTCACTTTCAGATCAGTTTGTAAGTGCGAGAGTGACAGATGCTTTATCCATTACGATAAAGGCAGCCATAATAGGGCTGGAGTGTATAATTCCAAACAAACCGTCCTTAATAATAAATATAAAAAAAAAAAAAAAATATACGCGTCGACTTGAGAACCTCCTCCGTTTTTTTTCGTCGGTTAAAAATGAAGCTAATCCTTCATGTTAATGAACGAACGACCATAATGATATTAATCTGAGCTACTTAGATCCGCATTAACCCCTAACTGCTGCTTAGGCTTTTAAAGATTCAACCCTAAATCGCTACTGAAATTAACGGCAAGTAATTATGCTAATTATTTTATCGCTTGCCGAGCTCGCCAAATGGCTGCTTAGACGTCTGTTGCTGTCTTAGGGGTTAGTATTTAGGATTCCTAATTATACTTGGACTATAGCCATTTGGTTCTGGCTGTTGGGCTCAGGAGTTTCTTACTTAGGCTCCAGGACATCTAAACATTTTGCCCTAGTCTACAAACTAAGCTCTAGGCGTGTACTTTAATATAGAGATAATTGATTTTTGGGGTTCCGAACTACTACCGAAAATATTCGACTCACAACTCAAATTACGCTCGTTTGGCCCCTTACAGTTTCGCCATGTCAGTTTGTCTGTCTGTCTGCGGTCTAGCTTTAAGAATCTTGGTACTACAAAGCTGTAACTTGGCGTAGTTATACATTTCAATAACGCCGACAAAGTTGTAAAATAAAATAATATCATATCTCTATCACTATATCTTTTTCCCGGTACGTACTCATCTATACAATAAAGGTACAGTAGGTATGCTTTAGCAAAGGTAGGCTTTTTAACATTATAACGTCAAGTGAGGTATCATTGAATAGCTCTTAAAAAAAAGGAACATGTTCTTATGTCTGCATATTCACTAACTCCTCCTAAACCGTAAACTACGTAACGGATTTTGATGCGGTTTTCACTATAACTTCGATAATTTTCACGAAAGGTTTTTATATATGACTAGAGGACGCCCGCGACTTCGTACGCGTAGAATTAGTTTCCCGCTACTCCCCCCCATTTCTTCCCGTTGGGGGTCGATTTTCGGAAAATCCTTTCTTAGTGCTCACTTACATCATGAAAGGAACCCATGTACCAAATTTCAAGTTTCTAGGTACAGTAGTTTCGGCTGTGCGTTGATATGTCAGTCAGTCAGTTTAACCTTTTATATATATAGACTAGAGGACGCCCGCGACTTCGTACGCGTACAATTAGTTTCCCGCTACTCCCCCCCATTTCTTGACGTTGGGGGTCGATTTTTGGAAAATCCTTTCTTAGTGCTCACTTACATCATGAAAGGAACCCATGTACCAAATTTCAAGTTTCTAGGTACAGTAGTTTCGGCTGTGCGTTGATATGTCAGTCAGTCAGTTTAGCCTTTTATATATATAGATAAATTCTGGTTTATATACATGTGTTACTAAGCGAAGCGAGGGCGCGTCGCTAGTTTATATCTAAATGTTTCTTAACCCTACCCTATTCCGAATTAAGGAAGCCAAAAAAACGAACCGAAAAGGGTCGGGTCTATCTCCGATATCGTTTGAATCAATAGGGCTGATCAGCCTGCTCCATGATATCCCGATACATATTGTCCACTTCCCTTCAATAGCTCGGTAACAAAACGAAATTGGTTTTTTCTTACGGTACCTGGGTCCAAATTTTCCTATCGTTTATAAGCCAAAGCTGTTCTGTCATTGATAGAGAAAGGAATTGGGGTAGAAAACTGTTCTATATTAGAAATTTATTTGTAATGCGCGAAATAGACAAGCAATAAAAATTGCAGATGTTGATCGCTGTCTTACTTTAACTTCAGTTCTAGAGCAAGATGCACTTACAATTTTGCTGTTTTTTTTTTCACTTTTAAGTTAGAGTAAGGTTAGCAGTCAACCTCTGCAATTTTTCATTGTTAGTCGTTGTTTAAATATAACGCATATGGCAGAATTTTATAAGCACCCAAAAGCGAATCTTCTAACTCCATTCTAACTTCATTTTACTTCTGACCCCACGTGCTTCTGTTTAGGCCTTCAGAGTAAATCTCTTTAACCTCGCGTGTGATATCCATGGACTTGTTTCTCTAATACGTCCATGGCGATTGTCTAAAACTTGATACTGGCGAAATAGGTACAACTTGTTAAAACAAGGAGTGAAAGCCATTAATTAAGGGAAAAAAACGCATATGACAGAATTTTATAAGCACACAAAAGCGAATATTCTAACTAGATATCTCAAAAGTTGATTGTCATCTTATATGTATATTATTTTTTTCGCAACACACAGAATGGAAGTTTTAAAGGATCATCATCATATCATTATTCATTAGCCTTAATAAAAAAAAGTTTTTTTTTTAATTCATTGCTCCGTACAGAAATTAAATACAAACGGCGGACTTAATGCCTTAAGGCGAGCTCTACCAGTCAACTACTTAGCCAAACATCAGTTGCCTTATATAATATTTTTTCACGCTTTCTTGCTGGTTGCAAGTTTGGATTTGTATCCAAACCTTAATTCACCATACTAACATTTTAACCAATGATTTATTGGAGCAATCAGATTCAATATAGATATTTAGATCATAATTGGCCGCAAGTTTACCTATGATTCATTAAGGAATTAGATGTCAACCGCTGTACCACGGTAACATCACATTAACATATCATCCGGTTAATTATTAAGTTTATATATGTTAAATTATTATCGTATTAGCTTGAATAGTAATTAATTATGAATTATAACTTATGTAGGAGCTAAATTCAATGGACATAAAAAATAAGATTACGAATGCGTTTGCCAACATTGAAGACCAAGATCGAAGGCCTTACACACAGATACACTTATAGTCGGGGTTAAAAACAGAAAAAGACACAAATGTTAGCGTGTTTTAGTTTTTTATCGCGCTACTATAATTACATATTGCGTGCAGCGGGCTTTCGGTTTAAATGAAACCATTGTTTCACTTATTATTTCTTTCGAAGGATTACGCCCGTGGATAACACGTTACATTTTTAGACCTTCAGGGCCCCCGCACATTAGACCACCAGTCGCCGCCACTTAAACGCGACCACCAGTGGTTCAGTCAGACCACTGCACGCCGCCACCAGTGGCAGCCACAGGTGGCTGGATGGGGCCACAAGTAGTAGCCACTAGTGGCTAGAATACATTGTTCATGTGGTCATGTGTGCGCGCGAATCGAACGACAAAACGCGGCCACAAGTAGCGAGCGCGGTCAACTCCCGCAGCTTGTGGCTCGGACGCGGCCACTCAAACGCACGGTGTGCGCCGATGCTATACAAAATGTATGGATAAACGCGTCCGCAACTTGCGGCGGCCACTAGTCGTTCTAATGTGGTCGCCACTAGTGGCTCAATGTGCGGTCGCTCTCATACTCGTATGTTTGAAAGATAATATAACGTCTTGATAGTAACCCTACCTACGAAAGCAAGCGGTCCCGGGTTTGATTTCCGAAAAGCGCTGTTTGTGTGTTTACCTATTTTAGATGTTTATAGTTGCCTAGTACAGTCGAGAACAAAGAAATGTGTCCACTTTTGGACCTTATTACAATGCAAAATTATTAGGTGAAAAAGTGGATACTGTTTGTAAGTAGACTGTACCTACCTACCCATAGTACAAGCCTAGAGCTTAGAGGACGTTCAATTTGTGTGAGATTGCCCCCTGATGATTTTTATTTGTTTATTATTTAACCAAACCGCTACCGCAAAACGCGCACTCGAGTTTTTGCTTATTATAACATTCCGAGTTACGTGGAAAAGCCAAAAATAATAAAAGTGCACCGTTCTCCTTATTATGCAAACGTATGCGCCGGTGGGCCGCGCGCATCGACTGCGTCATGTTTACTTTACTCTCGGCGGGAAGTGCAGTTTTTAACTTATGCCTTAGGGCATTTTTGTAGCATCTGGAATAAGGTTTTATTTAAAAGAAATAAAGAATAGTACATTACTTAACAAGGGCTGTAAAAGAAAGAAAGCCCGAAATCGCAGGTATTTGAGACCCGAGCCGTAGGCGAGAGTCGTAAATATGCGATAGAAGGCTTTCTTTTTTACTGCCCGTGATGAGTACACAATTTTACGTCTTCACCTGGCCACAATGCGAGTTTTACCGTGCGCGCAGCGTGCGATAAAACTCACATTATGGCCAGGTGTGACGTAAATGTTATTATATTTAGAAAACACATTTATCGGTACAAAAAAATATAAGGCAATAAGATATGTAATAAGTAAGGTCACGAATTGGTCCCAATTAAGCAAAATAATGGCATAAGAAAAGCCAGGCATCGAAAGTGCCTGTACTGTTAGCACACAGGTCACCAGGGGCTCCATTCATGTCAAAATGAGGGGGCTTCGCAATAAAAAAAATGCAAATGCGTTGTGTTAAAACGGACTAAGATGGACTTCTATGTTTGTACAGTGTACCATTTTCCTAATAGCTATCGGCAACCTTCGTTTTTCTATTGCACACGAGTGACAAATATACTGTCAGTTTCGAGTGCAAGCGTGATAGTGATAGACAGCCGAAAGCTGTTAAGATGCTGGGAGTACTGCATATTTCACCGGTAGCAGAGATACTAGACCCGCAATGTTTCGGACTGTAACAACTTATTCTTAAAAGTCATAATCGCCATTTTCATCACCAGCACATTCCCATAAAGCCAAGTTTGTACTCTAATTACGCAAATAACACCTGACCCGGTAATATTAAAAATCAAAATCAATGAAATATGGCCACGGGTTAGGTATTCTATTAAAAGAAAACTTTTGAAGTTCGGTAGCGGAAAAAGGTTTAGGATCATCTATAATTCGGATTAACGATGCATTTGGACAAATGACAGTTAGGATTTCCAATAGAGACCCATTTTAGTCCGTGCATTTATGCAGTGACATGGAGACGCTTGAAGCTGGCCTGTCGCTGTCAGCATCTGCTTTATTAATTAGTTCCATCCAACTAATATATTTTCATTTCGATGGCTGCGGATTTTAACTCCAAAAAGAGGGAAGTTATAATTTTGAGGCTAATGTATGACTTCGTAGCATACGAAAAGGAAGAATCGATTTATTTAAATGCGATCAGATGGTAAATGTTGTTTTTTTTATAGAAGAATGAAGGCTAGATAAGTTGTAATCGGCGAATGTCAACGACGATAAATAGAATAGAGCAGGACTATTTAACTAGTTTATTTATAGAAAAAAACTGATTTATTCGCTTAGATTTTTTGGGTGTGGCTCCGATCGCAGCGCACGCAGCAGCGATGAAAGCGCAAACGAATATCACCCTAGAGATGGTGGACCGGGAATGCCCCTGACCGTACGCACACGTGGTATAAATTAACTACGCTTACGCGTGTAGTTATGTGCGTGCCTGAAATTCTAGATTTTGTGTATGCACACATGCAAACGGGAACCTGAAGTTATTCAATTTAAAACCTAGATTACATTAAAGCCCACAATAGTCAGTCTAAGGCCCCACTTCCACTAACAGGCCGCAGTAATTCGTCTTGTCCTCAACGCTCACTGTAATTGCTTCCAGAGTGCACACTGACACTGCCACTGCCACCGACCCCATATCGGGTCGTTTCTGTAGGGAAGCCAAGGGGCCTGGCACTGCTGTAAAAAGTCCGTCTGTCTGTTGGAATTGTTAAATGGTAAATAGACTTTACTGCCTTTTAGTTAATACTGCAATTTCAAAGTAAGATGTCTCGTTAAAAAGTGAGGGTAAGCAGTGAATTTAGTGATGTCAAGGGGACAGTAATTTGTTTGATTTACATTTTGCACCTTTGAGAAAATATTTTAGTTGCGACTAAGATGTGATTTGTTTTTTATTAAATTGTCTCTTGGAATAACCAAACTTTTACTTGATTTAGTGGTGGTAGTACTTTGCGCGGGATCCGTCCGGATCGTTACTAGGTACCATCTAACTCTAACCCTTTAACCGCCACGCAGAACTGCTGTAGAGATTAGATAACTGGGTCTCTATTCAAGACGGTAAAAACAGTATCGTTTTTGATCTGTTATCGTATTGTCACCGTTTTGATAGCTCTTATTTACTTGACAGTAATGGCGTCTGACGTCATAACAATACCATAACAGGTCAACTACGATATAGTTTTTACCGTCGGGAATAGAGGCGCTGGTAAAATTACTGGCATAAAGGCATTCCATTTTAGTCCTTACGCATTTGTAGTCTCAGGCAATCTTTGCAAATGTCTAGGTTTTAGATTCCACTTACTTTTAGGTGACCTGTGTACTCGCTTACTTTCTTCATGGCCAAAAAAGGCAAAATCACGAATATTTTCTTCCTCTTATTCTTTAATGTGATAATACTGATAATCTTCGATAACAATACGTTAATGCTGATAAGTAATTATATCAAGACGAGCATACTCTTTTCGCAAAGGCCGAAAATGCAGCTGCAATACCTCTCCTGGGGCACGTTTTATAAAGCTACAAGTTACAATTTTACAGGTATAAACTGGCAACACTGCTCAAATGGCTGGTCGTCATTGGTCGAGGTTGTGTCAAATGGAAACTTGTAACCTGTAAATTGTATTTTGTAGCTTTATAAAACAGGCCCCTGGAGGGCAGCGGTGATCACTTCACATAAAGTGACTAGATAGCTAGTTTGTCCCATCTAGCATTAAAAAATATATATTGTGCAACTTAAATGTAATCCAAACAGAATTTTATGGTAATTAACTTTTTCTTTACGATGTTGGTAAAATAAATGTCTAAAGCAAAATATGGTTGCGTTTCACACAATCCTGGCTTGCCTCGGACCCTCGGGCCTCGGGTCTGTCGTCGAGCTAACGAAGTTTCATTAATTTGCTTGTAGCGGCAGCGAGGTTCTTGAGTAAGCGCGGCGATCCGGTTTATTCCGGCGAGAATCAAACTAACTAGCACCGCGCTTTATTACGTTGGACATTAAGCTGTAGTTTCTTGGTACTTAGTCTCGAGAAATAATTATCTAGGAAGAAAAAAAACGAGTGGAGATGTCGGTAGGGGATACCTTAGCTAGACGCACGAACAGTGATTAGAATAGGGGCCAAATTAAAACCATCCGAAACCGACGTACGTGCATGAAGAGGTTGATGAATGTAGAGGAAGCTAAAGTTGTATGTTTAGACCGGTGCACCTGGAACTTCATAGTCTCTGCCTATCCCATTGGGACAAAGGTGTGAAGGTACTATGTATGTATGTAGAAAAAGGGTGATCATTATTTATTACTAGCGGCCCGCCAGCCAGCGGCTTCGCCCCGCTGCAAAATTCCGACATTCCAAGTGATTTTTTTTTAAATTTTCTGCGCACTTTTCTTTTTTTTTTAATGTAAGAACCTTCTACGAAGTATTAGAAACATTTTAAAAAAAGATGAATGAAATCGGTAAAGCCGTTCTCAAGTTATAGCGTGACCAGGAGAAATAGGGATTCATTTTTATATTCATACTAGCTGTCCGCGCCCGGCGTGGCCCGGGTTTGTTTTTTTTTCATACAAACCTCATGAAATATACTTTACGTCCTATTCTCAGACCTACTGAATATACACACAAAATTTTATAAGAATCGGTCAAGCCGTTTCGGAGGAGTTTGGTTACAAACACTGTGACACGAGAATTTTATATATAAGATTACCAAATCTATATTCTTTATAGATTTGGGAGAAAAAAAGTCGTGTAGATTTGTAGGAAGCATATCTTCCGAGCCTCTACTAATTATTTAATTTATTTAGTATTTCAACTTCATTGCATTATACAAGAAGTAAAAATACAACTTTTGCTGCCCGTGCAGGGCCTCTATATTGTCTTTGACATATTGTTATCTATCGTACTGTCATCGTTACGATAACTCTCATTTACTTGACATTCATGTTGGCTGAGTTAAAAACAGTACAACATGTAGACAATATGGTTATACCCCGTAGAATACAGGCGCAGGTAACCAATGAAATAGAAACAATTTAAGGTTGGCGCTAAGATAAATAAGATGCTATTGTAGTAGTCTATCTCCGAGGCTAAAGCTGTTCCACTAATGTGATTGTGGCAGCTCGCAAGACCGCAGCCTCTCTGCGCATATTTTGATGCTATGTTTTCACTCTGAGCGCTGAGAACTCCATATCGTGTCACATTCACTATTGAATTAAGGGAGCCGAGCACTGAACGTGGTAACACTATCTTTAGTTACGGTGTAATTCAATTTAAGCTCAACTTGTCCTGGAAGTCTAACAGATCGTTTCGTTATGGCTTCAGATTTCTGTGGCTTTTTCGTTTGTTTGCTTAATTTTAGGCGTATTGTGTTTTTGACTTTTTGAGAGCTCTACTTATCCTAAAGACGTAAAAAGAAATCAAGTACCAGAAAACGACTGTACGCTGTAACAATCGGTCAAGGTGGAACCTGGTAAAAACATTAATAAAACTAAATTGCTCATAGGTAGTTAATTTCATACTTTTAATTAAACTCGATAAGTAAGGGTAGTTTTTTGTCTACCGCTACCTTACGTTTGAAATTTATCCGTCTAACTGATTGTGATTGCATGTAGGGCCCAATTCGGATGTAATTTTATCACTACTGCTGATATTGCTGCCGGTCCTAAACCTTGCAGTTTTTAGGGTTCCGTACCCAAAAGGTGCCAAAGGGACTCTATTAGACAGTTAAAAATACCACAGAGTATGTATTACTATTGACGCTATAACAACAAATAGTGAAAAATGTATTAAAATGAAAGGGGTAAAAAAATGGTACGGAACCCTTCGTGTGCGATTCCGACTCGCACTTGGCCGGTTTTTTCTATCCGGCCGATTTTATGATATTATGACAAGGTTATATGATGGATACACTCTATCTTTGTAATGTACTTTCATTCTAGTCTTTGGAAATGTTAACGGGTCCGCAGGGCTAGCCCCCCTCGCCTCCCCCCCCTGCCGTGCCCCGGGCGCTCCATTGACGGACAAATTTGTTTGCCATGCTAATATGTCGCGTTGCCTTCACATGTTTCACAGTTCATTTGTTACCGTTTTACTTGGGCCTAGGGTTTCTTTAAGCTAATTTTATGTTATGGTCTCCTTTTTTTCTTCTGTCTCTTTAGACTTAAGTGACGTTTACTAACACTTCTTTAATTTATTTCGTAGTGCAAAAAATTTACTCGTTTTAGGTCGGTTTCTTAAAAATTGAAATGCAAAAAAGTCAGATTAAATTAATTCTATATAATTGACATGACATAATAAATTTTTCGATTAAGTTAATCCTATATAATTAACATGACGTAATTAATTTTTCATTCGGTTTAAGATCTTTATAAAACTCGGACTTAAAAGATTATAGAATCGTCATTCCTGATAATTGACGTCGAGGGCCGTGTATAACGCAAAATAGGCGATTTTCGTTAATAGATAAAATCTATACGATTGATGTAAGCTGCACGGGTAGCACAAGTTGTACTTTCTTGCTTGTCGCTCAGTGCGTCTCTATCGTTAAAGATGAGATAGAAAGGGCGATCCGAGCAACAAACAAGTCGCGGACAACATGTGCTAGCTATGATGATGACAGATCGCGTCGACCGTTATGTCTCTATACATATCAAGTCGATAAAAAACAGAAACTTTATCTTAGCTAGGCCTACACATGCTGTACCATTGTTAACTAAGAAGTGACATATGTTGTAATGGCACATTAGTGTTAATTAACGTTTTTGTAACTAGTCTAGGTATGTCTCTGTACTTCATACATACGTACATACATACAATCACGCCTCTTTCCCGTAGGGGTAGGCAGAGACCACTTCCTTCCACTTGCTACGATCACCCACACTCATAATTCTTCATACACGTACGTCTGTTTATAGTTCTCCTGGCCTGGCCGATTCTTAATACGTCCCCGATCTGATCGTGGAACGTGCACCTTGGCCTTCCCCTTCAAACATTCCCATTTACTCTTGCTTCATATATCTGTTTTGTTAACTTGGGTATTTCATATTACATACATCTATCTATCTATATATATAAAAGGCAATGTCCCGGGTGACATATCAACGCCCAGCCCAAACCGCTAAAGATACAAATTTGAAATTTTGAGGGGAAGTTGATTTTGTTATGGAGGCGTCGTTTAAGAAGGGATTTTTCGAAATTCAACCCCTAAAGGTATGAAAGGGGGTTGCAAAGTTTGTATGGGAAAAAACATTTTTATGGTCCAATTTACTTGAAACTTGGTAGAAATGCTCTTCAATGCAAATAATGAGACACGTATTTCAGCGATTACTAAAATTCAACCCCTAGAGGGATGAAAGGGGGTTGCAAAGTTTGTATGGGAAAATATACTTTTATGGTCAAATTTACTTGAAACTCGGTAGAAATGCTCTGCAATGCAAATAATGACACACGTAATTCAGCTATTACTAAAATTTAACCCCTAGAGGAATGAAAGGGGGTTGCAAAGTGTGTATAGATAAAATATTTTTATGATCAAATTTACATGAAACTTGGTAGGAATACTCTTAAATACAAATAATGAGACACGTATTTCAGCGACTACTAAAATTCAACCCCTAGAGGGATGAAAGGGGGTTGCAAAGTTTGTAAGGGAAAAAATACTTTTATGGTCTAATTTACTTCAAAATTGATACAAATGCTCTTCAATGCAAATAATGAGACACGTATTTCAGCGATTACTAAAATTCAACCCCTAGAGGGATGAAAGGGGGTTGCAAAGTGTGTATAGATAAAATATTTTTATGATCAAATTTACTTAAAACTTGGTAAGAATACTCTTAAATGCAAATAATGAGACATGTATTTCACCGATTACTAAAATTCACCCCTAGAGGGATAAAAGGTGGTTGCAAAGTTTGTTTAGGAAAAAATATTTGGTATGCTCAAATTTACTTTAAACTTAGTAGAAGTACTCTTCAATGCAAATAACGAAACACGTATTTCATCGATTACTAAACTTCAACCCCTAGAGGGATAAAAGGGGGTTGCAAAGTTTGTTGAGGAAAAAATATTTGGTATGCTCAAAATTACTTGAAACTAGGTAGAAATACTCTTCATTGCAAATAATGAGACACGTATTTCAGCGATTACTAAAAGTCACCCCTCAGATGGATGAAAGGGGTTGCATAATGTGTATAGATAAAATATTTTTATGATAAAATTTACTTGAAACTTGGTACAAATGCTCTTCAATGCAAATAATGAGACACGTATTTCAGCGTTTAGCGATTACTAAAATTCAACCCCTAGAGGGATAAAATGGAGTTGCAAAGTTTGTTTAGGAAAAAAAAAATGGTATGCTTAAATTTACTTTAAACTTGGTAGAAATGCTTGATCTGCAATGAAAATAATGAGTTACGTGATACCTAAAATTCAACCCCTTGGGGGATGAAAGGGGGGTTGCAAATTTTCTATAGGAACGAATACTTTTATGTTCTGATTTACTTGAAACTTGGTAGAAATGCTCGATTCAGCAAAAACTACCTCTTAGGTGGTAAAACGGGGGGTAGAAAATTGTATGGTATATTTTTGAAGTGAGAAACGTGGAAAATGTTGTAACGGCTACTGTAGTTATAAATTAAAAATATTGCATTCGGCGATTTTGAAACACTTAGGGATAAATTGGCAGTAGAAGTTTTTAAGGGATAATGATAATTTTTGAAGGAAAAAATGTGGTAATGTATATTTATGGTACTGTTTTTATAAACAAAAATAAGTTAAGTCTTAAACTATCCCAAAATTAAGTCTAAAACTATCCCAAAGGTGGTTAAATGGGGGTAGAAGTTTGGTAGAAATTTTTGAAGTGAGAAATATGGAAATTGGTATTAAGATAACCTAATGTTTACCTTCCTATAAAAAACCTACCTACCTACAAATTAAAATTATGACTGAAGTTAGATACATGAAACTCGGTATCAACACCAAATTAAATAATAACCATTTTTTAAAACAATCCCTGAACAGTGTGAAAAGCGGGTGAAAGTTAGAATAGGAGTTGTTTTTTTAGCCAGTTACATGAATTATAGCATCTAAAACATTGCAATCTTCAGTGTTTTTTAAACATTTGCACCATAAAGGAATAGTTTAGTTAAGAGCAAATCCATTATCAATAAAAAATAACTAAAGGGAAAAACTTGGGATCTAAGACTACTTCATTTAAAGTTTGTATCGAAATTATGTAATATTCAAATTACTATTAGTACATACAGAAAATATTCTGCTAAATAAATTAATTAATTAAGTGGGTTAAATGTTTGTATAGAAATATGGCAAATTTATTTAGAAACGTATTAAAAAAACGTAATCGTGAAAGAGAGGCAGTGAATTTATTTTGTATGTCAATTTTGTTGTTTTAAATGTTAGAGCCATGAAATTAAAGTTGTTTATGTGGACCGTTTACTTAAAATTCACGTCCTACACTTTTTTTTTAAAAGCCTTTGAAGGTGATGTAAACTATAACTGTACTTTTGACAGAAGTTCTGACTCTCCGCAGACGAAGTCGCGGGCAGAAAGCTAGTTTCAAATAAATACATATCCAAACAGTGACTAACCCTTCGAGTAAACGCGTGCCAAACCTAAAAACGTGTTTCCCTCTGTAATTACACGTCTTATAATCTGACCCTTATCCGAATCAAATCAACCGCGGCGTACCTCGATGATACGCGGTTTTGAAACGCCTCGTCATGGCATTGGGGAACACTTTGCCAGGAACCGGGTCGGAAAGGGATCTGGCGTCAAATTCATATAGTAATACAAGAACTGGGCACTGATAATGCAGTGCAGAACTAGTGTTGCCAGGTCTAGAGCTACAAAAATCGGGACTATGCTAATAAACAATCGAGACCTGGATTTTCAAATCAGGACAGTAGAAATATTTCATTTAAAAAATCATGCGTGTTAAAGCCGTCTTACATGAACCTTCTGTGATCTATGGTCGATTTCCTCGAATGTCCATTTTCCGGGAACGTCGATTTTCTTGTATGTCTATTTCCTTGGAACGTCAATTTCCTTGAATGTCTGCTTTCTGGAATGTCAATTTCTCTGAATGTCCAGTCACCATATTTCCAATTCCCGGAACGTCCAATCTTCTGAACCCGATATAATCGCGAACTAGTTTGGATTATACAGACCATTAACATAGCAATAAGAACTGCATGCCGCATACGATTGCCTACCTATTACTAACTTCAATAACCAATGTGGGGTACCGTTTTTGAACTCCGGTTGTTAGATTATCTTATGTATGATTGCTCTAGTTATGTGCTGAAAATCGGGACATTTGACGTCCCGATCAAGGGTAAATCGGGACGCGTAAATTGGGACGTCTGGCAACACTATGCAGAACCTTCGAGATATTTGAGGAAGTACCTGAGGGGGCGAGTGATTGATATATGTTGTGAGGGCTAAAGTAGCAAGTTTGGGACATCTGTCTGAGCTTTTATGATCGAAGACTAATTACAGGTTTCGGAATGTGAAAAGGGGCTTTAAAACCATATGATTGTTGCAATATGTTTTGCAGCGAGAATTTGCTTCACCTTATCGTTTGTGATTTATTTTATTTTCAATGGCATGGTTCAAGCAGACGAGCATACAGGCAAGCCTGGCACTTTCTGCACTTTGCATGAAGCTAAGATTTGCATAAGCAGTCAAACAAATTAATATCTAGGCTATTATGGAACTACGTCCAAGTAGTGACGCAGTATTTTAGGATTTCATTGATTATTTTACGTCTAAAACTTAGTTCACTTTGTTTTTGTACTTATTTTTTCTCTCTTTTTCCTTTTTGTATTTTCCTCAATCAACCCATGGTTAGCTGGAGGAGCGCTAATAATACCTTATACATTACAAAGGCGAACTCTATAAGTTTGCCTTTATATTCCTATATTGTATTTTAATTTACACGCGCACTTTGACATAGTTCCACAGAGGCCTAGAATCAATTTATTTGAATGTACATCGGGTTGCAGCTCTAGGGACTTGTGTGTGAGATGGCTCGCGTGCAAATGAATACAATAGTGCTAACGGTTATGCAGCAGAAAGAGAAGCACAGAGCCCACTTATTCTCTAAATAGTCAAATTCAAATTCAAATGTTTTTATTTGCATAAACAAGGGTACAAAAAGGTGTAACACAATAAGCAGTTCCATTCCTTGTTTTACCATAATATGGCGTACAAATATTTTATGATTAATAAATTAAGTAATGCATAGGTGCAGCTTAAAATATTTACAAAAATTAATTCAATGTCAACTAAAAATAATAATAATTTAAAAAATAGTCTTTACCATCTTCCAATTTCCCCCATTCAGAAACAATTAAAGTTAGTAACATAGCGCATAACTTAACCCTAAAACATTTAACCGCCGTTTCTTTGTGACATCGTTGGAAACATTTAAAAAGGTTCTTACTTTGAAACAGTGTTAAATTACAGTTCCCCCAGTCTTAACGTCCGCGCTAGGTCTCGCAGGGATCCTGTTACAGACTCAAATTGAGTTGGTAACTTCCAAGGACTTGGTCTTACCACGCATTTTCTAAAGTCTACCGAGACGGGTCATGCGTAATATAATTTACTTGTTATTTCTGGACAAATAAGCCAGAGTACTTTGAAGTTGTGGTATATTTTTAATTAATTCTTCATTAGTCGACTTCTTTATTGTATGTAAAAAATTTGTTCATCAATCTACTTATGTTGATGATATTTGTTCCAAAGCAGAGGTACTATAATTCATTAAATTCAAACAAACACGCCAAAAAACGCGCCAATCTTAATAGATTTCATCTTACGCATCTCCTTTATTGTACAAACAAAAGGCTGTATAAATTGCTGTTCACTCGCGGAATGAAATGCAAAACGTGCGTTTATCATGCGCGGGACAAATCGAGGAAAGCTTGCAAATAGCACTGACGCGCGCTCGGCAATAAGTGCTACCAACCTTTTAACAATACATGAGGGACAAAGACCATGATATGGACGTATGCAGCCACATGCAAAAATTCTAGTAAACTGTCTTCGCAAGTCTAGACTATTTTACTTGCCTATCACCTGTCGTATAATTAGGAAACGGAGTCCATTTCAAAAATGACTTGCATTATTTGACCCGTGTGGGTCGAATGTTGCAAGTCATTTTTTGAGATTGTTTCTGCTATCGGAAAATCGGACGTAATTTTGTGTCATCGTGTTATTAAGTTAATATATTTGATCTGATCTCGATTGAGCTCGTCGCCATGACAAATTTTGATGTTTTTTCACGGTTTTTTGACTTCGAAAAATTGAAAAAGTATGAATGCCGTCAGCCTCTAATCTCTTTGATGATGAAAATTGTTATTCACGCTCTTTACTTTCTTCCGCGTATGGATAAGCTAAGCCAAGAGCCATTACAGTCGTATACGAGTGTGTGGCCGAGCTTGGTGTCATATAAGTGTCATATTAATCACGTGCGGCGCGATGGGCTTATAACTTACTTATAGTGGGCGGGAAGGTTAATACGCAGGGCTGTCGCTAATATAAATGGTTGGTGTGAAATTATTGCATTGCGTTTTATTTCGCTTTGCTACACTTTTTTAAACTTGATGACGTTTAACACACTTGCTTCTAGACAAACAAATTGATTCGGTAATTTGATTTGAAAACAGGTCTTATCTTTTTTTGAGCACGTTATGTTTCAAAGTAAGGACAGTGCCAGTTTTGCTGTAAAACTAATGTTTATTCGGGACTATTTTCGGTGTGAAATTCTTATGCATATATTTGAACTCCTACATCATAAATGGCACCTCCGGGCCCTACCCTATTTTACTTTACTAAAGATAGAAAATGGCACAGTTCTTCTGTAAAAAAAGTTATTTATTACACCCTGTCGTTTCTGACCAAGTTTAGGGACAATGACACTCTTTCGGATTTACTTGTATAAATTTAATTTAGGTTAGGTATTTTCCGCGCCCAACTCTCTAAGTCATCGTATTTTTCGTGTGACTATTAAATAGTATGTTTGTGACAACCCTGGAAATGGATCCTTGATTAAGACAGTTTCTAAGTAAACGTTATTTGTCTTGATTATCTCAATTTGCCACAATAATGACATTTAGCGCCTTGCGACCGACCGCTGTCATGCTCTTACAAGACTAGTTTTCACTAGTGTTTAATTTGGTAATATACTCGTAAGTATGCTTTCAAAGTGATGAGGAATTAATGTAGATGGGAATAGATTGAAAAACACCAAAACAATGTGGATGAATTGCGTGAAAAAATATAATTATGAATTAAGTGTACGAAACGAAACACTCACTGTGTTGGCACTGTTGGCAGGGACAAGAGCAGGGTGCCTATTCTAGACGTTAAAAACCATATTGTCTTTGACCAAAGACATTAAATGTTAGTAGTAATAGACGGGGCATAGTGAACAAAAAAGTGATGCAGAACTTGTTACCTCGAGGTAACAAGTCGTACGTCGTTTAGTCTACTTTGACACGCCCGTCATAGCATAGATGGCATTCATGATGCTTATGATCAAGGTTTTTCTATGAAAATGTCCTACCTATAATATTAAATCTCTTTGTCTTTGACCTGTTATGTCATTGTTTTTCACTCAGCCGCCATAACTGTCAAATAAATAAGATAACATGTCAAAGACGATATGGTTTTTACCGGCTAGAATCTCGGCCCTGGGGCCATTTAGGACTATTAAACAACTCAAAGTAACTCATTCAATCGCCGATCAAGTATTAACCGACAAACTAAAGTTACCCGCTATTCTATCTGAAGAAACAGGAAGTCCGAGGGTGATAATCAAGTTCTACGCGGACGGACTCGCGGGCAATCGCTATTCATATATAAAAAACCGGCCAAGTGCGAGTCGGACTCGCGCCCGAAGGGTTCCGTACCATTATCTATACAACATTAGCAAAAAACGGAAAATAACACGTTTGTTGTGTGGGAAAAAATATTTTTAAATATTTAAAACCCCCCTTAAATATTTATTTTATTCTGTTTTTTGTATTTGTTGTTATAGCGGCAACAGAAACACAGCTATGACGGTTCGTGAGATACAGCCTGGTGACAGACAGACAGACGAACAGCGGAGTCTTAGTAATAGGGTCCCGTTTTTACCCTTTGGGTACGGAACCATAAAAACTGCGCCGCTACTTTATACAAAAATGTGTGACAGTTGCTTAAAAAATTAGTTTCATTTTGAACCGCGTGTTTTTTATTAGCTGGCGCTCTGCATATGAAAATAAAATAAGCAAAACTTATAAATAACACAAGTCTGTTTTAATTAAATGTTTAAGAAAGCAGTGGCTTAATAGCTATTCTTAAAAGAAGTCGGCCGTCTGACTTTAGTAAGAAGTTTATTATAAAACTTGTCTGGAAACTTAATCCACACACGTCTGACCCGTAACCTGTTGTAAGCCCTCTCATAATTAAAATATAATGAACTTAATGCCCGTTGCGTTTCGAACTTCAAAAATAATGAAGACGAGTATTATATTTAGTTATTATTATTAGAGGTAACTAGCGGCTTTTAACACGGTTTCGATAGAACGTTCTCGCACCGATTCCGGAAAAAATATGGTCCAAAAAAAGTTTCAGTACAAATTATTTATTTTTTGAAACAAGCTTTGGGTGCTTCCTGTACTTTTTTGCACTGTCTTCTACATTTCTTCTTTATATTCGAGTTCAGTATTTTCTAAACGGTCTCCAAAATCTAAAATATTTATAATAACATTTTGGGTCTCGAAAGGTTAGTTTAGCACCACACACATTTTCATTGGCAGGCAGTAAAGCAAAACCAGGGGGCCTATTATGGCTGCGTTTCTCGCGTGACTAAATGTGGATAAAACGTCCGTCACTTTCTGACACGTATATAAGTACGAGAGTGACGGATGCGTTATCCAGATTTTGTCGCGCGATAAACGCAATCATTTTCGTCCCGCCGATTTTTACGTAAACAGAAATTATGAATCATTTCTTTTACTTACTTACGTGTAATGTGTAATTGAATAGTATCCATGTTCTACAACTATCTTGTTTGCTAACATAATAACCTGCAGCGCAATGCGGCTGGTTTTTATTCCTTTTTATTTCGCGAATCCGCCCGACCAGTTGATTTGTGGATTCCGCTTCCATCGCTTAATAATAAAATAGGGGCTGAAATGTTTTAATGGCGAACTTGTTTTGGAGTTCATTTTCGACGTCGTCGGGATTGTGGTCTTTATTAAAAACTTGTTGGTTTTTGTTGAAGCGGTCAACGTTTGCAGGTCAGCTTGTTTAAGTATATGGATCTTATACAGATGTAGTGACACATCAAACGACTTGTGTTTTATCGGTTAAGTTCGTTTTTACCTTGCTTTGTTAGTTATCTTGTCGAAGAAGGATTGCGAAGAAATATTAAAGAGCGCTCCAATACAAATGATCTCATATTGTTAAATTCAGATACTTTTTATTAGGCTCTTTGACGTATCCTTAATACCGCTTCCGCAGAGTTCTTTAAAAGGCAAGTTTATGGATGGACTCTTCGATATACAGTCGGGCTTAGCCTCCTGAGTATATAGTAAAAATAGTACATAATACGCTTATTAAAATAAAGATCTAGTGCAAAGGAAGAAATTTCTTTTGTTTTTATGACTCATGACATGATCAAATTAGAAAATTTAGTTTATTTATTCACAATAGATTCATATTCCTTAGTAAAATTTAGTTGTATTGGGCCTTAGTGCGCTGCACACTTTAGTACCTTGTCGTGTTATCGCCTTTGAAAGCAATTCATACATGACGTTTAAGCGACAAATCACTAGAGTAGTGTCCAGCTAGGTATCGTCAAAGGCTTTAAATGTTGATCCACCATACAAACTTGTCATAATGACAGCGTCAAGTCACGAGATAGAAATTACATAAGAATGAATCGTTGGTTTAATGCGACAAGGTACTATAGTGGTTCATCAATTAAAGTCCGTGATCGTACTTATAATGCCGACCGTACTACCCTTAACAGCCTAGTCACGACTGTTGATCTCGCAAGCTCTAAACACTCAAAAACCCAAACGTGGAAAATGTTTAAAATACGATTCGCGTTAAACGGTTCAAATTGTTAAATTTCCCCGAAAGCTGGCAGCAAAACCCCTCCGTGTATTAAGTACGTCAAAAGAGTGGAGGTCGTGAAGTTCACAGGTCGTCGACCTTGCAATCTTGCATGCACGGCCTATGCACTTTATTGTGCAAAACGAGCGCTGCACGCGGCGTCATTGCCAGAATTAGTCTGAGTAATTTGACGACTTTGTAGTATTTTACGTTAGCGTCCCGCCCCAGCAGATTATTGTATTATCCTACTAATATTATAAATGCGAAAGTTTGTGTGTGTTAGTTTGTTACTCCTTCACGCTGCAATGGCTGGACGGATTTAGATGAAATTTGAAATGGATATAGCTTATACCCTGGATTAACACATAGGCTACTTTTTATCCCGGAAAACTAAAAACTTCTCGAGGGAATAACCATAATCGAAATCTACGCAAGCGAAGTCGCTGGCAGAAGCTAGTAAATAATAAGTAAATATCAGAGGACAATCTCACGCAAATTGAACTAGTCCCAAACTACGCTCTGGGCTTGTACTATGGGTACTAGACAACGATAAATATGTTTTATATAGAGAAATACATACTTTAATATATAGAAACATTTGAAACTCAGCAAATACTCGCGCTCATCACACAATTATTTTCCCATACCGGGAATCGAACCCAGGAACGCTAGCTTCGTAGGCAGGGTCACTGGGCTAAATAGGTCGTCAATACACACACACTACACATCAACTTTCCAGAAGATATTTTCTAAATGATGTAAGAACATGATGATCTATTGCTTAGTGCCTTAGTTCAAAAGAACTTAACAGACAAACCGACGAATAGAAATAGTTGCCTTTATTTTATACCTACTAGGGACTTAGAAAATAGATAGAGATTATGTAAATTACTGTTTGTTGAAAGAAATCCGCGCATACATGTTTACGAAGCAATCGGATGTGTCTGAATAAATAAATGATAAACACTTTTAAACCAACACAACTGCTGATGACAACCTAACAAACATGAATATCTGTAAATCTATATTATTTATAACTTTGACTAATACCACCTAATACTATAACTTACTACTTACAAGGACCAAATATTATATGTATTTTAAATGTCATAATTTCTAATTCAACTTTGACATGTTATGTTTTATAAATATTACCTATTAATAAATAATATTACCTCTGGGAAACAGGCGTGATTTAATGTATGTATGTATGTAATAAATGGGTGAACGAATGAAGTATTCGTTGTACCAGTTCTGTAATCTGAATTAACTATAAATAGTCTATTTATTTGTTGTAGGTATATTTGTATAAATATTAATGTCAAATCATACTTTGTGTTCTTATCTTGCCTGCATAACGGCTTATTGTGTCATAAATGTCATAATAGTAAATAGAAATACGCGTCAAATGGATAACCTTCGTCATTGTTTGAAGTCAGTTAAAATAAACCATGCTAATTATTTTACAAAATTAGCTACCATCCAGGAGTTAAGGGAATAAGGAATCAATATGTTGGAAATCATTCCTTTTCTTTTTATAAGGTGGAAGTACTAGTACTCGACGCGGTACTAATACTCGTCGCCATACTTTGACTTGGGATAAATAAAATAAGATTAACATTACTTTTATCACCACCTCATTTTAGCGATGGGAAATGTTTGTGGCTTTGATATTTCACACGCCAATTTTTAAATAAAGAAAAGGACTGCCAGCAAAACTACCTGACATTTACTCATACAGTCCGATTGACTTGTTATTTTTTTCATTTTGATAAATTTATATATGGTCACCATATAAAACGAATTCCAACTAACAAAAGTAAAGGTCATATTTCCCAAATCACATGTAAATGTTTTGTGTAGATGTATAATTGAACATAATATCACGACGCAAATAAATATTTTCTGTTAACATGTCGAGTACTTACTAGTACTTCGACCTTATTCCAAGAAGGATAAATTAGATTTATTTAAAGGCTATCGTATTCGCATTTTTTAAACTAACAAAGCTTTGATAGTTAAAACTCATTAACAGCTGTTTGATGTGTTACATTCGATCCCTGTCCCTACATTTTAACCCCTAAGTGACCCAACCAGGGACCACCTTTATCTAACCTTACATTAGCGCCACGAAATGCATCCGCCAACAAAGCTCGGGTTTCGTCTGAAAGCTGCGGGCTTTATAGCGCTATAGCGAACTTAGAGCTTTTCAGATGTAATGCACACTTCACTTAACTGGCGGTTCAAACGGTGCAGTTGGGGGGATGTCTGCCGAGTGCTTAAATGTAATAAGGTTGTTAAAATTATGCTGGGTTTGAATTTAACCAAATCCTACTGGTAATGCGTTTAATATTATACCAGCAACGTTTCTTTTCTGGTATATTCGTTGTTGTTCTGAATGTAAGATGATGCGTCTTAAAATTTTACTTACATATTTATGCAATCGTGCAATGTAAGATTGTCAATTTCGGACTACTTCCCGTTATTGGAATGAGCTACAATTTTGAATAGGTTCCTATATCCATTCCATCTCCCGATGATAGGGGTCAATTATCAATATGTTTATTGCATTCCACATTTTACAGATGTTGTTATGATCATAGGTACATGTTCATGATATGTGGACCCTGTTGGGCACAGAAACAGAAACAGGCATAGTTTTATAATATTATAAATATTATAATAGACAAATTAAATTACTACCATAGAGCCTCACCTTAGTCGTCAGGCTTGGCAACGCGTTTGCGGTCTTGGAATTTTAGACTTGAGAATGAAAATGTCAGTCCAAAAACCCACTTACAATTAGGTGGTATGTGTGCTCGTTTGCCTTCCCCAATTCCCCATGCCATAAAAAGAAGATATCGGCAAGAAAAACTGTTTTCTTAAAATATGAGGCAAAGGACAAAACACGCCTTGGTCACTGTAGACATCTTTATCAAATTAATTAGTTCGTTATAGAATCTAGTAAACTCAACGTGCAACAGCGAGCACTTCACTAATCAAACTAGTCGACTTACCGCCAAACAGCGCAGCATGCATTATGCAGCGGACGTCACGTCAAGCTAACTGCAAGTGCATCCTTTGCACTACGCAGTCACGCGGTGAGGGCTGCTGAATAATATGTGCAGCTAAATTCGGTAAACCCGTTTGTGCATTATTTCTATGAAAAGGTTATTGTTAGGACCGCCTGTTGTTTACCTGTTTTATGGTTTTGTTTGGTGTACACTAAAGTGTTTTGTATTGCATTGTTTCTATAACTTTAGAATGCTAGTGCTAGCCTTCGAGTCACAGAACAGAAAAAACAGTAGGAAGTGCCAAGTGGGCGTGTAACGTGTGGCATAGTTATGCGGAGTTCCGCATAACCTACCATACTTTTGCCGCGATCGCTTATTTCGATATTACGATATTTCTAAAATAGGAAATAAATCCAGAAGCATGCCTTATTGTGCTATTTTGGAGTGTAAAAACGGTAGCCGCACCAAAAACATTTTCCATGGTGTTGTTTTTATGACAGTTTGAGTATTGGCGACAACAGGTCTGATACTAAGCGAAGCTCATGCCACTTCCACTGTTTTTTCTATTCCGTGCTTCGTGTGCTTGTTTGTTTTTTATTGTTTCCCCCATTTGGCTAAGGGGTGATTACTGTGATTAGGGAATTTGTTCATAGTGAGGAGTTGGGTATTTTGATAGCACGGTGATTAAATACCATTTTTAAACGTAAAGTAATAAGATGTGTCAAGCTAACAGTAGCAATTTTTTTATCAATCAAGTATCGATCTATCACGTCGGCGACTTTTACCAACTCCGTACCGACATTTTGTTCGTTTTGCATATGCTATTCTTATCTTACAGCTTGTGCCACGATTCCCTAACCAGGGCCTCTATTGTACTGGAATAAAATAACATATTCCCTTTGACATGTTATCGTACCTATTGTTTTTGACTCGTACGTCATTACGACTTGACGTTGACAATTATGATAACAGGTTTTACCGATTTAAATAGAATCCCAGGATAAAAGTTTTTTTTATTTAATCGTATGGCGGAGTAAATTGTAGGAAATTCTTATAAGTCGATATCCAGGTTACGCAGCCAGTCGATAGCCTCAGCAGTCAGTTCCTGGTAGAGGTCATTCGGGTCGCCTTGGTAACATCTCAGCGGGCAGCGCTCCACAATGTGCTGGGTTGACTGATCCTCAAGACCACAGTCACATAAAGGGCTCTCACTCCATCCCCACTTATGCTTCATATATTTGCACCTGCCGTGCCCCGTGCGAATTCTGTTGAGACGGCACCAATATTTCCTCTGAAGAGAAAATCCCCTGGGCTTCTGTGTAGGGTCTGGGAAGGTGATGCGTTGTTCGGCAGATGCCTCGGACCACTCATTTTTCCAAGACTGCTCCAGCACGAAGCCATCCGTCCTCAGCTTTCTGGCAGCTTCGCTCGTTGGGCGGCGTGATTTAAGTCGCTGTGGTGGTGGTTCAGCAAACTCTTGGTGGCAAGGTAATTCGCAACGGGCCATTATTTTTTCCGATTCCCTTACTAGTGCGTGCTTCCTTCGCAGATGAGGTGGCGCAATATGGCTCAGCACAGGCAACCAGCGAGACGGTGTGGATGTAATCGTGCCGGAAACACACCTCATTGCGTCATTTAATCTCGCGTCAACTTTTTGCACGTGAGCGCTTTCGCACCACACTGGTGCGCAATATTCTGCTGCAGAGTACACGAGGCCGAGCGCCGTGCTTCGCAGGACATTAGCAGACGCACCCCATGACGTGCCGCTAAGTTTATGCAAGATGTTATTGCGTGTGGCTAACTTCAGTGAGGTTTTAGTGAGGTGTTCTTTGTAAGTCAGGGATCTATCGAGAGTGACGCCGAGGTATTTTGGGTAGGGGTTGCACTTTAGCCTCTCACCCTGAAGTTCAACATTGGGCTGATATTCGGCGAGTCTATTATTTAGGTGGAAACAGGAAACCTCTGTTTTACTGGAACTGGGAATGAGTCTCCAGGAGGAAAAGAAACGCGACATAGCTTTGAGGTCCGCCGTCAGGACTCCCTCCGCTTCATCAAAACCCCGGCTTCGAGCGACTAGCGCGATGTCATCAGCGTATATGAACTTCCTAGATGTAGTTTTGGGTAGGTCGTGAATATACAGGTTAAAAAGAAGCGGTGCGAGTACCGAGCCCTGGGGCAGGCCGTTGTTCAGTTTCCTGCGCTTGCTTATAGCATCTCCCAGATGCACCTCGAACCGCCTCCCACTCAGCATATTAGCTACAAGAGCTGCAATCTCTTTACTGGGAACAGCGGATAAAAGTTTGAAGATGAGTCCATGTCTCCACACGGTGTCGTATGCCGCTGTAAGGTCAATAAAAACCACTGTGGATTTGAGTTGTTGTTGGAACCCATCTTCGATGTGTGTTGTAAGCGCTAGCACTTGATCAGCGCAGCTCCGCCCTTGTCGGAACCCCGCCTGCTCCTGCGGAATAACAGCGTCTATGAGGGGAGCAATTCTTGTGAGCAGCAGCCGTTCCAGCAGTTTATACGCACAGCTAAGGAGAGCGATGGGGCGAAAATTTTCTGGAAGCTGTTCGCTTTTACCGGGTTTCAACAGTGCTATGACTTTCGACAGCTTGAATTCGGTAGGTAGTTGGTTTTTTAACACGATGTTTGAGAATAGGGCAGCAAGCCAACTTACAGCAAGGGGACCCATGTTTCTAATAAATTCGTTGTATAATCCATCAGGCCCCGCCGCTTTGCCAGGTTTCCAGGATAAAAGTTATGTGAAAATACAAAGTAATTGTTTTTAAATCCCTTATTTGCGTCAGCGTTTCCAGATTTCTCTGGCGTGTTGTTTACTTGACCGTTAAAGCTCGTTGCCGATGACTCCCCGGCGGGTCAGAACTACATACATTAGTTGGCTAAGTGGCAGGGAACGTGTAATGTGTTATTGAATTTGGACGCAATAAAGCTTCAGTTCGTTCCATTTTAAGCCGAGTCAAATTGTGATAAATCGGGGCAGTTTTAAGTCATAAACATAACTGCTAATTGTTTGCGGTTTAAGTTTATGTGAAATCATTACCAATTTAATTAACCTGCAAATTGTTAATCAGATTGTTTATCTGACTAAAAATAATTGCCGACGATACAATGTTATATGCTTGCTTATCGCAAGTCATGGCTTTTTATTTTAGAAACTGTTACCTTCCAGGATTTTTTTAAATCAAACCTAATTTATGTCTTGTCTACACGTTATATAGTAAGAAATTCAAAAAATATTAAGTTACAGCGATATAAAAATTATGACTATCAATAATTATGTAATCAGTGACATTATGATAAAAAATATATATATATGCGAAACAAAACAACGGGCTCCCGTCGTTATATATTATTTTTATAATTATGTCATCGAAAAACATATATATATTAATAATATATAATATATTAATACAAATAATAAACGTCTTGCCTTTTGGCTAGAGACGTAAGTAAACTACTGTAGGAATACTTTTTTTGGATTGGCATGAATTTTCTTCGTCGTCTTGCCTTTATTATGGATATTATGCGTTTTTACCCAAAGAATATAAAATTCGTTTTTCGAGTAGATATAGTCGTCCCAAAACCACATTATTTCCCATTGACATATCATTTAGGTCTCAGGTCATAGGCAATCTCCCTTGAGACTGACCCTAATTTAAATCTTATCAGAATTTTGTACCTTAATATCCGTGCCAGAGGGTCCAAATTATCATGATAGCGAAATTACATTTTGCATGAATACGTTGATTCAAATGCCGAATTTTAATTTGATGATAGATGAGATATGGAAAATTTAGGGCTTTGTTCTCATTTACATTGTTTTAAGGTACGCCCACACCAATGCTTAAAAAACGGTGACGGTACGGAATCGCAGTGACGCATCGTATGCGTACCGTTTTTGACGCACGCTCCCCACCGCTGCTTTCAAATCCCTACATCCGTTTGGGAGCTATGATCCCATACAGACACAGATACACAACTTAAACTTATAAAAATCGAGACTGAATTTGCATGATAAATAAACACTTGCTTTTACCTTGACGTAAATAATTTTATTTAGATGAAAGGAAAAGAAGAACAAGACGCATAACGCAAACGATTCTCTCTTATAACTATACTAGCTGTTGCCCGCGACTCCGTCCGCGCAGAAAAATAAAACATAGCTCATGTTCATCAGCGATAATGTAGGATTCTAATGGTGAAAGAATTTTTCAAATCGGTCCAGTAGTTTCGGAGCCTATTCAATACAAAAAAACAATCAAATCTTTCCCTCTTTATGATATTAGTGTAGATGTACAAACACCCGAGATATTTTTTTAAATACGGCTCTAACACGTCACTTGCTATATCTACATGCAGAGCTTAATTGGCTAAGTTTCCGCGGCGGCCGGCAAAGCTCCCGGCGCACAGCTCACGGCTTACTAAAGAACCGTTTTAAACTTACGGCAGCTTTAGCCATTAGGGTTAACTAGGAGTTAGGACTTAGGAAGCTGGTAAAGTAAAAAAAATAATACTTGGGACGGTTTTCCTTTGCTCTATAATTTAAATGGAGAAAAATAATTCTTTGCAATTTTGTATTAGTTAATAGTGACTTCGCTCTGGTTCAAATTAAATAAAAAATAGCTTATGTCAATCCAGAATAACCTACCTGCCTTTCAAATGGTGAAATAATTTTTCGAATAGGTTCCGTGGTCCTGTTCTGAAGATTACTTATAGCATAGACAAATTCACAAAATCTCGCACTCTCTCTTTATAATATTAGTATACATTTGATTAAATTCATACTGCACGGGTAGCACAAGTTGTATTTTCTCGCTTGTCGCTCAGTGCTTCTCTATCGTTACTGACTAGATAGAAAGGGAGATCCGAGCGACAAACAAGTCGCGGGCAGCTTGTGCTAGCCGTGCTGAGTTTTTGTTCCTAGGTCTTGGATGTTTTGTATGTATTTAAGTGTGTATTACCCTGTATAAGTACGTGTATCATTGTCTAGCATAGCCGAGTTCACAGATGTGTATGCACTTTTGCACCTTATTTCAATGGAATAGGGTGCAAAAGTAAATACATATCTTTCTAGTCGACTGTACCCAAACAAGCAGGGCTCGGAAACCTGGTTTTTTTTTCCAGCTCGTCAGAAACGCCATATATTTCAAATAAAGCATTTTTCGATTTCGATTTCGCTCGAATATAATCGATATTATTTCGGTTCTGATCAAAGAGCAAAATCAAACTGTTCCTGCTAGAAATAACGGTTAATTTGTTCGCACCGCCCACCACCGCCAACGTTTTCTCGTCTTTCCTACCCTATTAGCTAGCCCTTTAGCTGCATTTTCACTTGCTCAGCTTGAAGTCAAGCCGGCCTTATCATTTTAAAACACCATAGTCTACACGCTATACAACTGCAGGAAAAATCAAAAACCAAAAATATCCACGTCAATCCCAGCGATCAAAGATAGCGCTCGCGAATCGAAGCGAGCGTGTACGAAAAACCTGGTTAAGGTACCATAATTAACCGGTATTTTTCGAACCATTCCAAAGCACTGCCAACAGGCCTAGAGCTTAGTGACTAGGTCAATTAGTGTAAGATTTTCCCTGATATTTACTTATAACACAGGATAAACTATACACACCGGCATATTTAGCGGAACGGAAAAAAAATGAGTAATTTTGAACCTAACAATTATACGTGATAAAAACAACAAAATGAATTTCCCTTGCACAAAATGACTGACTTCTCGATGAACAGATGATTTTGTGTAAGGAAAATAAATATTTTTGCTTCTATCAAGTAAAATTGTTACGTTAAAAATTACACCTTTTTGTTCAGTCCGCTAATTTGGCCGGTGAGTGTAGCTCAAGACCCAGCGCGTAACCGTGTTTTTTTTTTACAGAAATTAACTTTTTCATTTCATTTTCATATGTCAAATCGCGCGAGTTAAACCTTGTAGAGCGGTGTTGTAGGTCAAGTAGGCAGTTTATTCCTGCCGCGGCCCGCGCGTGGCTTTTCAACTTGTCTCGTAAACCAGGCCAATTACAGCCTCCTCCGGGACGAGCCTTTGGAATGACTTCGCGGATGATTTGACAAATCGCCTTGTGAAAATTCGTGTTAGCTCACCATTTTCGTCGAAAAATACGCACGGAAATCTAGACTCCAGAATACACAAATATTTTTGTACCAAATTTTACAACGTTCGGTTTAGGCGTTGAGCCAAACCCATTTTTTTTCAATATTTACTTATTTGAATATAAATATACGAATGACAATGTATTATACTTGTTGAATACAGAATTATGGCTTATTTTAAGGATTTTACTTCGCATTTAGAACAGAGGTAGGTATTGGCTCGCCCTGGCGCTGTGCTATGACAAAGAATCTTATCAGACGTAAAAATCGCTGCGTTTTTTAGTTGTGCGAGGTAAACTTACTGCGTTTAAAATGCCACAAATGAGGTGAAAATGTAGAAACGTAAATAGAATATAATGCAATATTGTAACGAATGTCATTTAATGGCCAGAATATTCCTTAACGGCTGTGTCGGTCGTGTTTAGTGCGGCTCACGCTGCGCGCCGCGCCCGGAGGCTTTGGGCTTGTTTATCGCCGCATTCGGGTTTTATGAAGATTATCGATACCTCGTGACGTCAATACAAATGAAAATAATCGTTATTTGTCTACGTCACACTGACACGACATTGACCTCTTCGATTTAGTTGTTAGGGTAATTTAGCAAAAACTAATGGGCGGCAGAGAAGAAGAAAACCGTAATGGATGTCAATAAATAAATAGGCTTGTAGAATTTGAGATCTCTCATATCGTATGCTGTGTTCCAGGACGTTTGCATAACGTTCCTATTTACTTAGACTGTTGGGCTACATGTTTGTCATCCAGATTGCCCCGGGACCGATCTGCGGCACTGATGGATAACCCCGCTTTGATCGAGTGTTATTGCACGCTAGTTCCTTTCAGAAAACATGCTTTTGCATAAAGACATGATAAGATAATAAATATCTTATATTGATAATGTTTCAAAAAAGGACGGTTTTAAATTAATGATTCTTGTAATTTTAAGAGACTGGAAAAAAATACTCAATTAATAAACGAAGAAATGTTATCTCTAAAACCAATTTGGATGTTATATTTAATCAAGTGAGTTGTTTGTTACCTTGACCTTGACCTTGACCTTGAGATTGTTTGTGACCTTCACCTTGAAATTGTGCGTGACCTTGAACTTAAAAAGTGCGAGAGTGTTTCTAAATGAAGTGCTAAGAAGTGTGCGCGGGCGAGGTGCAGCGGACATGTGCGCGCGCGATGCGGCGCGGTGGCGCGTGCGCGTGGCTGGGCGCGCCGTGCGCGCGCAAGAACGGCGCGGTCTGCTCGTGCCGCGTGCACACTGCGCTGCTGCAGGTAACCTTATGAAGATGGACTAAAACTTAAGAGCTAGTTTTATAGACACGTTAGCAAAAAAAATTATATATCAATATTTTTCGATGATAATTCAACCCTAAATTTCATCAGTAAGTTAGTGCGAAAGTGACAGATGCTTTATCCACCGCGATAAAGGCGATAATACGAGCCCAGGTTTCACACGTTTTCAGAGTAGATGAGATGCACGATAATAGATTTGGTTGGCGTTTACCTTGCTTACTCTTATTTCCCACAGGATCTGAAGCTTCCATTCCGTCAGGCTAAATCAACAATGTGTATACTAGACTGTCAAAGCAACTGATCGCGTCACTCGCGTTACGGCTGAAAGCAATCTATCCCCCGATTGTTTACGTTCCGCTGGGAACAGAAGAATCCGCCCACGTGCTGGAACGGCCAAGTGCGAGTCGCTCTTGATAGAATTACTCAACTCGGTTTTGTGACTATTTTGTGAGAAAATAAGGGTAAAAAGTATATTTATCAAAACACACCACATCACATTTGTGATTCTTCTAATATCATTTCGTTGGGGATTATGCAGAAACTATTGTGAAAAATTTAAATAAGTTTGATTGCTTTGTCTAGCATAAAAAACATTATAGTTTCTTGAATTCAGGTATGGTTGAACAGGGAAATGGAGGGTTGAATGGGATAAAAAGTGCGCTAACCTCCTTTCAAGGCGTTACTTCTAACTATGAGCACGTTATTAAACATGAAAAACCTAGCAAAACATTTACATTTACATTATACTTTATTTGATATCGGGAAAATGTAATTCTACTCAATTGTTACGTTTTACTTAGTTGATTGACACAAATTAGAGGCAATAAGAAGACATTGACATGTTACAACAATTACTTACCTTCTCCTCCCCTTGTCCCCTCTACCGACCCCTAAATTCTCATCCTCGAAGACAAGTAAAATAACAAAATTGCCAGTCGCCAAATGAAAAACAAAGAAACGTTCGTAACACGATACGAGGCGCTCAAAGGAATTGAAACAATCCTGACCCCAGATTAAATAACGGTACAAAGTTCCTGAAAGGTCTTTTTAATGGCCGCCGTGTTGGAAAACTTTGATATTGCTTTTAACCTTACGTTAAGAAACAAAGAACACAACGTGAATAAGTTAGGAGGACATTCGGCACATAAAGACCTGAATGATATTTCCTCAGCTTTTTTACGGACGCTCTATTGTAGGTAATTGTTTTTGACCTCTGATTTTGATTTTTAAGAGAAAAATTGTTTTAAAGTAGTTTCAATGACGATAGCTTTAATGACAGTGAACACATTTTCTAGGAAATCTAGTTTTATATTGCGAAATATATCAAGTTACCTTTAACAAGTAAGTATTTAGGTATGTGCAAATATTTGTGTGATGAGCGCGAATATTTATTTCAGTCGTGGCTGCTGGTGTGCTATTTAAATATTTATATCGTTGTGTAGTACCCATAGTACAAGCCTAGAGCTTAGTTTGGGACTAGGTGAATTTATGTGAGATCGTCCCTTGATATTTATTTATTATTTACTTATTATATTATAGTTATCGAGTACTACTCGTAGTTAAGTATACCTAATGCGTTGTTATTATCGTTTCACGAAATGACGAGTGTAGTTCACACGCATCAACGATTATTATTTGACCTCATCAAAGTAAACTACCCAATAATATATGTTTTCTCAATACCTATTAAACACCTTCATGATTCCTTGAAAACTTTTCCATTAAAGTATACTGCACGTCCAGTAAAGACGTACATTTATCGCAATAAACGTCATAAGATAAGTGTTCATCGCGCAACTTCGTTAGTTTCGCAGGAGATCGCTCATAAAATCCTTAATAGGGTTCGTTTTATGACGGATTCCACCATCGCAGTTATGGCACTTGATCCTTAGCAATAAAAAAATACATACAGAAAATCTTAGGGACCTTTGTATAGCAGGATTCACCAGATTGACCAAAGTCCGACACAAGTAAAAGTTTAAAATGGTCCATGGTGGTTGAAACAACCTGTTAGCGTCGCTTTGTACCCAAATATCTACGGCATCTATTCATTATTCAATTATTTGCCGTTCCTTGTAATTATTTGACCTGACATGCACATTGTACCTAGTTCGGTTCGGGTACCAGTCTTCACCGCACAAGTTCTGTAGGTACCTTATTGTTATGTTAATATCATGGGTATATAATTATTTTATTTACTGTATAAACTGTATACCTATTTACTTGTGGTGGATAATGCACACTTTTTTACTTTTACTTTATTTTTTCATGTTTTTGTTTAGTGCGACGTTGGGAATAAATGTTTTGTTATTTTTTTCGTTGTTTCAAGTAGTAACATCAAGTGTAACATCGGACACGTAGAATCGATGCAGTCGCAGATGGCTTTTGTAGTCGATTTAATTTTCCATTTATCGTTCCTTTTTCATTGATGCTGCGGATGATTTTTTTCATCGGAAATTGCTTTCGGCATGTCGCTTTTCCGGAATCGGTGCAGAAATAATTAAATTTTGGAACACAAGAGGAAAAAGTGTTATTTCGAGAAGCACAGTGTGAAAATTGTTTTTGGGATTTCCGTATTGTTAAGGAATTGAGGAATTAGGAATGAAAACAGTTTGTTTGAATTGTATTTTCTCCGAGGGTTGTTAAAAACGTTTATCGATGGTAATCGTGTCTTAAAAACATCTTATTTCTTGATTTATTTCTATGTTACTTTTTATATTTATTGTTTACACTGTTTCTTTAAATATAAGTGCTCGCTTATTCAACCAATTAGTATCACTAATAATTACGAGAAGATAAAAGAAGACTTCGAAAATTAATTAATTTAGTATTAACATACCAATATAGTAATGTGTTTATGTTTAACTATAAGTCTCATTCTTGTAATTTAGTATAAATGTGCTCGTATTTTGTAATGTGAATGGAATCCGTGTTGATCGGATTGAATGCGGTCAGTGTGAGCGCCTAATGAAATTCCATGCAACTCCGCCCTTTGGCTCCACTATGGCCAGTAATTAATACGTAATACAACATGGCGTTTACGAAGATAGTCATGTCGTCGACGTAAGTATAGTTCAGGAAATATGAATTGGCCGTCTGTAATCTTCTCTAACAATAAGATCTTATTGTTAGTGAAGATTACAAACGGCCAATTCATATTTCCTGAACTATACGTATAAACTTTTTTTTGGCATAGAAAAGGGAAAACGCGCGCTCGGGCCATTTGATGGTAAGTGGGATCTGTGGGACATCATTTGCATTCTCAAGACTTCAATCTGAAGACAGCAATCCTAAGACTGCAAAGGCAACAGAGCACGTGGTGACAGTGAGTGGCAGGTGGCTGTAAAATATTTTCCAGTGGCAACCACCTTAATAAGCTTCAGCGATTAGCTGAAAAATGTTTCTAAAATTAAATTTAAATCATAAAATAAACTAATAAGAACAAAAAACGTGCCTATGACGAATAAAAACGAATGAAGGCGTAAAGTTATTCGCGTGTTTATGTGCCTCATAGGTTGATCTCTCGGGGCTAAAGTAACAGATTTTCCGCCTCGTTCTTGTCACTTCAAGCCCTCGAGAATGCTTCAATTTGATAAAGAAACGTAGTTAAACAAACAGACACATATATATTTTGTTTGTTACATGGCAAGCGCACACGTTCTCAAATACTTCTTTTATAATAATGTTTTTATTGATCTATAATTAAACAGATCAAATTCTACGATCACATACATAGGAATCAAAAACATTTTAGCTATTTGATGGGTGTACAAAAACGCTACGGACGCACACGTTTCGTATCAAAATGTATATACAGTCACGGACTCACGGTACGAATAGGTTCGTCACTTTTCGACTCTATTTCAACGCTGATAAGGTCCAAAAGTGACGAACCTTTTCGTACCGTGACCATACACAGTCCTACAGCGGCACAGGCGAAATGACGTCAGTGACTCACGCTTAGAACAATTTACTCGTAATCCACGTGGCTCACGTATGTAAGGTGTGCGTGCGTGGCGTATGCCGCAGTGTAATTCCGGCTTTAGTAAGATTGACAAACCTCTGAAGAGGCCACCTATGGTACCACGCCCCCACAAGAATGAAAAGGGATGGCTTTATGTGCTTCCGTGCGAAGAATGTGAGATGGAGATAGTCCGCGCGCGCCTGGATGGCAGCGTCAAATTCAATTAATTGCTGTTTACTTTAAAACCACAACATTTATTGAAAAAATGGTTTGCCAGGATTAAGAAGTTACATATACTAAACTATTGAAGCGAAAATCATCGTTAAAGATAATAGGGTTTCGAAGATTCAACCAAAAACATGCAAAAAAGGTGTCATGTTGAGAAATAAAACTATCAAGGATTTTATATCTTATCGTGTTTTCACTTTTGCCAGTCCCAAGCAAATATGATCAAGTTTAATATATCCAAAGAACAGATACAAATGCGTTACGGTTATTGAGATCCAGATCGCGGAACACTACAGACTTTATCATAGGTGGCCTCTTAAAGAAGAAGGTAGGGCTTTCTCGGGATCAGAAGTTCTTTAAATAAAAGCTCAAGCTAGGTTGTCAGCAACAGCCAATTTCACCAAATTAGTAAAGGGTTTTTCAAACCATGTTTTCTTGCAATATCGCCGCCAAGTGAATAAGAGCTACCATGGCGTTAGTTAATATGACAACGATAAGGTTTAAGGTAAAGTGGAATTGAGCCCCGACATTTATGCTCTAAAAAGTGAAGATTTAAAAATGATTTCTACATTTTTATTATGCCGGGTTCTTATAGGACTCGAGTGTACCGTTAAATTTATCGAAAATGGCCTTTTTCGACGGAATATGTTTATCGCAAAGTTGAAAAAACCCTTGTTAACAATTGAGATATCAAGGACGATTCCTTTCAAAGCTTGTGAAGCGGCCACAACGAAATAATATGCAAACGAGCTCCCAATTTAATTATAGAAATATGAGATTCGTCTGTCAAGTAATTTGTAGGGCCTTTGTGACCCGTTGTGGCTCGAGGGTCCGGCGTGGGTAGGCTGGTGATTGATTCACGTTTCGAGCAGGAAATTATCGGGTTTATTAAGGAACAGGTAAATTTGTAAACATTTTGGGGCTACATTGTAAATATTGACTTAATACATAATGTAATGATGGTGCCTAGAGCCCATTTACATCTCGGATGCATGTAGCAAAAGTCAAAACACGCTTTCAGGATACGTGTTATGTGCATGATTGTTAGTTTTCTTGAAATCATCATCCTTGTAAGTCTAAAATAGACCGTAGAGTAGAACAAGAAGTCTAAAATAGACCATTTAGAACAAACTTTTAATCTGCTGCTGTGATTAAAACTGAATATGTGCAGCCTTAGAAAGATAAAATTACGAAGTTCTTGATATACTTACGTACGTACGTGCCTAAAGTCTCAGAATTATATATATTTCTTAAAATTTATTCGAAAACTAGCAAGCAATCCTTAATTCTGCTAATGAATATCACTCACCAACTAAACCAAATAGATTATCATCTATTGACTAAACCAATAACCTTGTGGCCTATTTCATATCCTTCTGACCACTAGAGCATCGTCCTGTGGAAGTTGCCCCCCCCCCCCCTTTCCCCTAACCTCCCTTTGTTAAGGCGCATACCACCTTCCGTGTTTTCAAAGACGAAAAGAAGACCAGCGTTTGATTTTACATCACATGCTGAGTTGGAACCGTTTCGCAAGTATCATCGCTGTATCTGTCGTTTTTGTCTCTTTTATTGTTTACTAGCTTTTGCCCGCGACTTCATCCGCATAAAATTTGTTATTCGGCCATCCCATGTTGGATTTCGATTATCATTTATTAATCGGGAACTTTTAATTTATCCGGGATGAAAAGTAGCCTGTGTTAATTCATGTCATCTAAATCCGTCCAGCCGTTGCTTGTGTATTTCTTTCTTTTTGTGTGTTATTGTTAGTATAGAGGCATCCTATCTTAGTCCTCAGGCTTAGCAAAACATTTGCAGTATAAACGTGGAGAACCATGGAGTAGCTATGCCATGTTTTGTCCTTAACTGTCGTTGTGACATTTGAATTCGACGGATAAGGACAAAGCATGGCTTAGCTACTCCATGGTTACTCCACGTTTATAAGTAAGGGCATTAGGATTATGTGAAGGATTGTGTGTGCGTCTCAGACACCTACGCGGTGTCTTGTGTGCTCGTTTGCCTTCCCTTTGCCATATAGCTAAGCTATCTATCATCGCTTTAAGGTACTGGTCCCATCAAGGGCGAGGAAGCCATAGCTATCGACTATTTTCTCGCTCAAGAAACGAATAAAAGATATAGATCGCGTGTCAATAAAAGAGATCGCTTGCTGTACTCGCTTCCCGCTCATCGTCGGTGGTGGGACCAGTGCCCAACCCCCCCGGCGGTGTCATCGACCAGATAGTCGGCTGCCCGCTGGGCCATCAAACAAGTGATAGATGTGATGTTTCTATTTTTTTTTTGCCGATGGTTAAAGCATAGAAACCTATGAATGTGGAAGACAGGTCACGCTTCGATGCCGCTTATCTGAAAATGGATGGCCTGTGACAGGGTTGTTTTCTTTTATTTTAACGCCAGCATTTATCGTGTAAAGTTAAAACTCATTATTTTAAAATAGCAGTCTTGTTCCCTGTAATATGAGGGTAATCTGTTACAGATTCCTGATTTTCTGGCATTTTTAAACATTTATGGTTATCACTATAAATACCTAATAAATAATAATCATAAAACCTAAATAAAAAAGCCGTAGACTGTAAATAAACCCTCAGTATCAGTAGCTGTGCATTCGAAAAATATCGTAATACGAACATCAAAATCATGTAGAAAGCTCGATGCTAATCTTGTTTATTTGCACAAATCCAAATCTTAATTTAATCCGGTAAATTTACGAAGACACGGCAATCCGCCGCTTATTCAGCCTTTTCGAGTGAATAATTCAAAGCCGGTAATTTCACCGACATCTTTTCCGTAATGGGCTACCTATATCAAGGATGAGACGGATTGGTCTCTTGCAATCTTTAGAAACATCACGGTTTTAATTTAGAAGATCACTGATTTAAGTATGGGAACATTTGGGTATATTTCTTTTGTTTAGGTACAGTCGAGTGTAAAAATATGTGAGAACGCAACCTCTCAAAAATATGTCCCAATACGCCTTATTCCAGTAAACGATACATACTTTTTCACTTGACTGTACCTGTCCGTCTACGCACCACATGAGCGACTTCCCTTCTCATATTTATAATTGATCCTCAAGACCCGTAGGCTGCCTTTCTATTGAGTGGAGCGGAGCTGTGAAGAGTCAGCTTAGGTCCACTCGTCCATGTAGAACTGTGGACCACGAGTTAGCACTATAGACCATATAGAAATATAGAAATGTAGGCGAGACAAGTTGTCGAAATAGCCATGTGAACAAGTTAGGAAGATGAAATTTTGGAAATTGTATGCAGACGATATGCAATTGTGGACGACATATGAAGGTGAAAAAAGTTATGTGGGTGAAGTCGTCCTGAGCCCCATTGAAGCGTAGCGGAGACGAGATGTGGATTTCAACTAATGTCATTGATCGATTTCTACACGTTCTCCACTTCGCTCGTCAACGGGGCTGAGTTTCCATTAAAGCGAAGGGATGTGGATATAACAAATATTGGTTGATTTCTGCACGCCTCCTTTCGCTTTACTCGTTTCCGTCTCAAGGGAAACTCAGCCTTAAGCATATTGTTAATCGTAAAAGTGATATTGTTATAAATATCGGCGTTATTAAAGAAGGTTTTTATGGAGTTTTATGAGGTTCATCCCGATGGGCCGTAAAATAGAATAGCTGCGGGATAATAGGCATTTGGCAACAGGTGGGTTTTTCGGAATCGGAACTACTAAAAAGCTTTCTTTGTCACTCCAGTGATTATGCGATCATGAGAAAAGAAGAGAGCTAATAAACTTCGATAATTTAATTGGGCTTTTATTTTAGTGTTGAATATGAGCATCAATTGTTGTTGTGGTTTTTTTAATTAATTGTTAATGTGCAAATTTATGTGTTTTAAATGATGATGGTCGTATAAACAATATGTTTCAAATTGTCAATGAATTAATTTTAAAAAAAAAGTGCCAAATTACTACGTCTTGTTCTATTTTATTTATGGCATTTCGGTTATGATTTCGCCAATGTCAAATGTTAACTAAATCAAAAGTACAAGCTGAGGACTTATTGTCTAACGCACTCGCAATCACGATCGTTTTCATTTTGAAAATCGAAGGCTTATCTGCATACAAAATGAAAACAATTGCTCCACTTTGAAGCCGGTTGCGATTGCGAGTGCGTTGGACAATAGCCCCTCTGGTCATTTTTCTATCGGCCATCTTCCCTCCCTGGACTCTTTCCTAACCATCGGCATACTATTCTTTTACAATGTATTGCAGTTGTTAAAATAACTACTAATGTAGGTACCTATGTTAAAGTACTCTCCTTTGAAGAAGATTTTATGAACGTTTTGGAACACCCGGCGTGTGGGCGAGTTTCACGAGGACGTTAATAAATGTCCATAAATCAACGGTCTTAAACGGTGGGGGACCGACCTTTACAGGTTTTTAATTAAATAATAACAAGTATTTAAACTTTCAACACAACATACTTTGATTATAGAATGATAGCTCATAAATAAGGTAAAGACTTTTGGTGGCATATCGTGGTTCTAGAATCCATGGAGTCGCTATTTCCTGATTATTATAAACATATGTCATTGATTTTGACCTTCATCATTGTTATAATAATATTTCAAAATGCATTCATTCGTTACATCGCTAAACCAGTTTAATTTTTGATAAAGATGATATATCCGCTGTGAAAGCGTTACAAACAAACAAATATTAGGTATAAACCGAACTAAAAATGTAATCAGTTTATTTTGAAACATGACAATATTGAAGACCAAAATCAAAGGGGTATTTTTATACCATTCAGGAAAAAGCGACTCCATGGATTTTAGACCCAAGATTTGCCATCAAAAGTCCTAATTATACTCATAAAACAACCTTCGGGATTGTTCGGGGAAGATTTACTTGTAATCCTTGTCTTTGACCCATTTGATTGGTTCAATAGAATAGAATGTGTGTATTTTTGCATTTTTAAGTTGATTGGATCACCGGTTGGCGTAAGGTCAAGCGGAAATTCCGACAGAGGGGTAAATGCGTCACTTGAGTTTTTTCAAGGGAATTCAACGTTTTAAAACAATTTTTGCGTCCTTTTATAGTTGTTTAAGCACCTTAATTTGTATAAGATAGGTTTAAAACTTTAAATTTTCTTGAAAAAATTGATTGATGCATTTATATAGGAATTATATACCTTAAGTATTCTTCAAAAATCTGTTTATGCAGTTGTTCATATTGTTTTAAAGAAGTTACATAAAATATTTAGGTGAATTTCCCTACAAGTTCAAGGTTCAACATTCTCAGTCACCTGGCAGGTAAAATGTGCCACTGAAATGACCTGTCTTTTTGAGAATTTATTTATTTTTTATAATTATTTCGAATGTTTAAAAATATTTTTGCAAACACCTGGCTTAGTTTTAGACCCGTCTAAATAATCTGGGTTTTTTAATGTTCAACTTCTTAAATATTAAATTGCGAATTAAAAAAAACACTAGTTTAAAAATTCAACGGACGGCTTAGCCCCGCTTCCCTTCAACGAGATCTCCCTCTCTGTATGTAATATAATAAAAGGAGTACTTACTCTACAAGTTTTCACGGTGCCTAAAACACCTACCCAAAAATACTTAACAGCTCTCTTACTAATAAAAGACACTGGAAGAATAGAACGGCATTCCAACAATCAACAACTTTGTTCATAAAGACGGCAAGAGATATTTTATTTCCAATAAAATCACGGAGCTCAGAAGGTATTAATTTGTTCAGTAAGTGAGTAAAAAAGGTTTTCTATTGCGCCAGTGCCGCGCCGCGCCGCTGGCCGCCGACGATTTCCCGCGGGTCTTAAACATTCAATTGCTTTGCTTTTCAGTTTCGAGAAGTTTGAAATCATTTTAAAATTGAATAGTATGCAATTGGTTTTGTTCTAGAATAAATTCTTTGGCGTCGAACGAAAATGTTTACGATAACACATACCGCCGGATTCAAGGTAAAACCAATTAACTGCAAAAATTGTACTTTTGAGTTATAGCGTTTTTAATCTTTTCATTTTTATTAAAATTAAACCAATAGAGATAAGATTATCATACTTAGCTTTACTAAAATATTAATTTGTCGTTTTTATGATGGATTATATTGAATGTACAAAAAAGTAATAGAAGTCCATGAAAAAGATGTTATTCCGCGTAGGTCCCCCATTTTAGTTGGTTTTACCTCTATATAGTAAAAAGCTAATAACTTCAATATAAAGAATATTATAGCGAATTGAGATTAATTAGGTTTGCTAGTTTGATTTTTCTTTTAAGGCTAACAGATATTGACTTCAAAAGACCTTTAAGTTTTGAAGTTATTTGCAAAAAACAAAAAAATAGTTGGTTTTACTTCACTATTTACTTGAAGAAAATGAATTAACTCAAGCATTTTAGTAAGAAAATGAAGAAAAAAATAAGGTCTTCTTTTTTTTAATTACAAGTAGCAGAAAAGCAAAAATAAAACGTGTTCAGATCATGGTCAGACAGACGGACAGACGCGGTGCGGACGGAGGGCGACTTTTAGTATAGTCAAATTAGATAAAATTTCATTTTTATCTGGAAATAGCTCCAAGAACTGATAAAAACATTTCTGATTGCTTGTACAGGTTAAAAATCAAGCTTTAATTAATCCCTTATTAATTAATTCACTCCCCCCCGCGGGGGAAAGGGGTGCAATTGATTGAAAACCATGCAATGTCATAACTAACAATTTGGCATACGTTTTATCCATCTCAATCTACATTTGCACGTGTTTTTTAATTTAATCCAATAAAAAACATTTATAAATAAAAACTTACTTTCAGCCATTGCGGCTCTGGGGAAAATATAGAACGCGATGCAAATTGAGGATTAAAAAAATTATATATATAAGTACAATATCAAATTTGCACCGGAATGAGACCCCCGGAAAGAAGATCCACGTTTAACGGTCTTTGTACTCTGAGGGAAATTTTAAAACTATTGAAAATCGTCACAATCGTATTTATTTGATTTGTTTTAAATTCGCACCCCATAAAAGTGGCATTATTATCGGAATCATGCATCCTACCACCCACGGTCACTTTGCATTCGCTGCGATTACATTTGACAAACTTCCCGTTATTTTTTATTTTTTATAAAGTGCGAATGTAGTATCTTTGGAATAACTGCCATGTTTAGATTGTGCAAAATAAAATGGGCGTTTATAATGATTTAAAAAGCATGTAAGTTTGCATCAACTGACTGAATTATCCTCGAGCCGCAATCTAAGAAACAAAAAACTCGAGTTTCATACATCACACACACCTTTTTAATTAAGATACGTTATGTACCAAAGGGTTCTTTACACGTGGCTAAACTTGCGCCACATAGTTTTTAACATACTCCAAAATGACGGCTCTTTAAAGTTTATACCTAACATTGAGGTAAAGGCCTTCCGTAGGTACATAACAGAAACGGTGCAAAACGGGGGAAAGCATCTAGTTGGGAACTCTAAAAATTCCAAAATTACCACGACTACACGACCTAAGTACTTCCATACTTTTTACTAATTTGACTATACTATGAACCTACCTAAGCCTTCCTCTCTCAAAACAATCTGTTCTAATAAACTTACGTAAGCACTAATGAAAAAACCGGTCAAGTGCTAGTCGAAATCGCGCACCTAGGGTGTTAGATAGAATTTGTTGTTTTTCTTTAGGGTTTGTATTATATTCATAGCAAATTTGACGCTTTTATGTTTTACCATTTTCATGATGCAACAAAAACAAAAATGTGTTGAAATAAAAACGTTTCTTTTATGGGGACTACCCTTTATTTTTTAGATCAGTAGTTTCGCGGGCTTTGTAAGTAGGTATTTAATAAAGACTTAAATAGGTACTTATTTATAAACTGATCTTTCTCAACTGTACGTAATAAATAATATGATAGGTACCAACTATTCTAGTTTTCAGTTCGTGTTAAAAACACATCATAATAAATGATATGCTTAACTCAGTAATATGTATGAATGTATGTAAACACTTTATTGTACAAACGAAAGAGATAAAAATTATAAAATAGACAAAAAAATATAACAGGGAAGGCGACTTATCCCTTTAAAAGATCTCTTCCAATTAACTTTATATTATCTTCCTCGTCGTTATTTGTATATGGCATGATAGAACCCGAAATACTTTTAAGTGATGGGTGTGAATCATACACAAAACCAGTTCTTAAGCTACGTTGGCGCATACGGACATAGATACAGACAGACAGAGAAAGGGGTTAAACTTATAACACCCCTCTCGTAAGTCGGTGGTTAAATTTAGAAATAGCTAATTAAATTAACAAACACCAGAGTTGGCTGGTCTCTAGTTTGCATCTTAATGTATGACCGATTGATAATCTTTAAAAGCGTAAGTATACTATTGCTTGTCGACCCGGGAGGTGGTTCCTAACTTGTAAAATCTTTTTATGTACTTAATGCAAACTTGTTAATAATAATAAAATCCCTGGGAGCTAAAGACGCGTCCCGGTCATGCGTAAGAATAAAACCACTAAATTGCTCCTGCAAGTTGTGACAAGATTGCGCCAGTACCAGTTGTGCGCAGATAGTTCGTTTTTACTCACGAGTTGTGCCCAAAATACAGTGTGCTTTATGGAATTTAAAGCTTCCAAACTGATTTAGTGTTTTTTACTTTTTGACAATAAATGGTGGGTATACTAGAGGATAGTCAGGTAAAAAGTGTTATCATCATATAGCTTTAATTAGCAGTAGGTCTGAGGCCAACTGTCTGTAATAATCTTAGTGCTAAAATAAATTTAACACGGTTACATGTTTTTACCGTGTGAATATTTTATTGAACGTTCTGTAGAACATCTTTTTGAAAACGAATTAATTTTAGATGTTTCTTTTTACCACCAAAAAAATAATCAAAGGTGTAGAATTAATACAGATATTCGTTATTTCCTCTTAAAGTGTTGTAAGTACCTTGAGGTTAGTTGGTTGTATCACTCAGTATCTCTGAAACGTGACGTCACACCGTTTAATCGGTGTTCATTACAAAAATGATCATTTAGTTGGTTTTACCTAGAATCCGGCGATACATTGGGTCCAATTCGAAACTATTGTCACAAAATGTTTGGTCTTTGAATGATCAATTCGAAGAGTAAACTCACGAACCCACATTAACCTTTTAGATAAGTTAATCGCATTTTCGATTTTGTCGTTTTTTTTATACGAAAGTCGTCAACGTACGAGGTCTTGGATCTTGCTAAATATTGCCTGGGAAAGAATAACTTCGAAATACAAATTGAGAAAGAAAGTTAATTCTAGTCCCTTGTTTTCACAGTTTCAATGCAGTACAAATAAAGTTTACTAAATATCATACAAAAAATGTAACAAACCAAAACACCATTGGTGTGAGATTGGTTTTGTATCACTGATTTTCTATTTTTAGTAATCCCAATAAGTACCGCCAACTTACCTCATTACATGTTTGGAGACTTGTCCGCTCCAACAGCCGTTAAAAAATCGTGACTAATTGTTACTTTCATTTGTCCACAGGAGTTTGCGACACTCACCAAGGAGTTGAACCAGGCGCGAGAACAGCTTCTAGAACGAGAGGAGGAGATCTCGGAGCTCAAGGCGGAGAGAAACAACACAAGGGTAAGACCTTTTCTACTATGAGTAGGACATAGGCAGGCACCAAGATAACCAGCCTGGTCTCCCGTTTTACTGTGTTGACGGTTTCCATCTAATAGCACTTACTGCCGCACTCAGAGACGTCAATTAAATTTAATGCTTGTTTAGTTCAAAATTCAAAATTCAAATTCAAAATTCAAAATATTTATTCAGTAAATAGGCCACATGAGGGCTCTTTTACACGTCGGTAACATGAGTGAATCTACCAGCGCTTCGGACAAGACCATCATTGCGGAGAAGAAGCGCCGCAAGAAACTCCAGCAGAATGTCATTTTTTCAATAATAATAACAAAATAATACTTAAAAGTAAGTTACATTATGTAATAATACGGTAATAAAGTAATAAACAATAAATTCTTAAAACTAGCAAAAATAAAATTATTACAAATGTAAGGTCAATAAACCTTAAACTAATAATAAAGACTATGAGAACAACACGACGAGGTCTCTAGTGACGTGTTTGTCTTATTCTATTGCTATAGCAAAGAAAGTGACAGCAGCTACTTTAATCAAGCATTAAATTTAATTGACGTCTCTAAGTACGGCAGTTAAACTGATATAAATTAAGTTGATTTTGCTTGAGAAATTTACAACCTGATTTAAAGTTCAAATATCAAATATGTAGTTGCCCATTTTGATGGTGTTTTTAGGATTTCTGGGATTTAAAATGCCTAATCTTACCTACTACTACACTGTCGACAGTATATCCCTACTTTCATCTTTCATAAACATGTGATATAGTAATAGGGAAACACTAGAAGCTAATACACGCGACGGCCATTGGACACAAATGAGTATTGATCAATCTATTTTGAAGCTTGTTTAATCTAAAACCGCTGCAGCCCAAATCCAGACTTAATTGTTGACGATTATAGGTTTTGACGCGGATCTGTACTTAAAAAAGCGTTTTAAAGCAAGGACAAGATATGTTCTCTATTTTCTATAGATATCAATAGAAAATAGAGCAGGCGCACAAGCCTGATTTAGTGTTTAAGCCGTCCATAGTCTTCTAATTTCATTTTGTGTAGCACATTTTGCGTTTATGTACCTATATCGTAATCAGGTTTACTGACTGTGGTTTATATTTAATATATCTCCTTCTAAATAGTCTAGTAGCTACGTGTTGTAAGCTGCACGTCGACAATGCGATTACGATATTAAAGCGAGATGGGCTACAATAAACACCCTGAAATGTATGTTTTATTCATGATTTATAACGATACGTTTTGTTCAAACAAATTTCTGCAACTAGCTAGTCGTAGATGCTAGTTTAGGATTCAAGTAAGCTCTCACCCACATTAAGATACTTTACGTTTCGAGGAATGTTTCCGTAAATATTAAACCTCCTAACGTAGCCGGACCGGATATCTACTTTATTATTTTCGGACCAATCAGGTTTCCTCCATCCATAGGTAAAATATTTGTACAGCTTTTTTGCGTAAGTATCCGTCTTTTGCGAGTGCCGAGTTCTGGAATTATTTTACGAGTATACAGGGTGTCTTAAAAACCTTTCAACATTTTTTAACAGTAGGTAGGGTGGATGATTTGGATCATCCCTACATTGGTATTTTTTTTTTAAGTTAATTTTTGACTGAGTTACAGACTGATTTGTCATCGCCCTTCCTGATGATGCTCTCAGTGTGCCCCATCTTAACTAATTCATTCATAACATGTGTCACAACGTATTGTAAATAAACAAACTGGAAAATGTTTCTACTCATGGTCAAATGCTCCATGGGGTTTAGAAAACTGAGACTTTATTGTGTAATATGAACGAAAAGACGGTCTCTGTTAAGGGCTTATGTCTGAAATAATTTAAATATGAAACTTACGATTACGATTTTTACTCATCAGTCTCGTACACAACTAAAATACACTATCACTATCACACTATCACTATCACTTTTACATTAAACTTCTTCTACGAGAATATGAATCATGGATTAATTTTATTTATTTGCGTCTACCAGAGATTACTGCGAATAAATTATGCACAACAATTAAAACGAATCGTTAAAGTCTGAGTATGCTTTGACAATTTGACAAAGTTTTTTTTTAAATCTTGTACCTCTTTGTGCAAGGAGGTTTAAGATTTCTTTTGTAAAAATAAAATCGTCCTTACACGTTACGTTTTATCAGAATTCCATTTAAAGCTGGCATCATACACGTTGTTGAATGAAATTCTTATCCTAGAAGAAAGATAAAACTTAGTACTTGTAGCTTAGTAAGAAGATGCTGAGAAGAGGTCATCTCGTGGTGACACTACAATACTTTGATAAAAAATTGGATCATGTTGCCAAAATTCGACACCGGAAAAAAGTCTGCAAACACATTGTGTGCATTTTGAACGGGAAACTATCCACTTGAAAGTCTGGTCCATAGAACAAGTTACGCACAAGGATCTTATATTCAGACTGGATCGATTACTAACTATTAATTGCTAATCAAAATTATACCGTTATAGCCAGTAAGGCGGTTACAAATTCTTTGATGACAGGGAACCAAGAAAACTTAGTTCAAGTGAGACCGACAAACCCGATTACTGTGTCTCACTCAGATGTTCCAAAAGCACTAGGGTGGCGTTGCATTCCGGCGGGTTTTTCAGAAACCATAAACAAATACAGCTAGCATTTTATTTTATGTTTTCGAAGCTATTTAAAGATGTTTTATCATTAATTATTTTATTATACATTATTAGGTACAAGACTAGATTGAGACTTGGTTAATTTGTGTGAGCCGAGGGTGCAAAGCGAGGATGCCGTCATACTACATGTAACGTGTCTTCTCCTTCACAATAAATAATCCATAGAATAAGTAGTAGCATAGAAACCTTTAGAAGACCTTTTCTATTTATGGCATTCATAAGGAGTTAGAAAATTATGTGCTTTTAGGTACCTATTCTTTCGTTATCTTACATGTTGTCACAGGGTTTGAATTGGATCTGACAACGCCAGTGTTGTTGCTGAGTCGAGAATCATTATCGATGTCGATTCAACTTCACATTTTATTTTTTTCTAAGAGTCTTACGGCCGATTTTCCCAATAGCCGTACTAAATGTATACTCGATGATGATGCAATATTATAATTTAAAAGACCCGAGGGGATATTGCCTAACGCACTCGCAATCGCAATCATTTTCATTTTGAAAATCGAAGGCTTGTCTACAATTCTGCATACAAAATCAAAACAATTGTTCCGCTTTAAAGTCGATTGCGATTGCGAGTGAGTTAGGCAATTGGCTAGCAGATGTGATGATGGAGTCGAAAATTGGTAACAGGATCTGTTCGACCCACCGAACCACATCCACAACCACATCTGCTGGTGGGTAAACGTAAAGAATGTTGCGTTATCGTTAGTTTGGCCTTGATAGGCAGATGATGACATTGCATAAAAAATTACAGTCGGCTATAAAAGCATGTCCTGAAAGCAAAATTTTGATAGAAACTTTTTGTTATATGAAAGAAAAGGAGAGAGATAATTTAAATAAAGAATATATTCTATAATTTCAACAATATTTTATTTGCAATTTTGGAGCTAACAATCAATTGCAAATTATAAAGAGATCATTAACCGTTTTGGTGAAAGTCAAGTTGAAGTTCTCTGGTCCAGGGGAATTGAAACCTAGTCGTGGCTCCTAAAATGTTTGCGTACATACAATGAACATACAGTCGGGGCCAATAGAAATGGCAAAAGATGTAAACAAAACCAAACGGACCAAATTAACATTATTACTCCATAATCACATTAATCACGTCCTTTTGGACAATTGGATCCAATCCGGATCGTTACTTTCACATTCTGTTTAAAATAAAATGGGTAACCATTAACTATTTGAATTTTTTTAATAAAAACTGTTTGCAGAAAATATTGAGACAATTTGTCAAACAGTACTGATTTGTTTACATCTTTTGCCATTTCCATTGACCCTGACTTTAGGTACGGCATCGGGTTTAACATGTTATCCTTTTCTTTGCACGCTCGGCAAAAAAGAGTCGGGATGTTTTTTTTTTGGATCAGACCTTGTTACGTCTTTTAGGTTTATGATTTTCTCGGTTTACTCGTATTCGCAAAATGTATCCAATTAGGTTTTCATCTTTTGGAAATCTGCAAATATCGAAAAATTTTCACATCACTATGCAAACTTCGATTGCTTACCTTACAACCAGGAAAATGTTACTATTTGGCCTAGATTTCTATATTAAAGTAATTGGATGAATTAATAAAAACACGCTTGGTGAATATTTGAGGTTATGTGTCAAACTACTAATTTGTTTACATCGTTCACAAGTTCTATTGACGGCGACTTTATATGTTCTTATTCTATGCAGTAATCAGTAGTCCAGTTTGAGTAATAAGTCCTTGATTACAAAGTATTCTTTGGTCTGGCCACAGGGTCCGGTCTCTACCGGCCTAAGTACTAGACACGCACGCTTGTTGCATGGAGGCAATATAACGAACTCAAAACTGACAACTGCCTACCAGGCTACGAAAGGGACATAACTTATAGTCATGTCCCTTTCGTACTGACTGCTATAAGTGCTAATAACTCTGTTCCTTTCGCTGGAATTTTAGGAGTTAGTTTTAGAGGTTTTGTTATCATTTTATTAATGCACAATGGCATGTAAAAGGGGTAAAATACATTAATCTTAACTAAATAAATGGGTACCTTTATTTTTAATTCTAAGTCTGCATTTCACCAAACTTGGAATGTATAAGACTTACTCCGAGACTTACTTGGGCGTTTAATCTAGGAATATGATCTTATTCCAGATTAGTCTAACGCAACCTACATGAATAAACGATAAGCTGCAGCTATAAATTATATAACCTAAACCTTTTTTATGATATTGACAGCGTGTCAAAGAATTTTCACCTCTGAAAAATGTGACAAAATCACCGAATATTATTGCAAAAATGAATTTAAGTAAGTACCTCAGTATGTTTTTTTTTGTAATAACTATTATTCTTATCTAGCTAATTTTACACAAGGAACTTAGATAGAACAACCTACGAACGCAAATCGATAAATCACGTTGATGAAGGAAGAAGTGATGTAGGTAACTAGGTACTTACTTCTTAAGAAATTGCAAGCAGTAGCCAGCTCAAGGAAGATACTTATATCTAAGAAAACTCGCAATAGAGCTAAGAAAACTAAAATAAGTAAGTAATGCTTGTGTTAAGTGCTTACTAGCGTCTTGTTTTGTCAAGTCCGTCCGTCCGTCTGTATGTTACAGGCATTTTACTCTAAAACTACAAGAGATTTATTGATGAAATTTGGAGTATAGGTATGTTGTAGAAGCCGCTACTTAGTTTGGTAGTTAAATAACAAAAACAAATGTAGTACAGAACAACATTTTTTTTGCTCTACCTACTCCACTCTGGGAATGAAGGCGTCAGTTTATGTATGTATGTAGGGGAGGTAGGGGTGCATTGGGCACGTATTAACCGACAAAAAAAAAACGGAGGAGGTTCTCAAGTCGACGCGTATTTTTTTAGGGTTCCGTACCAAAATGGTACAAAAGGAACCCTTATGGTGAGACTTCGTTGTCTGTCTGTCTGTCTGTCTGTCTGTCTGTCTGTCTGTCTGTCTGTCTGTATGTCACAGCAACTACAAATGCTATCAACTTGAAATTTGGCAAAGTTGTACAACTTGCTTGCCCGCATCTATTTGTAGTAAAAAAAAAATGAAATTAATTTTATTAATAATTGAAAAGGGGTCTAGAATGAGGGGTTCAAAAATGAAAGTGGTTCGATTATAGCAAATGGGGTGTCATATGAAAGGTATTAATCTGCACATATCAAATCTATTTTTTTGAAAATTTTCTGTGATGTACTTTTTGATTTATAGCCAAAAATTTACAAAAAATGACCGTTCCCCCCCTTATCTCCGAAGTTTATTAATCAAAAATTTTGAAAAAAATCCTGTCGTATAGATAATTACTATTTTTTTCTGGGAAAAATAAAATAAAGTGTTCATTATTTACAGTTTTTGAGAAATAAAAAAAAACTAAGAAAATCTGTATAAAAATTTAGGCTAGTCAAAATCGACCTTATTACCTGGAAAATAAAGCTTATAACAAAATGAGTATTTTCTTTTGCGGTTACCAAGCATATTATCTTCAATACGGAACCCTCGGTGCGCGAGTCCGACTCGCACTTGACCGGTTTTTAATGTATGATCATGCATAACCTTTTACAGCGCGATCCAATTTAAAAAAACCTTTTTTGGTTTGATAGAGTATACTTCCGAGGTGGTCCCATTGTCACCAAATCTGAATCTGATGAAGGGATCCGTGAGGAAATGAGGGAACTCTTCAAATATTAAAGGCATATTAGTAACAAATCCAGCATTTGCATTCAGAAAGTATCATTTGGTGAAGTGGAACTGATGATGAAGACCACAAATGGCTACCGGAACTCCGCAACGGTACCTATTTCAAGGGTGGCGATAAGATATCTCGATTAAGGTAATTGAGCAATTGTAACGAAGAACATTTAATTATGACTATGACTTTCCCGCGGCATTGCTTGCGGCGAGCTTGAAAAGTCTTAGTTTCATATCAACTAAGAAGTCGAACTACACTTATTATGATCGCTAAAAAGTATAAAATAAAACAAAGGTTTTTTTTTTAAACTCCTACCGTTATCAATAAGCCGCGAACGGGTTACCCCTTGTTGCGCTGATTGAACCTGTTAAGATATTTTAGTTCTTACACATACCACGTCGCGTGCAGTGCGAGAAAAGAGGGGATGGAACGGGTTACCGTAACCCGAACGATAAGCGGTTAGTTCGAAAACATCTGATTCAGTAAGCGGTTACCGGTTGTTACGGAACGGGTTACCCGGCTTGAACGGGCTATCGTAATGAACGGCTAAGCCGATGAAAGGCTTACCGAAACGTTTGGGTTATCGTATGAAGGGGATATCGATTCGAACGGCTTAAGCAAACGAACGGGTTTTCCGGTCCCTGGTTAAAACAAGGAGTGAAAGCCACTAATTAAGAAACAAAAATAAACACCATTGACGAGGCCCACAGGTATAAATGTTATAGGTGATAATATGTTACCCCTAAGCATGACACGGGATTCGGTAGCTAATTTTTGCTCAGACAAAAGACCACCGCAGTTGTTCACATCTTTTGGAACAAAATTATCGGGAAGTTTCTTCCCATAGGTAGCAACTTCACGAGACTCGTCTGTGGAATGAATTGTTTAGACACGGTTGTGTTTTGTAGCGAAACAATGAATAGTTAAAGTAAGTAATCAAAGAATAAGTATCTATTAACAGAGAAAGAAACTGAAAAGTGAAAAAAAAAAACCGCCGAAGAAAGAAAACTGAAAAGCAAAAAATAAAACAGGGCCTTTTAAGTCTAATTAAGCTCCTACACTAATGTTAATACCTTAATAAATAATTTTGAGTCGGCGCCAAACAAACACCTATGTTGAAGTTTAACTACAAATAGGTCGCTATGCTTGTACCTACTTCTTCTTCTTCTTTTTTAGGGTTCCGTACAAAAATGAAAAAACGGAACCCTTATAGGATCACTCGTGCGTGTGTCTGTCTGTCTGTCTGTCCGTCTGTCACAGCCAATCTACTCCGAAACTACTGGACCGATTGAGTTGAAAATTGGTACAAATATGTAAATTGATGACCCAAACACAGATGTGCAAAGTAAATGTTTATTTTTTAAATAGGGGTCATTTACTGGGGACAAATTAAGAAATTTAAAAAAAAAGTTTTGCAAACCTTACTGTGTCAGATGTCAAATGAAAGGGCTCGTTATGAGGATCTCGTTTTGTTATTGTTGTAAAATAAATATTTTTTGATTTTATAAGACTATTCCCCGCTGATCTCCGAAGCAACTGAGACTAAATTTTTTTTAAAAATACGGAATGTAGTTTGCTGTTTGTAAATTACAAGAAAATCTATAAGAATTCTATAAAAAAAAAAGTATTTACGGAACCCTCTCAACGCGAGTTTGGTTTTTATTACCGAATGACGGTTCACCGCGGTATTTCGCAGTGATTTCGCCAGTGCCAAGTGAGTAGAGTAAATCAGTAAATAGAATAAGAGCCGATTCGACCAAAGACTTACTCCGAGATTAGTCGATACAAATTCGGCATTTAATCTAGGTATAAGACCTTATTCCAGTTTGGTCGAATACGCCCTAATCAAAAGTAAAAACTCCGATTTCTTTCAATCGGCCATCTTCCCTCCATGAAGGTTACCGGAAGAATTCTATGTTTGTACTTATTCTATTATTCAACACGTCTGAACACTGGCCAAATTGTCTCACTGGACAAAAGCCATATAATTGAAGAATTAACCTAACCTTGTCAAATTGAACTTAAACTAAGAGAGCAGGGATTTTATTTATAATAAAATATTAATTTATTTCGGTCGGTCTCAGGTAGGTACTTAATCATTTATTTGTGCTACGACGAGTTTTTCAATATTATACGAATGAATAGAATTTAATATTAAACAATTTATAGGTTAACATGCCGTATAGAAACTATTCCGATAGAGAGTTCCATAACATGTTATTATGTTATGACGCTGCTGGCGGGAATGCGGCGGCAGCCCGTCGAATGTACGTTGCCAGGGGGTTCGTTGAGGAAAACCGGACACCAAGCGGACAAACATTCAGGGCCGTTGCGCAGAGGGTTAGGGAATCGGCGTCGTACCGAGTCCAGAGTACCGACGCCGGTAGACCTAGTTCCCACACCCAAGGTAACGTTATGTTTGAGTTAGCATTTTATTTTTAATTTAAATACCTGTCTGATTGTGAAAAAAGCATACGCATGTACGATACATAATAGATTAAACTTTGTCTATAATTTGTGCGGTAAATGGACATCTTTAAACAGGGGTACATTGTATGTATGTGCGCTTTGAACGTACGCGCTACTACCCAGTGGTGAAGTGTGGCGTAAGACTGAAAGCGCTGATTGATGCTAAATCAGTCGTGACTGCACCGTTTCCTAAGCAACCGTACGTACCTAAATCGAGCTCTTAAAGGGACGGAAGTGAATAAAATAGTGTTAGGCCCGCTGGCATGAAGCGCGCAGCGCGTCAGCAGCCAGCAGCTCCTGACAGCGCTGGTGCCAGTTCGTGCCCAATTTTCCTCGTAACTCTCGTCATTATTAAGGTGCATTTGATATTTTAAGTGTCTTGTAAAACGGCGCCAAATGCGTTGTGTCGTTGTTTATAAGATATCATGTGTTGGTAGCTGAACGGGACTACCATAACTGCCAAAAAAAATACTAGACTGTTATTGTCTTTAGACAGAGGATCAACGTATAAGAGCGATTGAGAGAAAAGTACAAACCTCAAGCTTATTTTAAGAGCTATCGCACTGTAGTTATAAAACCTTCCTTCTTCCTTCTTATGTTCAAACATGGATAATCTAATCCATTCATACTAATATTATAAATGTGGAAGTAACTTGATCTGTCTATCTGTCTGTCTGTGACGCTTTTACGGCTCACCCGCTGGACCGATTTCAATGAATTTTGGTATGCTAGCTTGAGTCAGCAAAGGACATACAGGATGGAAAGTTAAAATGGGACAGTAAGGGCAGGGTAGTGATTCTCTCAAAAGCAAGTCAAGAGTGAAGTCCAAGCGGCGAGTTTAAGTAGTCCCGTCAGAGCGAGCAAAATACATTTTACCGCGTGCATTCTCAATTAGGCAGCCATACGTTCGAGAAGCCATGGTGCCAAATTGAATACACGCGCTGAAATGTGTTTTGTTCGCTTTGACGGGACTACTTAAACTCGCCGCTTGGACATTCACTCCTGCGTTCGCTCACCTTTGCTTTTGAAATAATCACTACCCAGCTACTAGATCCCTTGCTGCTACGCGAAAATGCTCTTAGAAGACCTTCACTAACTTTTTAAGTAATAAAAATCGACATTCACAGATTGCTGAAGAAATGTACAGTCAGCGAGAAAATCGTCAAATTTGAGTAAATTTTTTTTTTAATGTTAATCGGTCCCATTTCTTTCAAGGATTAAAACACTCTTTGGGACCAACTAAGGTGTACTACAAAACCCACAAAACAAAGAAAACTTTTTCCATACAGTTCGTATACTACTGTGAATGTCGATTTTCATTATTTAAAAGTTAGTAAAGGTCTTCTAAGAGCATTTTCGCGTAGCAGCAAGGGATCTAGTAGCTGCCCCATCTTAACTTTCCACCCTGTATAGCATACGCTTTTTTTCCCGAAAAATTGAATAGTTTCCAAGAAAATAGCGATAACCGATTTTTTACCAACCAATTTCTTCTATCTGTCTGTCTGTATGCTAGCCTATCTGAATGTTTATCAGGTATTTGCCATCAGAATTGAGGGAACTCCTCAAATATTATAGGCATACATATAGCGATTTTAGTATTTTATGTAACAAGTCTAGAATTTGCATTTAGAAAGTATCATTTTTTGGTAAAGTGGAACAGATGATGATCACATATGACCACCGGAACTCCTTAATGGTACCTATTTCAAGGGCAGTGATAAGATATCTCGATGGTTTAATATATGACTATGATTTCGTCGCGGCGTTGCTTGCGGTGAGTTTTAAAAGTCATATTACTGCTATGTGGGACAACATAACAGCAAAAAGTATAAGGTAAAAAGGATGAAATAAAATGTTTGAAAAAAACAAAAACCGCCATCAAAAACTTCTTATAAAATGGTGGGTAATAAATAGGTCAGGCACACTGAAGTGGGTTTTTAAAACATTTAATTTATGATATCTATGGATAAACTTAAATTATATTAATCTACTTTTATTTTGTCATACAGATGAAATAGACGCCGTGGTCCGGTTTTTCTTACAGAACCCCAATGAAAGCGTCCGTGCTGCCAGCCGCATTCTCGACCTCGACCGAAACTTTGTCCACATCACCCTAAAATCTGCAAATTTATATCCGTTCCACCTACAAAAGGTGCAACAAATGCTGCCGCCCGATTTGCCAGCGCGGGTTCGCTTTAGTGAGTGGCTTTTGCAGGACCGGGAGCGGAACATCCTGTGGACGGATGAGTCCACTTTTACTCGCGGGGGTTTTTTCAACATGCATAACGAGCATCGTTATGCTCGACAAAACCCCCACGCAGTGAAAGTGTGCTCCTTCCAGCATCGCTTCAGTCGGAACGTGTGGGCTGGAATTTTGAATGGTGTCGTCCTTGGGCCGGTTTTCATAGACCGGCTTAACGGGACGCGCTATTTAGAATTCCTCACGGGCCGACTCGAGGAAATGCTGGAAGAGGTTCCGCTCGCTGACCTGCGAGAGCTTTATTACCAGCACGATGGCGCTCCCGCCCATTACTGGCGAGTGGTGCGGCAGCATTTGGATGCACGCTTCGGTGGGCGGTGGATCGGGCGAGGGGGACCTGTGCCATGGCCGGCACGGTCCCCTGACCTCACACCGCTAGATTTTTTTTTGTGGGGCAGGGTAAAAGACCTCGTGTACAGTAAACAGTCTGAAGTAGAAAGTGGAGAAGAATTAGAAGGCCGCATAATCTCGGCCTTCGAGGCTATTCGCAGCGATGCAAACACTCTGCGCAAAGTGCGTCTACACACGTACTCTGCTGCAGAGTGTTGCATTGCAAGGAGCGGTAGCCACGTAGAGCCATTTTTGTAGCCTTCTTCTTCTTCTCCACATAGTTCCTTCTTCTTATTTATTTTTCTTCATTTTTATTTTTCTTCAATTTTATTATGTTTTTCTTCCCCACACAATTTCTTCTTTATTTTTCTTCTTTTTCCCTGCCCCATGACCCATAACTAGTACCTAATAGTTTGGAATTATTCAAAAATCACATTCAGAGCAAGCTGTGTTATCCTTCTCAAATCATGATTGTAAAAGTATTATAAAGACTTGTTTGGCGTAATTCTTCATCAATATAATAACAATTTTAAGATGAAAACTATTTCTGGGTCAAAAACTTAGTTTAATGTAGGCTACTGTAAGTATTTATAGGAATAGAAATACTAACTTACTTTTTTACTTCATGAACTTCATAGAAAATGGTTAGAAAGATCAAAACTCGTGATTGCCAAGTCACCCTAAATACGGGTAACAAAGAAATCATGTCACATAAAGGCGTAGCCTTAGCGTTTCAAGATATTTTTTTACCGCTAACCATAAATACAACGAAATGTCTTCAATCATCTGCGGTTAAAGCTCAAATGTTACTTTGCACTAATGTCAGTAAATGTGATATAAACTTTGGATTTACGCTCAATACATTCAATTTTTATGTTCAAGGTATTTAATAGCTCAGTTTCAGACTACCATCTATAACCTAACCAAAGCGTGAACACAGTTCCATAATGACAGATGCTGTGGGAATTACAGTTCTTTTATAATAATCATAGCATTCTTATAACTATGCTTACACGCATGAACAATGACAGTGATAGTGTTTGGTGATCAACTGACATCTCGATGTTTATATTATACTTGTCAAAAAGTGTTTATACCTACACTGTTTACCTTAATGAAATTGAATAAGGTGCTAAATACAATAGTAGATTGTTCAACAAGGGACTAAAATAAGCCATAATAACACGAGGTGTTTAGCCACCCAAGCGAAACGCTGGTGGCTATAGTTCGGGTGTCATTATGGTTGTTTAGTCTCGCGTTAAACACTCTACTTTTCCCTTTGAAAAAACGACGTTCAGTGCCGGATTAGCCACGTAGCAAGAGTAGAAAATGCTACGGGCCCCGCGCACCCACGTCTAACCTCTAAAATGCTAGTATGGTAGACGTTCTCCTGTTTTGGTACTTACATCAGTATGCGTGTACTCATATCTATCAGGGTTGACGATAGGATGAATAATCCAGTCGATATTCTCCAGCAGAATAACCTAAAACAAACCCCAACGCAAAATAGGCGCATATCTAAGCCGTCCAGTAGCGGAAAAGAGCCCGCCACAACCTGTAACCTAAAACAAAACTGGTATCTTTATAGAATTTGCTACGGACCCCGTGCTTGCTCAATCCGGCACTGACGATGTTCTATACAAAGTTACAATATTGATTATAAGAAAGTTTCTTACAAAATTTGTTCAGCGGTTTTTTCTTTTCGTTTTTTTAATGAAGTTCCGCTTTACATGCTTGCTTATTTAGCCAACAGGTTTAAACTTGAAACCTATTTTAAAACTAATTGGACATGCATTATAAAATGAATTCATCCTTAATATAATTAAATATTTTTTAACCGACTTCAAAAAAGGAGGAGGTTATACGTTCCACTGTATGTTTATTTTTTTAAATGTATGTTCGCCGATTACTCCGTCAATTGTGGACCGATTTTTTAAATTCTTTTTTGGTTTGTTAGAGTATACTTCCGAGGTCCCATTGTCACCAAATCTGAATCTGATGAGGGAATCAGTGAGGAATTGAGGGAGCTCCTCAAATATTGTAGGCAAACATATAGCTATCGCTATATCGGTTTCGTTTTAATTAATTACCTACTAATTATATCTTTCTAAGCCTAATGTAATTACTAACAAAATATGGACACTGTCTGCAATAAACTGATTTTATTTTATTTATTTATTTATTTATAGCGATTTTAGTATTTTTAGTAACAAGTCTAGCATTTGCATTCAGAAAGTATCACTGGGTGAAGTGGAACTGATGATGAAGACCACAAATGGCCACCGGAACTCCTCAACGGTACCTAGTTTAAGGGTGGCGATAAGATATCTCGATTAAGATAGTTGAGCGACTGCAACGAAGAATATAGAATATAGAAAACAACTTCTTCAACATCAGTTGGACTAACCTATTAGGTATCTACAATTTTAAAGAAGTAATTTTTTGCGTTTTTGATGGCGGTTTTTTGTTTTTAATTAATAATATTTTTCACAGTTGTCATTTTGAGGTGTTGTTTCCACGCCCTAAAAATTGGCTATGCAAAATCACTGAAAATGGCGATAATCCTTCATTCACAAACACGGTGATAGGATGTTTAGGGGTTTACGTAACACCTGGCCATAATGTGAGTTTTATCGCACGCTGCGCGTACGGTAAAACTCGCATTGTGGCCAGGTGAACACGTAAAATTGTGTACTCATCACGGGCAGTAAAAAAGAAAGCCCTCTATCGCATATTTACAACCCTCGCCTACGGCGCGGGTCTCAAATACCTGCGATTTCGGGCTTTCTTTCTTTTACAGCCCTTGTTAAGTAATGTACTATTCCGAAGAAAATTAAAAAATACTTTAATCCCTAGAGATTAATAAGGAGCTTTAGTCCCGATACGCAGAGACTAAAGTAACATTTTAAGAGCATGAGAATTTAAAACATATTTTTTTATTTTGACTGTGCAGTCAAGGAAATGTACTGTAAAACCAAAGTAGGTACATACCTACCTATTTATAGCAGGGACTGTAAAACCGGTTTTATTCCACACCGTATGTGAGCCGTCAAATTATAAGTTATAACCGATATAAAATGAGTAGACCTAAGTTCCAATTAGAGTTATTAATTGTCATTAAACTATTGAAATTATCGCAATGACTATTCTTTTTACAAAATAAAATACTGTTATTCAACACGTCGTCAATTAATAAAATTCCATTGATAAAGGTACACTGACAGATATTATTTATCCGGTACTTAATATTTGATAACAAATATGCCACTATTAGGTACTTACCTATGATATGGCAATTAGCTAAATCGCTAAAGGTAGCGACTGAGTTGTAACATTTAGGTGCAATTTCACTTTAATGATCAAGAAAACCGCTGTAGTAAGAGGCCTCGTAAAGGGCACCTGTGATCTACGGTGGTATGTACTATGAATGTGGTGGTGGTATACTAGTATACATATTTTTTGTATAACGCCGTTTAACACGCAAATGAAGTCGGTTAAAAATTGCGCAGCGGCCGGTCTTCGCCTGATAATTATTATTGGTAAGGTACTTACAACCTTATTTCAAATAGGTCTAGCAAAGCACCAATCCCCTCCGGCGGTGTACGGCAGAATCTGTTTTCGGCAGAATCTTGATTGGGCAGATTCGGCTTTGGACAGAATCGTTTTACGGCAGAAGTACAGTTCCACAAAATATGAAATACTGTATGGCTTTAAGTAGTATTCACGGCTGTTTTCTAGTGGTCCTACTATATTTTGTCCTACTGACTTTCGGCGGGGCTCCTGTTTCTTGGTGGTTTGCCCTTCGGGCATCTGAAGAACCCTAACTAACCTAACCTACCTACTTTTACAACCACAATTAGTATTTCGTGATCAAATCTAGGTGCACTTTTGATACAATTGACGGCACCAATGTTGGACACTTTTAGCTGAAGGCACCAATAATGGATGCTATCTCAAAATAAATGAATAACCCTTATCTTCTGTACCTACTATAAGAATCAAGTGTCCATTATTGGTCCTTGTTCATTATTGGTTCCATCACCCTAGGACCAAGAGTAAACGTGTGTATTTGTATGATTAAAAATAACTAAATGCTAGGTACTAATTTTATTACCTATCATTTGTAACACGTGACACATTTGTTGTTTGTAAAAATGCTTTTTCGAGGTTAGTTACAATGTAATATTAAAATCGTTCATATGACTTTTTTTTTCATTTGTCTAATACATGGTCTGCCATAAGACTATTCTGTCCAAAGCTGATTCTGTCCAATCAGGATTATGCCGAAAATATATGACGTGTTTTCTCATGGTCCTACTGATTTAACATATTAGTAGGACCAAGAGGGAGACCTATTCCTCGTAGTTCTACTAGTAGGACAAATTGTGAAATGATCGTTTTCATTTGCTAAAAATGTAAATACGTAGGAAGGTTTCAGGCCCGAAGGGCCAAACCACCCAGAAATAGGAGCTCTTAATTTCAAATCAAGTAGTGTCGACGGAGATCCTTTTCTCCACATTACGTCTATCTATCGCTATCACTTACTATCGTTGCTCCTCATCGCATCTGACAGTATAATTTCTCGTACATGATAAGTTTCTTAGAGTAATGAAAAGTTTGTAATGTACCTACTTATCCTATGGCCATTTCGGTGATTCGAGCTATCTGCATACTTCATTTTTTTTTTTTACTCGAAGTTGTGTTGATTTATTACGTGAGTACGTCTTCACGGTTTTACCACCTATCGATCGTTGTGAAATTTGGTACCCAGATGTTACAATAAAGAGCCGAGGAAGAGCGACAAACGACTTGACTTGTGTGCGGACGGAGTCGCAGAGCTCGTTGTCAAACGCTAGTTGTTCATAAATTTCGATCAACATAGGCAAACAGTTGCATTCGTTGTCATGCTCCTACTAATAAATAAGCAAACTAGCCGTCATCGTTAGTCTGTCGTCATAGCCTCGTCCTGCCCAATGACTTTTAATAAGAACAAATAAATTTAGTACAACATCCATACAAAAGTGTCCTTCATAGAGGAAATTAGTCAGGACAAGGATAGAGCGAACACGAAGCCGGGCTGCGCAATGTTATTCGTGTTTTCTTAAAGGGGCTTCTAAACGGGCCATATTTTCACTGCAATATGTGGCCGGCAACTATTGGTGTCTTTCTCTAACATACGAGTAAGACAGGGACACTAATAGTTGCCGGCCACATATTGCAGTGAAAATATGGCCCGTTTAGAAGGCCCCTTACATGTTTGCCGCGGGGGATGGATGATATCCCCCGCGTTCGCCTGCGGAGGGAGAACCTAACATGTTAGGTGTTAGAAAAACACGATACCATGGCGCAGCGGACTCGGCTTAAGGGCAACAACCGTTATTAGGACCAATTTTTTTATCCGTAGGCATGGTAGCTTAGCCAAAAGGGTAAAAATTATGTCGCTACTACTGCTCGGAGTGAAATTGGCAACATGATCATCGATGTTTAAACTTATTTAATATAAATAATATTAATTTATTACAATGGACATAATTTTATTCTGATCTGTATTCAAAGTCCAAGAGAGGTCCATTGTCAGAGTCGACGTTGAATTTGACGTTGCGATCGTGACATTTGAAGAAGAAAAAACAGCCTAGTTTTTGTTTCATTTCTTCTTAAGAAATACGTAATCTAAAACAGAGAAGAATAGCTGGTGCAAAGTTCATAATATAGTTCAGATTCTGTACTAGTACTCTATGAGCTATACCACTTTGATTTAAATCTATCAGGGATGCAGGTTTGGCAATAGGATTAATCTTTGATGCCATAAACACATCAAATTCGCAAATCTTGTATTGGATTTTTTGTACTCTTACACGGTTATTGCTATAACACGGCATTTTCTTGAAGCTTCCTATTGCAAAAACGAGTAAGATAATGACAGGTTAGCCTAATTGTGCAAAATATGTACAGTCTGTGAGCACTTAGGTGCTTTGGATTTGAACTTTTTTCTCACTCGCTCCCATACGCTCTTATTAAGAGCGAGTGAGAGAGAAGTACAAACCCGAAGCACCTAAGAGCTATCGCGCTGTACTACGTAAGTTTATCGATTCCATGGCCTGGGAAAGGTTGGTATTTTTTTTCTCTATGGTAAGTGTTACATTATAAATAATTATAATCAATTATGCGACGGCCTTTATATCCATCGACTAAATGTTTTGCATTACGGATCAATACGGAGAGCACTAAAATCGGATCGTTCAATCCATGTCTATCCGAACTTTTAGATGTCTGTCTATGAATTTATGGCTGTCATTAGATGTCATTGTTAAATTATGTTACTTTCAGATATTTTAGTCGTAATTATTTTTGCTGTAAACCAGTTATATGGGCCACTTTAGAGCAGGAAACAATGGTAAATGGTTAGATCTCGACAGTAATATAAGACTGACGATATTATCAGCCTTGGCAAAGCATGAACAAGAAGCAAGAAGCAAGAGATCTAGTGATTTCACATTTAAAACCAGCTAGTGTTCAAATTGCAAAAATAAAAATACAGTAAGTTGCACTAAAAGTTATCTTTTTTTTTAAATGTTAACTTATTTTTGTTTACATGGAGCGAACTGTTTGTTTACATACCATGTAAACAACGTAGGTAAGGTCATTGACCTTGAACTTGGAATTCTGACGTTAGTTACTACGAGCGTTTGGAGTAGTATAGTAATCAACGCCAAAATGTCAAGGTCAAGATATCGGCTGCGATACATCAAGTAACAAGATGAATATAATTAAACCTTCTTTTTTTTTTACTTTAACAGAAACAAAAATGAACCATACCCCCGTGATCAGAATCGTGCGAACTATTACCCCGCCAAATATGTTGAAAGGTTTTTAAGACACCCTGTATAACAACAATGCACTGAAATATACAATATATAATTTTCCGTACATTTAACGTTTTGTTCGTTCCTATTTCCAGAGTAAGGTATGAAACAGTGGTTAGGGGTTACAGTTACAACTGTTTTTCAATATTGACGTTTTGGAGCAAATGTTTTTGTACCTAGATTACAATTTTAAATGTATTTTATATTTACTTACTTTTGTTTTGAAAGTCGAGTTGATAAGCAGTGTATGACGCGCTCATTAAAGATAATAAAAATAATTCCTACCGGTAAACAAATCGTAAAATTCGGTGGAAGCACTAACCAGTAACCATAGTATCCAAACGGTTGATCTTACTTACATTAACCAGTACCTACTTATCTATTGCTTTTGAGTGTATCTCTCTATCCTATACAAAATCATTCGCATCTTTCTCCCTATCGCTCATAAAATAAGACGCTCACCTGGGATATTTACTTGAGGGATATAAAACTCAATAGTGTTGACACGCGGGTTTGCTTGTCTGAGGATTCCCACCCTCCAGTATTGAATTATTCAAGATGGATAGTCTAGACCGAGTCGAAAATTTACGATTTGTATTATGTAGGAGGCGAGATGGATGGATAGCCCGGAGTTATTCTTATCCTGATCAAATGCTTATACGATTGGTAGGCGGGGTATAAATCATGATGACGATCTTTTGAATTTGATTAACCTTTCTATCGATTTATATTTATCAAATCTTCCTTTTTATTTACACGTGAGGTTTGTAAATCATCCAGCATTTACCAAAGGGATGAATGGAGGCGCTATATTGATCACAAGATACAAAACGAAAGAGCCAATTGGTTCTGCTCTGAGCTTCTGATATTTCCACGCAATTACAATCGGCTAGAACCTCTATTCTTCTGAGTAAAACCATATCGCCTTTGACATGTTATCGTATTATCAAAGGTACGATAAGTCTTATGTCAAAGGCAATCGGGTACCTGGTAGAATACAGGACGAGTAAAAATTATGGATAGCATAGGATTCTGTTATTGGCTAATTTCAACTTTGTTACGACAAAACACAAAGTTCCACAACATTTTGTTTGAGAATCCTTCCGATGGACCTTACACCGTTGTATAGGTGGCTATTTTCATTCCTTACTATTCAACTTTGCACATCTCGGTGGCTAGCAAAAACTTTTGTGTCGCTCGGATATCTCGTAACTAGTCTGACAGAGCCGCACTGTGCGGTAAGCAAGAAGTCACAAAATGTGCTAGCCGCTCTGGTGGAAAAACTTCCACGGGTTGTCCAAAAACAATGCGAACGAATGTCAAATTTAGACAGACATCTATTTAGCCACATCGTTTTCCATCATCAATATTCACTTTAAGAGCTCTTGCCATTCTATCCTATTGCGAGCTTTCTTTTTGGCACAATATTACGTCATGACGCCCACTTTTTCAACTAGGCCCAGTTGTCATCCTTTTGAATCGACAGTGCAACTTTTTGTTATCCTTAGGGTAAGATAACAAATTATTATTAGCATTCAAAATAGTGATTAATTATAGAATTATTGCCTCTATTCATTTGAAAAATGAAGGTCAGTCGTAATAGGTAATATAATTTATAATCGGTAGGGTTCCAACAATAGGGCACTTTCCCCAACCTATGATAGTAGTAGTTCATATTAATACCACGCACGCGCACCCAACTGTTGCGCGGGGTACCCAGCACCAGGGCGCTGCACACGTTCAACGAGGTAGCCACTAGAATTGACGTCTTTTTCTGTTCTCTGAATGAATTCACAAAATGTTACTCTATTTATACTACATTATTGCTCGTAATGTTAATCTAACCTGTGTTTTAATACCTTTTTTAATTCCAGTTACTACTCGAGCACCTAGAATGCCTGGTATCGCGGCACGAGCGCTCGCTGCGCATGACCGTGGTAAAGCGGCAGGCGGCGGCGCAGTCCGGCGTCTCCTCCGAGGTGGAGGTGCTCAAGGCGCTCAAGAGTCTATTCGAGCACCACAAGGCTCTGGACGAGAAGGTAGGAGTGCTGTAGTTACTACCCAGAGGTGGTATGATGCGATCGTTGGGTACAGCTTCTTATAACGAATGGACGACCTTCCACAGAAACAGCTCGAATACGTTTTCGATCCGGACGGACCCTGCACAATCTTCTCAATTAACCGAGTCTGAACTCAATGCCAAAAAACTGTACAGGGTGGCAAAAGCTTGTCTGAAAAATAGTTTAAACTTATTTCACATATCGATGATAAAATATTAATTGAAATACGCATTCTGTTTCAGGTTCGGGAGCGGTTACGAGTAGCGTTAGAGAGGAACACAGCTTTAGAAGAAGAATTAGCCTTAACCAAAGAAGAAGTAAGTATCGGCATATAGATACAAATATACTTAGTAAATAGATTATTGCTGAACAATATTATCTGGATATTTTATCTGATCGGTCTCTTTTACTAATGTAACTGATATTGGCACGGTAAATTTCTATAATGAAAGGCATAAGTACTATGTAGGACGAAGTAGATACTATACCTACTTCTAGAAAGAGGGATGGATTCGTCCTATTAATGTTTTATATTTACAATACACAAAATACAACAAGTGCAATAACAAAATCAAAAGTAAAAATACACAGTATAATAACAAAAAAACACGAAATACGTGTGTCGTCGCGGCAGTGAAATGAACATTGGCTCAGCATTTTGCTGAGAGACACCAACGGCCCTGATTGACGAAGTTGTTCCACTTCTGTACCACAACCCTGTTTCATTACCTTTCAGTTGCAACAGTACAAGGCTGGGCAGGACAGCGACCGGCCCAAGGAGAACGGCGCCGTCAGCACCGGCTCGCCCGAGCAGAACGGCGAGCAAACGCAAACTAAGGTACGGTGACCCATCCAGGGCTGATCTAGACCGTAACCTATACTATTATAGATGCAATTCAATACATGTTATGATGGTTGAATTGAATGTAAGGGTGGGTTTAGACCAAACGAGCGAATGCTCTAGAACATGTTTTGTCTTTATTTTTACAAAGTAAACGTAAGAAATAATGCCATAGAATTCTTGTTCGTTCGCTTGGTCTAAACCCACCCTAAGACAATGACTAAAGCGAAGGTTAGACTAATCAAATTTTGAAGCTAGAAAAATAGCATAAATTAGCTTCTTGTTCTAGCACAACAGTTAGACACTGTTAGAGTAAGACAAGGTTTATTGCTAGTCTAAACCGCGCTTTATGCTTGGTCCAAGCGTCATCATAGAATCTTGACAAATCTAGATTCTGTAGTCTGTAATAATGATGATCTTGGGCTCCTATTAGTTTCTGCTCGAGTTTACGTGACTCCGGAATGCAACGGAGAGCTACTTGTGTTCAGATTCTTGAATAGCCCAATCAGTAGTAAAATGAATCTGAATTTCTCTTTAAGTAGCAATTCAACTTAACTACGCCAGAGTTAGATATTTCTTACTGTCAGAAATGACAATCGAAGACTGCAAATGGACCATTTTTAACTTTAAGATCAGTTCTTCTCAGTAAGATATTTTCCTTTCAGTAAATAATTAAGATCTGTACATACTTGACATACATTGTACACACTCCCACAAGGAAGAGGTACACTAACAAGTCTAGATAATTACTGAGGAAACACACTAGAGGTAATGATGTAATTTCTAGACGCTTTGAATGGTGACTGTGCAATGTTATAGGTTAACTTGGTTTTACTCAATATACAACAATGTTAAACCTCCTTTTGTACTAATATGAATAACACATCTTAAAGCAACATTATTTTTCCAAGCAGGAGAATACAGCTGACTCTTGTCACACAAAACTTGTCTGCAATCCTTTGCCTTTCCCTCTGGGATAAAACACAAGAAAATAAAAAACAATCTGTTATTGTAGAAGTTAGGCTAATAATAAGTTTGTTTTGTCTTTTGTCATGCATTCTCTTTTGAATTACGTGCCTTTCTTGACATTGACGTTGGCGGAATCATCGACAACCTCGATAGAGCCATAACCTACAAGAATTGAACAGAATCAAGAAAAAAAAATATGTCTGCAAGTTTACGAAACTCACAATTGTTTCTGAGGGAAGTCAGAGTACAGTTATAAAGTTAAGTGGGATAGAGCACTGGATTTCATCTTAATTTCAAATACATTGTAACTTAATAAGAAGGGATTTAGAAAAAAAAATTGACTCTCAAAAATTAACCACCACTTAATTTTTGTCGCCTCTACGACATGACTGTCACGTTGGAAGTGAATTTTGGAGGACAGCTCCCACTTCTTGATGTCATCCATCCCCTAGTAGTCACATCAGCTTGGTGGTATTGGTAGGACAGGCTCTTAGGTAAATCTGGAGAATTAGTGTAGAGATCCCCAGGGTAAAGTAACCATAGTACAAGGCTAGCCTCCCAAGGCCCAGCATACAACGAAAGCCAATGAACCTATATGAACCTATTGTGAATACCGTAGAGTCAATTTTCTAATTCAATTATCAGTCGTAAGAACAAAGGAAAATCTATGTTATCTCCTTTATTCCAATGCAATTGTCCGTATTATGTATAATTTGAATGGGTGGCCTTACGAGGCTAGAGCTTAGTTTGGGACTAAATCCATTTGTGTGAGATTGTTCCTTATTTATTTATTTTCCGTCCAGAATCGGCAACTCATTAATTCATTGTTAATATTGAGTGAAACCAAGCTTTCTGTGTATAGATGACATGGTCGGCACGTAATATGTTTCTCTGGTAGGAGGGTAGCGTACACGGCGACGAGAAGAAAGCGACCGAGCTCCAAAATACGATCGCCAAGCAGGTCAGATGTCATGCAACCGCCATTATTATTTACGTGTTGGGAAGTATAGAGGCGTATTCTTGGGCTTATCTTTTCTTTTAATTTTCAAGGAGTTTTATTGTGATTTTTACTCTGGCAACGATTCGTCTCTAACAGGAATCAACAGCCGTACAAAAAGCAGAAACGTAAAAAAAATCTTTCCATTTTATGTCTCCCGATTTTCGTAACGAAATTTTAATTTAGCGACTGTAGCAGCAGATTTTTGTGCATATTTTCCTTCACTATGCTACAAAAAAGTTCCAAATGAAAATAAGATAATGCCAAGAGAAATAATTTTACGATTCTTTTCATTTCAAACTTTTAAAACTTGAAAAAAAAAAACTGTACAATTACGTTTCTTTTAACAGTTGCCCAGAAACATGACCTCTATTGATCTAACACAGCCAAACAGGCCCAAATAACCTGCCTGTCATTGCCTGCTAACAACCAGGCCGAAAAGACCTTCATATGTCACGTCTCTCATTAGCGGGGCTTGGAACCAATACGCATTATGTTGACTGCTTCATTTACGATGTATTTATCGATATCGCATTCCCATTACATTATTATACTAAAATCAATAAGGTATATTTGTAAATATTAATCGATATAAAGTATAACCATGGTGCTAGATTTTATCCGCCAACGAGCAGTAAGTAGAACCATAGTAGATGCATAGATAGTCTCCAATAGTCACTTTCATCTGCACTATTTGATAGTCCATCAAAATTCCACATTAAATAATCGAACTGAAAAATCTCGCATCATGGAAAACTCCACTATATAACATTGGAGTTAGCTAGTAACTATATATAATCAAAGATAACGGTTTGATCACCAATTTTTACTCTATAGTCGAATAAGTTCTTGCGTAACCGTCCCACGGTGTGACAAGCATTACTTGGAACGTCATATAGGTGTTACCAGGGTCGGGGGGCGCAGCGGGGGAGGGAAGTACTGGCAGTGGTCCCTCCCCCTCCCACCATGTATCACCCCGCGGGACGGTCGCGGACGAAATTGTTGGACGATAGCTAATCTGTTGGTTGGTGATAAATAGTGATAATACTGTGTAATTTTGGTAGCCTTTGCTATGCAGCTTGAGACGAGTAATCTATCAATATTTAGAAAAGAGGCGGTTGACAGTACTGAATCACCTACAGTAAAAGCAAGATAGACGTCAGACCTCACACCTGTCATTCCAGTACGAAACCTAACGTAACCTAACCTCAAACCTGAGAATAGGTTATAAAACATCGCGTGACAGTTATCGGGATTGACGTCTCATTACTTTTACTGTAACATGCATGCGCCATTGTACATGTAGTACACACTAACAAACGCATCGTAACAACCAGTAGACCTAACACAGCCACATCGATGTAGTCAATAACCAATCACTGCAGAATACTAACGCCTTCATGTAATGTATTATATGTATAAGTTTTAAGGTATATGACGAGCTGCTTAAGCTGCTTAATCATGACTCTATTATTATGAGTATTACTGCGGCACTCAGAGACGTGAATTAAATTTAATGCTTGTTTAGTGACATGTTGTCTTATTCTATTGCTGTAGCAAAGAAAGTGACAACAGCAACTTTAATCACGCATTAAATTAAATTGACGTCTCTGAGTGCGTCAGTTAGAGGATAATTTTTAAGAGGCTTGTCTCTCGGCTCGCAGCTGATTGTAATACTTTGCTTGCTGCTAAAGGCATCTTCCCTTTTATTAATAGAGTAATAACATAAGTAAGAAAAGGACAGGCGCTTGTTATCTTGTCTGTAAAAGTATCATTAATCCCTTTAGTTTACTTTGTAATTTTCATTAATCCTAACCCTATTTCGAAGAGCATTTCAGGTAGTCTTCCCATTTATGATTTAGTTTAGACTCCTTCCTTGAAAACAAACCTTGACATAGTCTTTCACCTCAGAAGAAAGGTTTAATTACGAAAACAGCCTTCGGAAAGAAAAGTGAATTATTAGATATGGCTACAAAATTTAGTCTTTCGAAGTGGGTTTCCATGGAATACTAATAATACCTTCATTGTCATAAACCTAACACCAGGGCTGCGATTATTTGGAAAGCATGAAGTATGGCATCAAATAGGTTGAATATTGAATAAGGTTCTAATGTATTTTCCCTAACAGTCCGCAGAGCTCAGTTCGTGGCAGCGGCGTGTGGCGGAACTCAACAACAAAGTGAGCGAGCTGGAGGAGCGGTTGGCCAAGGGGGAGAAGGAACTGGTCAAGAAACAGGAGGAGTGCGTCAAGCTCACCCGGGATCTTCGGGAGAATACCGCGCAGAAGGAAGACCAGGTGGGGACTACTCATAAACGTCTACTTCAAACATTAATGTTGTTTTCCGGTGCTGTTGAAATGACAAGCATGAGGCATTCTATCCAAGGGTCTCCCCAGATCTATCGATGCGGAATCGGCTTGAGCCGGTAAGAAAAAGTTTTATGTCCATGCAATAGGAGCGAAAACGACTTCGTTCCATTCACAACGCTGAGTCGAGTCGAGCCGAGCCGAGCGACGTCTTTTTCAGTCCTACTGCACGGACATAAAACTTTTTCTTACCGCGTCGATAGTTCTGGCGAGACCCTAAGTCCTCAGTGTTGGCAACGCATGCATTCTTAAGATTGTCATCGTAAGATCTTGTGATTTGAAATGTATGGGCACAGTCTGCTTACCATCACAGGCCCTAGTCAAGATGCATAAAGTTTAGCGATTTTCGAAAATCGACAAAATGAATAGGACTCACGTCAAACGCTTGTGTCAACTCCATACATTTCGAGTCGATAGAAAACAGAAAAGTGAAGCGTTTGCATCTTGGCTGGCCAGCAGAAGGCCTGTCCTCGTTTGCGTGCTCCGTGACAAATAATTGAAAAAAAAGTTAGGTGCTTCTTGATGGCATTTATGAATCCCTTTTTCCGTCTACACTCAGTCGGAAGTAGATTCTTTCTATGTAGTGTTTTAATCTCACACTCTTGAGTTCATGTTGCATTTTGTTGTGTCTAAGCATCGAAATATAATAAGTATGGAAGAGTAACGTCTAACAAAAACGACTGACAAATCCGCTCCAAAACGCCCACTTTTTGAAATGAAAAGATCTTATGTATCGAGTGGTTTCAATAATCAACTAAATATTAATTGAGTTAAGGTATGAAGTCATTTATGTCAGATGCTGGTATAACGTTTGAGTAGACAGTAATTTCAGTAAGGTTTTATACCGTTTGAAAGACAAAAATCTGCAATTGGTTACAAGCTCTCTGACACAAGATTTCCATTGGTCAATATTTTTTTTCATAAGGGTTATTTGAACGCGGCCATGTCTTTCAACATTTGACGTGGATGGTTTGATACAAAAACAACACAGTAATTGAATAACGAATTTAATTAATATTTTTTTATATGATTGAATGATTGTTCCCCTTGAATCATTTAACATACTTACTTATGTTACACTATTATAAAGTTGTAAAATAGTATATCAGAAGATATTATGTTGTAAGAGTAATCAGCGTCAAATAGTCTTTAGCATCTAAAGTGCTAAATATATTGCAACCCCTTTTTTATTCTTATAGGCATAAAGATACGTGACAGTATAATACCTATATAAAGGTATATAGTCGCTTTGGATGGTACAGCCTATTTGATGCTGCCGAAAAAACATGACAAAAATTAACTAATAATCCGATTCATCAAAATGGATGCTGCAAATCCTGCAATGTTTGCTAGGCATCCAATTCTCCTTTCGCAATTCGCGACGAACTGCATCCACCCAAGCCAGACGGCGTTCTTCATTTTTTGGAAAACTTAAAAAGGTCATATTTCGTTTTTTTTATTATGTACATAAACTAACGATAGTAAAGATGACATAAAATTTAATTTCCTATTCATTCGAAGTAGTTGCTTGTAATTCACATTTTTCAAAGATATATTGCATAACATCGGCCATGACATTTTGGTATGGAATATTAAAAATTCAATAACTTACTAATGAAAATAAATATCGCTTTGTTTTGCATCTGTGTGGGTCCTGCACCAATTTACAATGCAACTTGGCATGGTTGCAGCGTCATTTAAATCCGGTAATCATTAATATCGTTTTTTTTCTTTTGTGATTGTAAACAACTGTTTGACACTACGTCAGAAAGTCGACTGATAGACAGTTCGGCACTCATTAATAGCTCCACCCCCGCCGGCACTAAGTCAGTGGGGCAGATTTTGAGCGTCGATTACTCTTCCATACTTATTATATTTCGATGTGTCTAAGACACGACATTTAAAGAGATTACCTATCCAAACTTTTAACAGACTGCAGTCTAACCCACAGGCAGGTGTAGGTGTATATTACTCCAATGTTGACTATGGTAACTACCGTACAACTTTACTACTGTAAACAAAATCAAATGTTAATGACCAGGAACTAAAGAGGCGATGATTCAGCGTCTCGGAATCATGCCAGGTTTTCAATTCACACGCATTTATTACCGAAGCTAACGAAGTTAAGTAAAACTGAATTTAAAAAAGTGTAATCTCCTTATTCATAAACGCACAATAAACCTTTTTCAGTCAAATTTGAATGTCATAATAACAGATAAGGACAACTCATGTTTTAACCACACTTTATCTATTACGCGTTTATAATAAGAGGGTAAGGCTGGGTTTTATAAAGATCCGTTAGATCAAATTTCGGTCAGGAATGTCAAAACTTGTATGAAGTTACTAAAATTTGATCTGACATATTTACTAACGGGCTTTTATAAAACCGGGCCTAAATCTATTCGAAATCATCAACGCCATCTTCAAAGTGAAATTTGAAAATCACTTCGTGAAATTTATCGTATCTTAAGCGTTGCTTCTTTGATGTAATTCTGTTAACTCTTGAAATATTTTCATTTGTTTTTCAACTATCACTGTAGAAAAAAGAGCTACTCATTGACCTATTGCTATAACATTGTTCGTTTATTCCAAGGAGGAGCGGATAGCAACTTTAGAAAAACGCTACCTAAACGCGCAGCGGGAGTCCACGTCGCTGCACGACCTGAATGAGAAGTTGGAGCAGGAGTTGCAGCACAAGCAGGCGCAGCTCAAGGTATGGACCCTGAAGTCCTGACAACTGAGGCAGGACGAGGGGCTAGAGTCTGCGGATGAGGATTGAGGAAAGGGTGTGAGGTGTAGGATCCAGTGAATTATGAGTTGAGGCTGTCTTTGGGGATTAGGGTCTGGAGGTTATTAAGGGCTAGTAATCAAACAGTTCCAGACTTTTAGTGGTCATATTATCCTACCGCTAAGCAGCAGTGTTCGCCGGTGAAATAGATAACCGGTGAATTTACTAGCATAGAGGCATTCCATAAGTCCTCAGGGTTGAGAATCTAATGAGAAGCTGGAGAAAGAGTTGTAGCGTAGCACGGCAGCTCGGGGATTTCAGGGGATTTAGTGACGTAAGTACTGAACCGAGGAAAGTAGGATCAGGGGGTAGGGGGTTAAGAGGTGGGAGGTTTCTCAAGTTAAAGAACTTGCATGTCGCTCACTTTGCTCTTTTCTAACTTGTACATATCAAAAGGACGCACTGAGCGACCAGTTAGACAGTGCAATTCGTGCTAACCAGCATACTGGTACTCTATTGAGAGGAAGCCTTCAATGGCCCTACGTATTTATTAGTAGTAGAATTTGGATCTTTGGTTAAGCATTTATATCTTCAAGTAGTCCGTTGTCATCACAGCCATTCAGATGTAACTAAGTATTCTGTTGTCTTTACTAATTGGACCCTAACCATGTTTAGTAGCATCGCATGAGCACCACGCAGTTAAGATCAGTACAGTCTCGCTTGAACGAACAGATAGTTTTTGCTTTGTGTCTTCTTACATTAAGTCAGTCAACATTATTGTTGATTTAACCTTCCGTTGATTACCTTCGAATCACTTATTTCGACCCGTTAGATTCCAATTTTAAAGTTAAGATCTTTACTGGAAAAAAATAGAAGTAATATTATGAAAAAAGTTATAACGAACTCAACCAACGTTGGTATTTCGTTTGCTGTAACTCTAAAATTATAACCATATAAACTTAGTCATTATTCAATTCAAAAATGAAAGTTAATAATTTGAAAAAGAAAAATACATTTACTGAACTAATTTTACGAAGCGATCCTACACTGTACTGATCTAACTTGTAAAATCAACACGAGCATACTAATTTGGAGAAACCGCATTTGCCGTTGACTACACGATCGAGGAGTTTCAATGTTTAGCATATTAATGCAATACGAATATTTGCCGTGTTATACAGCTTGGCAAAAAGGGTCGGACGCTATGACAGGTGTAACAATATTGTCAATCCCCTTCATCTTAGCTATGAAGCAGCGTTTACTGTTATAAACTTGCATGATTTTCCTATTTCACTCCAAACAGCGCCCTTATTGTTTTCCAACCTTTTTTGCCTACACATTCCCGGCGTCACAAAACGCGCCAGAAATGTCATGCTAAAAATTGAAACCCCTCGATCGTATCATTGTCCAGCTCCAAGAAGAGAAGATCGCAGCCATAGAAGAAAAGCTGGAGCTGTCCGCGCAGAAGTTGGCCCAGATGTCGGCGCTGCCGGAGATGGAGGAGCAGCTCAAGGCGCGCATGGAAGCGCTGAGCCAGGTTGGCATTGTGAGCGATACACTTACCTACTATTTTAGTAGATGTGAAGTATCTTCAATTAAGTGGGTGTGTTAATAAACTGATCTTAAGATGACGCCGAGCGTCCAGTGGCGCCCTCATTAGTATTATTGTGTCTTCTACTAAAGTATTGTCTTGAATAGATTCTGTTGTACAAATGAATACGCAATTTATAAGGTGTATGACATAACTTAATCAAATAATCACAACTAACCCTACAGAACTAAGAGAGAGTAACTTGTGGCCACCTTTTCCGTTTAGTTAACGAAGGTTAATTAACTTCGTCATGTATGAAGACACGTAAAATGACGTCGGGTCAGACTTAAGATTAGTTTATTAATGCGACTTTAGAATGCGCTGTCATATCAGGTGGCTAAGCACGACAACGGCGTTGCAACGGCAAACGGTCACTTCACTATTAAAGGCTCCGTTTCATTGCGCGATAGCCCGCATGCTTTTCGTGATACATTGCGTCGATGCAATAGCTCTCGGATCAAACAGCATAAAACAACCCTATCTGCGGGCTGCCTAAGCGTTTCGACTGCGAAGCTGCACAGGCGCCTAATATGAAAGCGCTTTAGTGAATGTTTGAATTTGCCCTGATTAACTACTACTACTGCTTGCGCCATAGTAATTGATTTATAATTTATATAGAAAAATACTGCCCAGGAGTGTCATCCCTCTCTAACATGCGCACATGGTATATGGCGATCTCGCTCGCACGGACCGTGTCGTCAGTTGATATGTAACCATCGCACGCTGATGAGTCGCTAATTTTGAAATCGACCAAAATCTTATAAAATAATCGTCATCCTCATATAATAGTACGTTAAATTACGTTAAAGGACCTTGTGTTGATGTGAAGAACTGTATTTTGTGTGTAACTGTGTTTTACGCCAAGGATTTGTGAGCTAGGTATTTCGCCGCCGCGTGCTGGTGTCGTGAAATTATAAGTTATGGACAATAGACCTGGCCAGGGTCCTGGATTGCTCTGAAGGAGATACCGGTAAGTGCGCATGTGTCTTTCCTTATCCTATCCAGACTCTTTGGCAGTTTTATTAGCATAAGCAACAGGCGAATTCCTTGCCGGCCTTGGTGGACAATATCTCAAGTATATTTCAAATTTAATTAAGGGTTTATTTGGGTTGTCCCTTCAGCTAAGAAAAACAAGCATAACTAGTGTTACGCGTCCCCAAAATTTGGTCCTTCGAACCGGATGCATAACCGGCATATATATACCTAAGTAGTATTATATATTTCATTAATCGATTAGATTTATCTCTCTAACTGCTTGAGTTATTAAGTATTTTGCAATCCGCAAGTAGGTGAAATAACATTTAGGTTAAGTACAGTGCTTATTTATGTTTCTAAATTTACATAATTTAATTGTAACTTGAGTCGCTGCTGCGTACATAAAATATTTGTATTGCAATTAAATCGATCTAAGTTGTTGATCGCATTCGCTCAGTTCCCTACCGTTATAAATAACTACCCGCTTTGTGCGCCGAAAGTGCGCTGCGGCCGCTGCGCTGAGCTTCAGCCTAACTAGCACCTACATTATCGCAATCCATTATTTACGTCAAGTTTGCTATTTTATTATTTGAAAACGGTTACTATCAACTCATTATCTTTAGGTACGTCTAATCCAATTTGCTCTGGTTTGTTTATAACACAAACACATCATTAAGTCTAGTAAAAAAGAATCTAAACAGGATATGAAAGACGACGAGGATCCCGGTACTTTGGCAATGAGAGTTAAATATAAAATTAATTATGCGAATCGAAATGCATTATTCTCTCGCGTGCAACAAATTTACGATTTGTCTCGAAAATGCCATTTAAGTGAAGCTGATAAGGAGTTGTTCATGGGTGCGTCGTCGAACGTAGATAAATTACGCGAAGAGTTTAAAAATGTGTTGGACTCGTTTAATGATATCAATTTGTCACTTAACCCTGACGCCGAAGTAGATACTCAAACCTGGGCGTCATTCGAAGACTTGTACAGTAGAATTAAATATATGCTTTCTAAAATTATTTCGTCTCAGTCTGACACTACCGTGGCTAGCGGGAATAATAATAGTCCTCCTTCAAAGATGAAATCTAGGCTTCCGCCAATAGAATTAATGCCTTTTGACGGAGACGTCCGAAAATGGCCTGTATTTTATCAACAATTTAAAGCCATTATAGATGAGAACCCGCAACTGTCAGATGCGGAACGCTGTTATTATTTGTTCGGCAAATTATCCGATAAGGCGTTGTCGGTCTGCGCGGGCCTAGCGCCGACCGCATCTAACTACAAAATAATATGGAATACTCTCATAGACAGATACAACGATACTCGGGCGCTTGCAGCCGCTTATGCCAACCAGCTGTTTGATTCAAAACAGATTAACGCTAGCGTATCCGATGGATATCACAACTTTATTGATAGTTTCGATTCGTCCATCAAGGCACTTCAACAATTGCATATCGAGGACTTAACTGATTTTTTATTCTTATCCCTCGCGCTCCGAAAATTGGATTCGGAGACAGTTAAGTCTTACGAAATGTCGTGTCGTAAGGAGAAAATTCCTAAATATGCTTCGCTTATTCAGTTCTTACATGACCAAAACAGGGCTTTATGCAGCTCGCGACCTCAAGGTTCCGCACCTGTTAAACTCGCGGCGACTAATAATTACAGTCGCAATAAAGTTACGTTTCCCGCTCCCAGCCGTGCTAATACTAAGTCGTTCGTAAACACGGAGGGTTCCGCACCGTGTTCCTTTTGTAATAATACTGGACATTACCAGTTATATTTTTGTCAGAAGTTTTTAAACTCAACGCCGTCAATAAGGTACGATTTTATTAAAAAAAACGGTTTTTGTACCAATTGCTTAAGCAGCAAGCATAAATATTTAGCTTGCAACTCACAACATACTTGTGGTCAATGTTCTAAACGGCACCATTCGTTGCTTCATTTTAATAAGGAAAATTATAATGCCGTAAACAAACAGGGTCCCCGTGAATCGATATCGAAGGATTTATCAAATAAAAATAAAACTTACAGTCCACAATCGAATAGCAACCCCATTGCTATTAACAATAAAGTTGAAATTGGTACACAAAGTGATCCTGCGGCTCCACATAGCGCCGCTAACGTGACCACCGCCACGGCCACGTCCCGCGGCGCCGCCGGCTGCCGCGCCCCGTCCACTACGCTGTTAGGGACCGCGAGGGTGAGGATTGTTGACAAATATGGTCGCACTCATTACGCTCGCTGTTTGGTGGACCCAGGATCTCAGAGTGACTATATTACACAAGAATGTTGCAAGAGATTATCGCTATCCATTTATAATACAAGTAGGTACACGGAAGTGCATGGTTTTGGAGAAACCAAACAAAAGGTGTTAGGTATAACTTGCATTGATTTTACCTCGCGCTTCGGAGACGGCGAGGCATACCACATTAGACCGCTCGTTGTCCCGTGTATAACAGGAATGTTGCCCGACTCCCGGGTCGATATTAGTTCAATTGATTATTTACCCCAACTGGACCTGGCCGACGAATTATTTCATGAACCCGGGGAGATAGATATATTGTTAGGGGTTAATTTATATTGTAAAATATTACAGTCTAATAAAATAACCGGCTTGAATGTACCAACTGCGTTGCAAACAAGGTTGGGTTATGTTTTAATGGGTGACGTCGATATCGCAGAATCTTCGGATATTCCCACTTCATCCGCGACCTTTCACATTCGCTGTCCTGACCTCCCGCTGACCGATGATTTGGAGAGGTTTTGGAAATTAGAGGAAATTCCAGAACAAATATTTTTAAGTCCTGATGACAAAAAGTGCGAGGATAATTATACCTCCACTACAACCCGCTCCGCTAATGGCCGCTACACGGTTACCCTACCGTTTAAGGACGATCCCGCTAAGCTGGGTAATTCTTTTATTTCAGCAAAAAACCGCTTCTACCTCTTAGAAAAACGATTTTCAAGGTCACCTGACCTACGTGAACGTTATAGTGAAGTCATACGTGACTATATCGATAAGGATTATTTGTCGCTCGTGACGTCTGAAACGTCTAATGAGCCTTCCTTTTACTTACCGCATCACCCTGTGATTAGAAACGATAAAAGTACAACTAAGGTACGTATAGTGCTAGATGGAAGTTCAAAGTCGGATACAGGGTTGTCACTTAATAATATTTTATTTACTGGTCCGAACTTGCAATGCGATATTTTTCATATTTTGCTAAACGTCCGGGTTTTCAATATAGCCTTTTTTGCTGATGTTAGACAGATGTATTTATGCATTGAAGTCGAACCATCTCATCGCAGGTTCCAACGTATTTTGTACCGGTTCTCAACCGAGGAACCAGTACAAACATACGAATTTAACCGCGTCACTTTTGGGTTGCGCTCTTCACCGTTCCTAGCCATTCGTACCTTACGGCAGCTAGCGAGCGATGAACGATGCCGATTCCCTCTTGCAGCGTCGGTAGTAGAAAGAGATGTATATATGGACGATTTGGTATCGTCAGCGCCATCTGTCGACGAAGCCGTTGAAGTTTCCCGCCAGCTTATAAAAATGTTCGAAGCTGGAGGTTTTGACCTAATAAAATGGACAAGTAACTCGGCTGAGCTGCTTCATCAGCTTCCCGCTACACATCGTCAACAGGATTCTATATCCTTTGACAGTGATGATATTTTTAAAGTGTTAGGCCTTCGTTGGCAACCCGCGACGGATAACTTTTCGTTTGTTATTTCTGGGTTACCGAAGGATTGTACCAAGAGGTCAATTTTATCCGCCACCGCTCGCTTGTATGACGTGTTGGGCTTGGTCGGGCCCGTGATTCTTTTCGCTAAGTTATTAATAAAGGAATTATGGCTGCTTCATATTGACTGGGATGTTGCGCCACCAGCGCACATAGTAAATTTATAGCAACAATATGTTACTGAGCTTCCTTATCTGTCGCGGCTTCAGTTTCCCCGTTACATGGGAATCACAAAACATTCGGAAGTATCTCTACTTGCCTATGGAGACGCCAGTGAACGAGCCTATGGGTGCGTGCTGTACCTTCGAGTCGTCAATGGCACTGAGCCACCTATCATGACCCTAGTCTGCTCCAAGTCCCGGGTGAGCCCGGTCCGGACAGTAACGTTAGCAAGACTGGAACTATGCGCGTTACTTTTACTTGCGAAAGTGACACGCAAAGTTTACGACACTTTGTCGCTTAGATATCCAATTAATAAGATTTACGCTTTTTCAGATTCAGAAGTCGCACTATGGTGGGTCATGTCATCCCCCCATAGATTTCATACCTTTATCGCAAATCGCATTGCTCAATGCCAGGAGCTTTTACATAAGGATATTTTTTATCACATAGCCGGCTCTGACAATCCCGCCGATTGTATTTCGCGCGGTCTTTTGCCTTCACAGCTGATTAACCACCCACTTTGGTACCATGGTCCAGAGTGGGCTTGTTTACCATTCGAACAATGGCCTGTTAAAAGATTGACGAGTCTTAATAGTCAAGGTTTAATGCCAGAGGAGAAAACCATCTCACATGTGACATGTGACGTGGTTGAGCACCCGCTTATGACATTGAGTTTAAAATTTTCCTCGTGGATTAAATTTCTACGGTCAACAGTTTACTTTCTAAGGTTTATTAAACTATTACCACGCGATGAAGTAATTAATTCGTCGGACCTTGATATAGCTGAAAGGGCTATAGTTAAAGCCGTACAGCAGACTTATTTTGCGGACGATCTAAAAAATATTAAAAAGGGCCAAATTTGTTCACCGCGTCTGCGTAAGTTATCGCCTTATATTTGTGACGGTCTGCTTCACGTAGGAGGCAGGCTACAAAACTCATCATTGGACGAATCATATAAACACCCAATTTTACTTCCTAAAAAAGGTCATGTTATAGACTTAATTATTGATTTTTATCATCGTAAAAACCTTCACGCTGGTCCCCAACTGTTGCTTTCATTATTAAGGCACAAGTTCTGGATTCTCTCCGCACGTTGTATTATACGTTATCGTATCCACAAATGTAACAAATGCTTTAAACTTCATCCTAAAGCCACATCACCCATGATGTCAGCTTTACCTTCATGCCGTGTAGAGCCTTGCAAGGCTTTCACGCACACCGGAGTAGACTACGCTGGCCCACTCCACATCACTATGACTCGCAAACGTGGGGTTCGCAGCCAGAAGGCGTATTTTTGTATTTTTGTGTGCCTGGTCACTAAATGCGTTCACATAGAGTTAAGCAGCTCGTTGAGTTCAGCAAGTTTCTTGGACGCATTCAAACGGTTCCTTGCTCGTAGAGGTCCATGCCATTATGTCTACAGCGACAATGGTACCAATTTTACAGCTTCTCGATCATATCTTGACGAGCTACATAATTTCTTGAAATCAGATGATTATTATCAATCGTTCTCTAAAGCGCTCGCGAGCAATCGCATCACTTGGAAACTTAACCCTCCCAATGCACCTCACTTTGGAGGCATTTGGGAGTCGAATATAAAGTCAATTAAAACTCATTTGTTTCGTGTGATTGGTAAGCAAATATTGAGCTATGAAGAGATGCTCACTCTCTTAAGTCAGGTTGAGGCGGTGCTCAATTCTCGCCCCCTGTATTTGTTAAGCTCCGATCCGGCAGAGCCGAGCGCTTTGACTCCCGCGCATTTTATTGCAACCGCGACTCTCTCATATTTGCCAGCCGCCGATTTAAGCCGCGAGTGTCCGAATCTTTTGACGAGATTCTCGTTAATAGATTCTTTAGTTCAATCTTATTGGAAACGCTTTAAAAATGAGTATTTGCATAACTTACAAACCAGAGAAAAATGGAACACGCCCGCTAATCCAATATGTGTAGGAACAATCGTTTTAATAAATGTAGAGAACGCACCGCCTCTTCAATGGCCACTGGCGGTTGTTACTAAATTGTTCCCGGGAAAAGATGGCGTCATTCGTGTAGCTGAGGTGAGGACTCAGAGTAGCACCCTTCAGCGTCCGGTTACAAGACTCTGTCCTTTACCTACGCAGTAATCAGTTTGTTTTTTTTGTTATTATCTAAGCTTCATAGAATAAGTTAACACGACTTAAGCACTGTACTTTATTTAGTTAATATATTATGATAAGTATATCGTTTTAAAATGTTACAGTACGTTTGGTCACTTTCCCTCATATAACCACAAAGGAATAACATATTTCCCTTTGTTTATTTTTGTCTTCGTTTATTTATTCATTTCGAGGATACCTCAAGGCCGGGGGGGTGCTTGCGCCATAGTAATTGATTTATAATTTATATAGAAAAATACTGCCCAGGAGTGTCATCCCTCTCTAACATGCGCACATGGTATATGGCGATCTCGCTCGCACGGACCGTGTCGTCAGTTGATATGTAACCATCGCACGCTGATGAGTCGCTAATTTTGAAATCGACCAAAATCTTATAAAATAATCGTCATCCTCATATAATAGTACGTTAAATTACGTTAAAGGACCTTGTGTTGATGTGAAGAACTGTATTTTGTGTGTAACTGTGTTTTACGCCAAGGATTTGTGAGCTAGGTATTTCGCCGCCGCGTGCTGGTGTCGTGAAATTATAAGTTATGGACAATAGACCTGGCCAGGGTCCTGGATTGCTCTGAAGGAGATACCGGTAAGTGCGCATATGTCTTTCCTTATCCTATCCAGACTCTTTGGCAGTTTTATTAGCATAAGCAACAGGCGAATTCCTTGCCGGCCTTGGTGGACAATATCTCAAGTATATTTCAAATTTAATTAAGGGTTTATTTGGGTTGTCCCTTCAGCTAAGAAAAACAAGCATAACTAGTGTTACGCGTCCCCAACTACATTTTAGTTTTTACAGTAAGTTTTGATATTTTGTTTCTGTTTTAGAATAGTCGTATTATATTTTACTCTATTATTTATATTAATTAAATATTAAAGAGTGAATGCACCTTCTAAGGGTGGTATTCCATCTATCCAATTCTTTGTCCAATGTGCATTTGATCCAAGAAATTGGATGACTTCATCAAATTTTCTAGAAACGCCTACATTTGATCAAATGTTACGTATGACATTTAATTCAAAATGGCTACGCAAATAGTATAAAACTTGGACCAAGATATTGGATAAATGGAATGGGCCTCCATCAAAGAAATTTGATCAAATATTGGATATAGAAATTGGACACCCTAATTAAACCTCGCCTCGCATGTATGTGTGCAGATATTTCTGAACATCGCATTTGATGTCTAAATGAATCTTTATGTTTCTTAAACGAATGATTGATGAATTTTATGCTTACTGAATAAAAAAACTAGAATACGGTAACTTTATGTTTTGGAAAGACTCCTAGAGTTAGTTTAGTGTATGGTTTTGAGTCATTGTATTGTATTTAATAATATGCCTTCTTTTGGTAGGTTGTTATGACCTTTTTTACTTGATAAATAAAATATGAATTTACGTATTAATTATTTATTATAATAATTTATTGTTTCAGATTCTTATGAAGTTTAGCAAAAAAATATTTATAACGGAAGCACAGTCATGCTTTTCGCTTCTCATTTCAATCCCACATTCTAGTTAGAAACCCCTCATTAGTTTCCAATATTTGTTATTTCTAACTCCCCTTAAAATGGTAGAATACTAAACATATTCGAGTGACGATTATCAACTATGGTCGTATAAAACTACGTTTTAAATACGTAGAGACCAATTCAAGATCATAAGTTCTATATTTTTTACCAACGCAGAATAGTAACCTGATTTTCTCGTGTATCGTCAACCTTTTCCTAGTTTTGTTTTTATTGTGTATGTGTTTTACAGGCTCAAGAAAGGCACGGGTCGGCGGAAGACAGGATCCAGCGACTAGAGGCTAGTATAGAAGAGAAGAATGCCGAGTTAATGAGGCTGAACCAACGGTTGCGGATGAATGAAGAGCATAACACTAGGTTGAGCGCTACTGTCGATAAGCTGCTGTCTGAATCAAATGATAGGTAAGTTAAGACGCTTATTTGCAGGAATACGTGATTTGACAAGCTAAGATTTTGCTCTAGTGTTATGTTATATTTGCCGGTAACTTCTGTGGACTTCGGCCACTTAAAAGGTAAAAAAAACCTTCCTTTCACACTTGCATCGTTTCAGGTTACAAGTGCACCTGAAAGAGCGCATGCACGCCCTGGACGAGAAGAACGCGCTGACGCAGGAGCTGGAGAAGACGCGCAAGTACGCCGAGGAGCTGGTCGCCGAGAAGCAGGAGATACTCAAGGAGCTGGCCAAGTGGCGCATGGAGACTGAACAGGTACTTGGGTATTCACTAGCGCACTTAAACGGTAACAGTTACAGCAACGAGCTTCTAGTGAAGAACAGGCTCGCGAGCCGCGTACACATCACGATGTTACGTATAACAGCTACAGTTGGAGCTTACAAATCGACGGTGTTGATCACTGGATCAGTAACTCTCTTCTTAAAGATACCTAAGTTATACCCATGTTTGACTTGGTTGAAGAGGAATATCTCGACGACGATGTGGACAATAATATCTTTCACGACTTTATTCCTTGATTTAGTTCATTAATATGGGGTGTTTCTTAGCTTTATGTGATGTGGTCCTCTCAAGTCCTCTGATAATAATATAATGGCTCTTTTTTAGTCTTAATAAATCTGATGTTCCTCTTTAACATTGATCTAGTTTTACAAAGAAAACATGTTCAAAGCTTGTGTCATTCCTTAGCTGAAGCGGCAAATGCTGCAGCAGGAGATCGCCTTCAACATCCAGCAGACGGACGCGCTCACCCGCTCGCTGTCGCCCGGCGGCCCGCAGCCCCAGCCGCTCTACCAGTCCAAGGTAACTGCCAGCCACCGCTGCCAGGGCAGGAATACGATACAGTACATCAGCTTCATACAATGGTTTTATAACGTGCAAACGGAATGTAACCTTTGAATGGCAGACCACATATTTGATCGATTGTGCATCGTTCGTTTGTTTGGTTTGGTCGCCAAAGCGGTAGGTACTGTTAGAAGCCTGCGGTGCCGGCTTCCTCTTCTTCGATCCGATAGCTATATTATTACTGAACTTTTCCCTAATTTAAGAAATACTGCACAGCCTGACTTTACTACATTTATTTTCTTGAACTTTCATTTAATTACACTTCTTGATGGGCTGCGACTACTCCATAAAAACATAAGCGACTGACGTCGTTCCTAAAAAAAAGCGGCCAAGTGCGAGTCGGACTCGCCCATGAAGGGTTCCGTGAAAGGTAAATTGCGGTTTACGATTTAAACCGTATTAAAAAAAAACTACTTACTAGATCTCGTTCAAACCAATTTTCGGTGGAAGTTTGCATGGTAATGTACATCATATATTATTTTTACATTTATCATTCCCTTATTTTAAAAGTTACGGGGGGGTGGACACACATGTTTCCACTTTGGAAGCGTCTCTCGCGCAAACTATCAATATCATTTTTGAAGACCTATCCATAGATACCCAACACGTATGGGTTTGATGAAAAAAAAAAATTGAGTTTCAGTTCTAAGTATGGGGAACCCCAAAAATTTATTGTTTTTTTTTCTATTTTTGTATGAATATCTTAATGCGGTTCACCGAATACATCTACTTACAAAGTTTCCATAGTATAGCTCTTATAGTTACGGAAAAAAGTGGCTGTGACATACGGACGGACAGACGGACGGACGGACGGACAGACATGACGAATCTATAAGGGTTCCGTTTTTTGCCATTTGGCTACGGAACCCTAACTAGACAATTCTACAGAATTTTCAATATTAAATTTATTATTACTGACGTAATAATCAGCCAGTACAACTTAGATGCAGCCAGCACGCTACAAGTAGCAAACCTTCACAGTACCTATGAAATTGGGCGGCAAACTAACTGTCCTGTCCGTTACGTATGGTAGAGCCTTAAGTAACGGGCAGGACAGTTAGTTTGCCGGTTGATACTTAATTTTTTCAAGTGTATAACATCTCTGAAAGTTGCAACACGATAAGGAGTCCTATCTTCTAATGAATATGACATTTAATTTATTGAATCTCATGTGTAATTAATTACCCCACTTTATTACATTTATTTCAATGCTGCCTCCACCCCTTTCAGAAAGCGAATGGTAGGCAATAGCAGTGCCTTATAATCTTGATTCTGGGTAGACGCAGCCGAAGATTATCATTCTTACTCCGGCGAGATTTAGACAGTATGTGTTTCATTGTCTCCACCTCTACGCCGCACATTCTACAAACTGTGTAGTCGTTTAGGTCCATCATTGCTAGAAGACGTTTATACCTAAAGTGTCCAGTGAACACTCCGATAATGCACCGGAGTTCTCTTCTGAGTTTCCAAAGTATATTTGATCGAGCTCTGGTCCTCTTTCTATAAAGAAAAGAGGTTTGCTGGCCGTCGTTTTCCACTGTTTCGCAACTAACAGAATGTTTCTCCACAGCTGGACGGATCGTGGGAGAAGCTGCAACAGGCTCACGTGCTGGCCAACGTGCAGCAGGGCTACGACGTCTCCAGCGACGCTGAGGTGAGATATTACCCTTACCTTTGAGAAGATCAGCTCTTGTGGGTACAGTCAACCAATTTGAATCTTATACACCACTATGTAACTATGTCAAAGAGACGTAATGATTAGTGATCGGCGATCGGAAGCATTTTATGTCAATTTGTTGATGAAATTATTACATGGACATGACTATTTAATTTCTTGTAAATAAAAATTACCTACTAAAAATATAAAATTGTTAGAAAAGCGTGGTTTATCTATCAGAGAATTTACTAGATGAGGTAAGGCTGTGTGTAATAATGACGCCCTCGAATTCATTAAGCAACAAAATAGAGTCAGTAATCGATAGAATCCCTGATTACGTAGTTGTTAGAAACTTGAGTGATAATGATAACAACGAAATATCAATTTACGACTATGCACCTCTCACATCTGTTGATGTCAAACGGTCGTTCTCTTTATACATATAAATGGATCCTCAATGTTAAAAGGAATCGATTGACAATATTAAACATAGAAAAAATAATGATTAGGTATTTACTATAACAAATTAAATTCAGTTACTTTTTAAGAAAGTGTGGTTTTATTTTGGACAACACCGACTTATCCATATTAGTCATTACTATTCATGACGTAGGACGTCAGTGACATAAAATGCTTCCGATCGCCGATCACTAGTACTGATTCAAATTGTAAGATTTTGACAGAGTTCCATTGTGGCCTATCAATCAGACTGGTTAAGTGTACACTTCGAGCCTGTAGGGTATTTTGTGCAATTACCCTCATGAACACTTCTGTTCCAATGTGTTGGTTTTCTCACGTTTTTCCTTCACTGTAAGAGCATCGGGCATTGTAGTAAAGTTAGTAAAACTTATTGAGATAGCAACCGTTGGGTTTCGAATTCAGAACCTTACGATCACGAGTCGACACCCTATGCAGTGGCACACCACCGACGCCTTAGATGACGGATGTTGTTTATTGTTGAAGTTAAAGTCATAGTAGCTCTTACTGTTAAGTGAATATGAGCTACCATTTTAATTACAACAATATGATTACGATCTAAAAACGAAGTGGAATAAAGACTCTTTACTCCGTGTAAGACATATTTACTGTCAAAACTGTGTAGGCACAAATTAACACACATAAATAATAATATAATAAAATATGATGTATTTTATTATATACAGTGTTTCAACAGTGGGGAAGATGGCAAAGGCAACTAGTTATCTAGTCTAGCTTGATGGTAACTAATGGTTGAATTTTCAGAACGACGAATCAGACGGCGGTGTGGAAGGCGGCCATACGGATGCCGCAGCATTGGCGCTCATGCTGCAGGAACAGCTGGACGCCATCAACACCGAGATACGGCTCATACAGGAGGAGAAGCAGAGCACTGAGGCCAGGGCGGAGGAACTTGAGTCCAGGGTCAGTGCTAACACACACACGCACACACAATTAACTAACGCAAAATTTGATGTACGGATGTATGATTTACGGAAAACCAGCTTAAGTCATACACCCGAAACTTAGGTTAGGAAAAAAGGTAATGACACTAATGACAGTAAGTTTTTGGAGTTCTCCCATAGATGTCGCTGTTATCAAATCAAATCCAATCAAAATGTATTTATTTCGGCAACGCAGATGTAAGCAGGTTTTAGAGACATTATTTCCGCTATGATGTACCTAATACACATTAATCTAACATTTAACACTTTTTCTAACAAGATTTAAAAAATATATGTGTTTTTAGGCGAAACATGAAGCACATTAATCCTGTATGACACGTGGATAAAATTTACTCATGTTTAGCAAATAAATTTGTTTCTTTATCTACGTTTTTTGCCGAACAGATAAGTTATTATTTAGTTTGGGCTTGAAACCAGCCCGGTTGACCGTACTAGAGATTGAGTCATACAACTGATGTCCGTCTGGTAGCAGGTGGGCAGCTACGAGCATATGAACGTGCTGTCGCGGCGCGGCGACTCGCCGCCGCTCGCCGCGTCGCCCTCGCGCCACCTCGCGCCGCCGCACAAGTACCACACGGTAAGACTTACACATAAGACGTCATGGCCACTCCACGACAATGGTTATTTACTCGTTCACTTACGGTTTATACAGAAAGTTTATCCTGTAAACGCACTGAGAGCGGAGGCGGTGCGGTGCAGCGAGAAACTATACTAAAAAGTGGTTTAAAAGGGTGGTGGGTTAAGTATAGGAAACGAGCCGCACCGCGCGCTTCTACTTTAAGTGCGTTCGTGGCATAAACCGTTCCGAAATCGGTTTATTCAGCCCTCCGAAAATCTAGACACTAATGTAAGACTTGTACCACGTTTCACTAATGCTAATCCTACGCTTGAAAAGACAATTACTTGTATCACAATTTTTGAAAATGGTGCTAGCCTCATAATTATTTAAAAAATCTTAAATTAAAAGGAACATGGTAAAAGTTACGTGGGCTAGAAGCGGGCTACTCAGTCAAAAAGTAATAAATTTAAACATGTTGGTATTATTGGTAACTATAGTTATATTAGTAACACTGGCAACTTAAGTAACATTGTTTACTCCGGTAACCATGGTGACCGCGAGCAGGCGCCCGCGTCGATGTCCCCCGCGCACGCGCTGTACCGCCCCCCGCCGTCGTCCGAGAGCCTGCCGTCCAGCCAGGTCTGTCCGCTGGTATCTATGTTTGGTGCACACGCATTGCTTGAGGTGCTAGCATACTAACGATAGAAGAACGTATCAATGTGAAAGTTATTGGAATACTTCAATAGATGGCGCTGTTGTTAAAATTTGCGTATTACTGTATCGCGCTATCAATTTCGATATTTTTTCATGTAATAGTTGAATGGTCTTTTGGAAATAAAACTGATTTATATTGTAGTTACATATTCTTAATTTGTATTTCGTTCCTTGGTGCAAGAAATATAGATCGATTAGAATAATATTTGGTATGCCAGCATCTCAGAAATAAAAGACGTAAAAAGTGACTTTATTTAAGAATGTTACGATTTCTTTGAGCTATTTTCTAAACGAAGTTAATTTATAAAATTTATCCCTATGAATAATATGATTCAATAACATTACTGGGGATTGTTCGATTTTACGTCTTTTTTTTTACTTAGGCCCAGCAATCACAGGCAAGGCTTCAGATTGTTATTTGTGTTTTCTGAATGAATCAACACTTTTCGTGCAATATCACTGTATTAGTTGTATTCTATATTAAACTACTCTTTCTAAAATGCTTTAGAGCACATTTAAAACACGCCCTTGCAAAGATAATGGGCACATTTTACACTCATGCATTTTTAATATACTATACCCATGTATGCATCTTTATTACAATTATGTGGTTGCCGGCTTAAAATTGTGCAACAGTTGCCAACTCCATATGTCTTCCCGTGGAAGTCGTAAGAGGCGACTAAGGGAATAAAGGCTTGTAGTATTCTTAGGCGATAGGCTTGCAACCTGTCACTAAAGTACACTGGTAAACATCATAGCCTGTTTGTGCAAAATGTGGTTACATAATAAAATTAACAACAAGTTTTTAGAGTTGTTGGTAATCTTGTAGCTCTGCCTATCCCACTCTGGGAATGAAGGCGTGAGTGTATGTATATAAGGAAGTGAAGTGAAATACTACAACGCCAAAAAATACAAAAATATATAAAAATATTTACGAAGAAAAAAAATGTATTTTTAAACCACTCGCAATGATCGTAAGTGACCGTTTTCTTTGCAAAAGAGTTTACTTGCAAAGAAGCATGAGTTTTTTAATTAATGTTAAAAATATAATACCGATGTCTTTGTTATTAAATTTAATATTTGTGTAGACATTTATAAGTATTTTAAATATTTTTATTTCATGATTTGTTTAATAAGTAAAAAAAAGTACAATAAAGTAAAAATAATTTAATTAGGTACCTATTTGAATAAAATTGTCCTTAAGATCCCCTTATGTATGTTAATATCACAAATGCTTATATTTGTACAAGTATTATAAAATTGTGTCGCTTTGCGTCAAGCACAGCACTGCTTTATATGAAGTAGTTAGGCGAGGCTTCTCTATGTTATGTTTAAGAAAATCGATATAATTGTATTTCTATTACACATAAACAGGTGTCTTAATGTATCTAGTTATATTTTATAGCACTTTATTATGTATTTGTACTTATCAGTCTTATCACATCTTATCTTTAAATGATCATGTCCCAAAATTATAAATTATTATCAGCATTATCACATAGAAAGATAAAATAATATTATAAGTATGAATTATTTTAGATAATTAATAATTATAGCATATGTTGTTGTTAAAATATTTGAGAACTCTGTAACTTTAATTAATATTAGCTTGTCATTTTGCATGTAAAATATTACTTTTATGTCGTTAGTAATATGACTAATATGTTACGTTACGTAATGCAAATATGTAGTTTTAAACATTTGCAATGAGGGGTATCTTAGTCAACTTTTAGTTGAATGTACCTTTTTTAATAGTAGTGAAAATTAGTACCTGTTTTTTTTGCAATCAAAAATTCTTACATTATTTGACTCACGCACGTAATATGTAGGTATATTATATATCTCAATATTAAAGACAAATTACGTGTACAATGGCATTCCTTGTTGCATTTTTATCATTGTTGCATCACATCTAAGTCAGCCTGCAAAGTAAATAACACATTGATAAACATGTCTACCAACAAGGCGTAATAGTTATTAGTAACAACTGGTGACCAATAAGAACTTATCTTATGACACTTCTAAAACACATTATAGCCACTTGACAGTCCGTAAAACGGAGGTAAATAAGAAAAAAAACAAGTTAACTGTCTGTTGAGTTTTTTACAGTGACTTAACGGTGATCTTATTTTTTTTTATAATAATGTAATTGTCGACATAAATATCCATAGTCATATTTTTTGTATTATTGGAAACGTAAACTTTTCAGAATTTCTTAAATATCTACTATGTAGACAAGCCTAGGTTAGGTTAGGTTTAATTTACAAAAATCCTAAAAAGCAATTTTCTTAAAAAAAAGTCATTACTTGCGATAAATACACATTATGACTAAAACTAATTATGGCAGACGATAAAGACCCCTTATTTACAGTACCTATTTAAGCAAAATCATTAAATTTCTGCCCACGTCTGGACTATCACGAGTTCGACTGTCAAGTGGTTAGATGTATTGCATGCAACGCGGGCCTCTGCCAACTCGCAACGTGCAATAATAACACGCGCAACAGTTGCAGCTGTGCGAGGAAGGCGCGGCGGCGGAGGGCGCGGAGTCGCCGCTGACGGCGCGCTCGCTGCGGCTGGAGCGGGCGGCGCGCGCGCTGCACGCCGAGCGCGACCGGCTGCGCACGCACTACCCCGCGCCCTACGACTCGTGAGTACACACTATAGCCCTCTTCCTGATTCTTTAGCACTACGTAGAACATAGGCATCGTCACAATAAAAGGTGTTGTGCCGACTTATAGTGACCAACGCCGGAAGATCCACCTATGCCTACCGGGCTCCCAGTGTTGGAACCATGGCTCCGAGATAGGGGGCAAATGCCAAGTGTCTAGGGCCCCTCGGTCTCTAATTCTGGGCCTACTAGTGACGTCGTAACTTCACTATGGTTCTTTTAAGCTTTAGAATTATGTACTTTAATCGTATCTATCAACATTTTTAATCGCTATAGCCGAACGATAAACAACAGTGGAAGTTGTAGTTTCTATAAATTACTTTTTTGAGTTATTTGATAGTTTTGTAGAAGGTCTGATTAAAATATCTCTCAGTTAAAGTCCTCCAAGAAAATGAAAGACTTTAAAATGTATTTTGTCAGATTTGTTTAATTGAAAGAAAAAAGAAAAAGAAAAATGCATTTATTCACTACACACACAAGACACACAGAAAAATAGTGAAAACAGAAAACAGCAATAAACAAGTAGCGGGTGTGTCTTCGCGGCAGTGAATCGGACACTGGCTCAGCATAATACTGAGGTGTTAAATGGAAATAGGTTTAATTAACACTCGCTGACAGTATTTATCTATCACCTAAAAGCATTTCTAAAAAGGTTTGTATAAAGTGCAAACTTCAAGTCTTTCTTAAAGCCACGCGAGTGACTTGCTTCAGCTGTCCGACATTATCTCCTCATCGTCGTCATTATATAGTTACAGATGTGACGCATAATCACACTACATAGTGTTTTGTCGGATTAGTTCATGTCTTGCTTTCTCAATAAGCGCATCAATGGGTACTGAAACAGACAGAAGAAAAGTAAGATAAATTCGAACATTTCCGACCAAAAACGATGTCGTATGATTTTTCAATACATCTACTTAATAAACAGCCACTTTAGTAAATATAAACCACATCAAGTAAGTATAAAGGTAGATACTTACTCGATTTATTACAGTGGTATTAAGTAAGTTAAGATTAAGTTCTGAATTTTAGCTTAACATTATGTTGTTATTTTTACAAACTAACCTGTGTATGAATGATGTTTCTACTAACCTTTCCTGTTTCTTTCACGCTGCTCAGGACCTCGATAATGTCAGGATCGCTGGCCCGGATCCCCATTCACAGGTGCTCACCCAGGCAGAGTCTCTCTGCCCACGACCTCTCCTTATTCCGCGACTCTCCCTCCGAAGCACTCTGTGACTCCAGTCTCTCTTACGCACTCTGTGACTGTCCCGACTCTCTGTTCAACTATGTGCCGCATCGATTGTGCGTCAAATCCAACGTTTACAAGATTTTGGATAATTATTTGTTCCATCATCCGTGTTTGGTCAAATCCGCGAGTTACATATAAAGATGAAAATTATTGAATGTTTGTAAATTATAAGCTACTAGCTGTTATTCACAACTTCGTCCGCGTAGAAATCGTTTATCGCGGGTAAAAAGTACCGTGAAAATGTTAGACGGACAAACAGAGTAATTTTCGCATTTATAATAAATAATAATAGTATGGATTTCAAGGAGATGAATTTGCTAAATTACTTGGTTACGCAAATTGAGACTGGAGGGCAATATTCACACAAAGAGAGAGAGAGTCAAAAATTGCATGTGATTTTAGTATTTAAATTTTAAAAGATATTTTACTGAAATAAAATGGAATTACTAAATAATTTCTAATTATTTTTATAAGTTAGCACTGAACAACAATATCATAAATGGGAAGTGTTGGGTATGTTGAATTTTGTTGAATTTAGTGTGACCCCTTCCATAGTAGAGCGCTCTTGAGTGATTCCATTTTGTTTAACGCAGTAGGTACGCTTAAACAGCCCTCTAGACTTGATCCTAATTTGACTATTTTACACACACATACAAACACACACACAACTCACTACAAATAACAATTTGGCTAAAAGCTTTCCCTAAAAGTAAAATCATGCACGTATAGCTTGGCAAAAAATTTTTTGGCCTGATGTGATGATAGATGGAGCTGCAAAGTGCAAATTCTCGAGTGGTGTCCTTCACAGGTAGCTGCAGTTTTTGGGAAAATTTTGGATTATTAGCATAAACAACGGTAACATTATCCCGAAAAAAAAATTGTCTCGCTATAAAAGTGTATAAGAATGAAACTAGCTACCCGCCCTCATACGCTCCAGTTTAAACAAAATACCTAAAATGGTCAAAAATACAAAGCTAAACATTCCTCGTTATGATATTAGTACACATTTAATCTCCCGTTCCTATATTCAAACCGCGGATAGATAAAGCTTACTTCAGATTATTTGACATATTTTGAATTATTAAATGTCAAATTTTAACCCAAATTAAGCCTTATCTGTCTGCGGTTTGAATATAGGAATCCGACATAGTTAATTCGACTTTTGCACCTTTCATTTGCTCGAGTCCTTTTATTTATTTATTTATTTATTTACAGTATCAGTAAGAGACGTTATAACCGTTAATGCTGCTAACCTGAAGATACTGGACGCATGAACAACTCTTACGCCTTACGGCCGCACTCAGAGTCAGTTTGACAATAAAGTCGTTCCTTAATGTCGATTTTTCATAGATATTATTTACGTTTGAAAAGGACCGAATTAACGTCTCTAAAATGACTTGAGTACGACGGTTAGCTACACTTTTCTCAACGCGATACCTTACATTTAACTTACATTTACAAGGCTACACCCTACGTGCGTTTGGGGTTTAAGAGCAAAGCTTCAAGCTGACATGATAGAAGTGATCGTGAGTGTGTGTCCTGGTCCCCCAGCTCGTCGCAAGAATCCCTGGGCGGGCTGGCGGCGGGCTCGTGGGGCGGCGGCGCGTCGCCCGGGCTGCCGCGCGGCGTCGCCGCCGCCGCCTCCGCCGTCTCCATCGCCTCCATGCACCAGCAGAAGAAGAGGGGCATCAAGAGCTCGCTCGGCAGGTTCTTTAGCAAGAAGGAGAAGGCTGGTATGCCGGTGAGTTGTTGGTGAAAGGGTATACAATACAAATACGCTTTATTGAACAACAAACAAACCATTAATAAAGAATGACAAAAACATGAATTTGTTTTACGGTAGTCAACGCGATTTCTTGCAGATAGCCTTAGAACGAGGAGAGACTAACGTAAAAAATATGGAGTATGGTATTGTAAATCGAATATCGCTTGAAAACAATTTAATAAATATATGAAGTTAAAACAAATTTTAACCAACGGCTAACGATAAGTTGAAGAGTCAGTCATTCAATAAACGTCCATAGACCTTTTATGTTCTAGTGGTATCTGTGGCAACGCGCAACCGCATGCCCTATGTTCCCCTAGTAATAAAACAATGTGCTATAGCTAATAAGGCACGTTTCCCTCTCGACATACTATGTTCAAATAACTAATTGATTAAAATAAGGGTAAGAGTGATTGGTTTATTTCATGTATCCACAGATGCAGCAAGGGCAGGGCGCGCGGTCGCTATCGTCGGCGTCGTCGCTCGGCCTGTCCTCGCTGGCGGACGAGCAGGACTCGCCCGCGCCGCCGCCGCACCAGGACTACGCGAGGGCCAAGTCGAAGTAAGTGCAGAGACGAGGGCAGGAGGTCAGTATGTGGGGGAAGTAGGTAGGCTGGATGGGTTGAGGATTAACCAATCATTGGGCCGAATAGGGCATGTGTATATGCGGGGTAGGTCGACAAATACGGTGAGTAGGTGCGATTGAGGAACTAAAGATATCATGGGCGAGAGATGTTGTGGCGAAATAATGGCAAGTGAGTAACGGGTCAAGTAGACGGGGAAAGAAAAGGGCAAATGAGTGCGCAGGGTCAAGTAGACAGATAGTGTTTAAATCACGTGAGTTCGCAGGCCAAGTGAATTTTCAGTTGTTTGAGAATAAGATTTGCAACCTGTCACTAATACACTGGATAACCTCTTAGCCTGGTTGTGCAAAATGTGGTCACAGAATTATCAACAAGTTTTTGGAGTTGTTGGTGAGTTTATGTATGTATGTATGTATGAGAATAAGATGTTAGTTTTGCTAAACACGTAGGTAATAGTACAGATATGAGGGTTGTCAAAGGTAATTTTAAGAATTCTAGCGTAATTAGTCAGAGTTGGAAGGTGGCAACAAGATCTCCGCTGTACTTAGCGTTGCAGACTTACACCCGTATTTATAAAAAGTAATTACTTGAGCAATAGTGATGTCAAAAGTCATACAAAAATTGTTACTTAAGTCATTACTTTTACTCAAGTAATTACTTTTCTTGTCTATAAATACGGGTGTCAGAGATGCAACAGATAGGCAGATCAGCAGCGCGGCCTTCTGGGCGCGTACGATATAACTTATGCATAGTGGAAGCCATCGTCACGAGAAGAGGAACGTCGCCTCGATAAGCAGCTAATGATTTAAGCTTTGTTGAGAAATTAAATACAATCACGCCTCTTTCCCGAAGGTGTAGGCAAAGACCACTTCCTTCCACTTGCTACGATCCAGACAAACTTCCCTTGCTTCCTCCACACTCATAACTCTCTTCATACACGTGCGTCGGTTTAAAGTAAACGTGACCTGGCCCAATCTTAATAAATAAATATCAAATAAATAAATAAATATCGGGGGACAATGTCACACCAATTGACCTAGTCCCAAACTAAGCTCTAGGCTTGTACTATGGGTACTAGACAACGATAAACATACTTATATAGATAAATATATACTTAAATACATAGAAAACATCCAAGACTCAGAAACAAATATTCGCGCTCATCACACAAATATCTGCTCTTACCGGGATTTGAACCCAGGACCGCTAGCTTCGTAGGCAGGGTCACTATCAACTAGGCCAGCGCGTCGTCAAAATATGTCCCCATAAATGTGTGTGTGTAATGTAAATGTAATATCGGTCCGTTTGTTTCGCCAGAGACCGCGACTACAGGCACGAGCTGCTGGGCGAGGCGATGCGCGCCGGCACGCCGTTCGCGCTGTGGAACGGGCCCACGGTGGTGGCGTGGCTGGAGCTGTGGGTGGGCATGCCGGCCTGGTACGTGGCCGCCTGCCGCGCCAACGTCAAGAGCGGCGCCATCATGTCCGCGCTCTCCGACCAGGAGATACAGCGGGAGATTGGTTAGTAGTTTGAGTACTGGCGACTTAATTGGCGCACTCGGTTGGAAAAATTCTATTGGTTGACCTATTTTATTTTATTTTTCATTTATTTAGGAACAAAACAATCTTAAATAACAAATCGGTACATTAGCTATATAGCATACAAAATCTTAATTATAGACCTATAGTTTCCTATATTAAACGTATAATAATAAATAAAACTTATTCTTATGACCAAAATTATGCTTTACTGTAGGTACCTAAGCTACGTTTTGCAAGTAATACAAATTAAAAACATGAACTGCAACCACTATCTTGAAATTTAGAAGTATTTACATATCTAAGTATCTATCGTTAAGCTATATTTACCAACATATACATGATTCAATCACACCATGGTAACTAATAAAGAATAAACTTGTTTTTTAAAAACTACCAACGAACTGCCAAACAAATCCATTATTTTGTATAAATATTCGTTATCTTGGCGTGCGATTTAGTGTTTTTTTTTAGCTGCATAACTCCCCCTAAACCTCTTTTGTGACTGACTGACTCACAGGCAACGCACAGTCTAAACCGCTTAAACATTTATCGGGCCGCATCAATCTAGTCGGTTTAACAAAAAATACAGTGCAGTCAAGTTATTCACATATTGAAAATTAATTTCAAAACAAGTAACATTTCTTGAAAAAACGAAGCAATTTTGAACTTTAAGTCAAGATACTAAGGTTGAAATTGTAACTAAAACTATATGGTTAGTTAAAAGCCTTTGCCTGAAAAAGGACTAACCTAGGGAATTGAAATTTGGATGGAATATTCCTTAGGCATTCTAGAAGTGCATTAGGAAAAGGTTTTTCGAAAATCAATGCCAAACAGAAAGAAATAGGGGGAGTATAGCGGGAAACTAATTGTACGTGTACGAAGTAGCAGGCGTCCTCTAGTTGCCCATAATTATACTTAGCATAAAATAGCTAACGACCGCACTCAGTCAGTTAATGACAATTAAGTCGTTTCTTACTGCCGCACTCATAGACGTCAATTAAATTTAGTGCTTGATTAAAGCACTGCTGTCACTTTCTTTTTCCATAGAAATATAATAAGACAACACGTCACTAAACAAGCGTTAAATTTAATTGACGTCTCTGAGTGCGGCAGTTAGTGTAAATTTTTCATACACAACTTTGAAAAAATAACGAGTTAACTGTCTTTAACCCTTAAATGCATGATGATCAGTGATCGGAAATAGGTGAGCTAATTTACCTAAACTTGATGCATGTTCATTCAATAATGTATTCCCATCTCACTCACGCATGAATGAATATGCGTCAAGTTTAGGTAAATTAGCTCACCTATTTCCGATCACTGATGATGATGTAGATTTACATAATATATTTTAAAGTTTAATTTCAAACATAAATTTTAAGTAAATTTCAAACTTAAAATTTATGTAGTAAGGTTTGTAGTTTTGTCAAATTCAAATTTGGAAATGGACTATAAAGACGCGTTTCACTTTCGACATGCTATGCATTTAAGGGTTAAAATATGGTAAATGATGTGTGAACGTTTGTCCGCAGGCATCAGCAACCCGCTGCACCGGCTGAAGCTGCGGCTGGCGATCCAGGAGATGGTGTCGCTGACGTCGCCGTCCGCGCCGCGCGGCACCGCCTGCGCCGCGCTCGCCTTCGGGGACATGAACCACGAGTGGATCGGGAACGTGTGGCTACCCTCGCTAGGTAACCTATTGTTTTCTTCTAACTGCATTTGCGATTCCTCTGGTGTTCCGGGTGTTTATAAGTCGCGATGATCAGTTTCTATCAGGTAACTTACTTGCTCGTCTGCCTCCTTTTTCACATAAAAAACTACCCATTCATTTCATCAAAACTGAGTTTTTTGCGTGTGTAGAGAATCCATTAATCTAAACGATGTTTTTAATTTAGCCCTTTAGAAAAAAAAAACAAAAACAGCATAAAATACATCTTTTGAGTAGTCTCATCATTAGCAATGATGTTTTTTAAAACGCTTTACCATTAGTACTTACTTATGTTTTTTTTTTCACTGACAAAGTTTTATCACCGACACTACTTTCAAAATCTAAATAACGTATGTACAAGTATGTATTTATTACTACCTGTAAGACCAAGTTTTCTACTGTAGGACTAGCCCAATTTCATTGTTTACGTTGCAAGCACCTATTTAGAGCTAACGGATGAAATTCATCATCATTATGTCAGCCGAAACCCGTCCATTGCTGGACATAAGTCTACACCAAAGATCTCCGTCCACTGTAATCGGTCCTGTAATTAAACTAGGTTAGTTAGATGATTAACGTCTGTCTCGGTGTATTCAGGTTTGCCGCAGTACCGCACGACGTTCATGGAGTGCCTGGTGGACGCGCGCATGCTCGAACACCTCACCAAGCGCGACCTGCGCACGCAACTCAAGATGGTCGACAGTTTCCACAGGTACGCACAAAACGCAAAAAGTGGGAAAAAAGGGAATGTTGTTTGTTTTTAACCGAATACTTTTTTTTTGTAGCGTCTTTAAGATGTGGAAGTGAAGGATTAATGACTGTTTGATAAATAAACAGTTTTTACAGATTACTTTAATATTAAATCAAAACCCAACTAACTTTAAATATTGTCATTTTCCTCCAGAACATCGCTGCATTTCGGCGTGGCGTGCCTAAAGCGAGTGGGCTACAGCGTGCGCGCGCTGGAGGAGCGGCGCCGCGCGGCCGACCACTGCAACCGCGACGTGCTCGTCTGGAGCAACGAGCGCCTGCAGCGGTGGCTGCTCTCCATCAACTTGAAGGTCAGTCGACTCTTACTATTGCAAGGTCAAGGTCGGGTTTCAAGGTCAAGGTCACTGTATTAATAATGTACATTGGCGAACTTATCCCATACGGGATAAGAGTTGGAGTTGGGGTTGGAGTTGTCCTTGATAGAGATGAACAAAAAAATTTATCGTGTAGATAACAGTTGGACAAGCAAATTGAGAAGATAGCGTCGCATTGACCATGTAGAAAGTTCGATCTTAAGGTCAACCTCATCCTCAAGGCCAAGGTCAGGTCTAATAGTCGTGGTACTCTCTCCATGAATTTCTTATTTATCTCAAGTTTTAACTGGGACCTGCACGCCCCTAAGGCCAGCAGCGTGGCAGTTTTTATTAGCTATCGAATTCTAGTTTAAAACTAATATAACGTGTGAATGTTGCAGGAATACGCGAACAACCTGGTGGAGAGCGGCGTGCACGGCGCGCTCATCGCGCTCGACGACAACTTCGACGGGAACAGCATGGCGCTCGCGCTGCAGATACCCACGCAAAATACCCAGGTATGATTATTTTGATATCGTTACCTGTTTAGGCAAACAACATGAACGAAGCTGATAGTAACAGGAGACACGACAAATATTCATTGCAAAGTTGACTAGTTCTTCATCACGGGTATTCATGTTAGCTACGCAATTTACAGTCGGGGAATTCTATTGTTTACCAGTTTGACGGGATAAGTCAATTTGCAGGGTTATACATTTTTCACGTCGTGTCAAGCCGGAAAATGTTTAACCCGGCTAGTTTCCGTAAGTATTGTGATTAGCTGCTAAACAATCAATGTCCTTGGCTTTACTTCGAATTGTCAACTGTGAACTCTTCAGTGAACTTTCAAGCCACGTTGTATATGGCCGACGTTATTATAATACCCACTGCTGGGACCAATGGTAGTCAGTTAATCAATAACACAATGTTCTCAGGTCAAAATGTGTCATACCTTGAAGTTATAATTCAACTATACAAATTACGAATAAATAAAATATTTGAGATGACACAACAGATTAATGGATATTCCTTATCCACCAGAGTTCCTTATCCACCAGCCATTAACAGGACTTGAATTTTATTTTTGTTAATTTCCAGGCGCGGCAAATCCTCGAATTAGAATTCGCGAATCTTTTAGCGACTGGCACAGAGCGCGCGGCGCGTCTTCCGCACGACCACGCCGCGGCGTCCTGACACCACACCATGAACTAGGGCGCCCGGCGGGACGGACCGAGCGCGGGGACAGATAGTGCGCGGTGACAACCGAACTATGTGCGGTGACAACCGAACAGTGCGCGGTGACAACCGAACTATGTGCGGTGACAACCAAACAGTGTGCGGTGACAACCGAACTATGTGCAGTGACAATCGAACAGTGCGCGGTGACAGCCGAACAGTGTGCGGTGGCAACCGGACTATGTGCGGTGACAACCGAACGTTGCGCGGTGACAACCGAACTATGTGCGGTGACACCCGAACATATGCGGTGACAACCAATCATTGAGGCACGGAGACGAATAGTACGTGTTCAAAACCCAGTTGTGTGCGGTGACAACCAACCAGTGCGCAGTGACAACCAACATGGCAGTGCGTGACAAGTGAATAAAAACAGTTTTAATTAATTTATTTGACTAATTGCGTTGGTACAAACAGCATGAAGTGATAATACAGTTTTTAGCTTCCATAGGATTATGGATAATGGATATTTGGAATCGAATTGCCCTGCCTTAGCAGCGGCGGTTTCGTCGGCATTTTCAATTGTGTGGTAACATTCTGTAGTAAAACTAATTACCTCTAGCCATACATTTGTAACGTATACGACTTGAGTTCCGACTGTAGAAGAGATTCGCTTAAGATACTATAGTAATTGTTTATTTCATTTAACGCTAGTACAAATTTCCCCGAGTTACAATAATGTAGACATAAATTTGTTATAATAAATATTTTTACACCAATTTTTACTGCAAAATGTTGCCATTTGTTTAAATCGTTGTTGATACTTGCAATAAAGTTGTCATTACTGTTATATGAACTATTAAATAAAACCAGTTGTAGCGGCATAACGCTTTACATATTATTATAATATAATATATAAATACAAAAGTGCTATGAACTGTAGATTTACTATGTACTTAACATTTATTCCGATATTTATGAATACTAAAACAAATAGGTATAATAAACGGTTCTGTGTTCTTTAAACTTGAGCAAATAATAATCTAGTAATAATAATTATACAATACTAAAATATGTAATCTAATAACTTTCTTTCTATCTAATTTTCTTGCTCGTTGTCTTATATCAACTGTATTTCAGCCTTATGAAAATGGATGTGAATTCGATTATTTGCCCAAGTGTAGAGGCCACGCGACCGTATTGGACGTTGTCATACTCTGATGCCAAATATTAGTTACAAATTGACTAATATATTTAGAGTTAAACGGCTACTCACGACTCGACCGCTAGGCCGACAGAGCACGTTGCACATTTAAGCCCGTCGTTCTAAAGTATAACGGCCCTACCGACCTAATGGTAGGTCTGTGAATGACCACTTTTAAGTGCGAATTATCTCGCTCGGAAATTCGATTCTATTTGGAAAATTATTTTCATTAGGTGTGTCTAATAACGGGGAAGCTAGGAGAAACGTTGTAATGTACAATTTGGTATGTTTCAGCGGTTTCTCTCGGTCCTGTGAACTTTATTTTTTCAAGGTAAACTTGTTTATGGCAAGTTTTCTTGAAAGAATAAGGTGTTACCTGTCTACCAAGTGCCTCGCTGAGGTGTGTATATAATAGCTTTATGTAGTTGAATGTGTGCCTCTCCGTTTGTCTGTTAACAACGTCATAGTATTATATCAGTATCAACATATACAACAAATACATATAGTCGTGTTGAGCTAAAGTTTTATTTAGATGATATAACGAAACTGACGTATATTGATAGGCCTGGGTTCAAAAGTTTTGATGTCCATTATTTCTGAATATTTCAGAAATTTTCATAGAATAGAACAAAATAGAACAAGTCATCATTTTATTAATTTATTATGACAATATAGATTTGAAACATTTTTAAATGGTGAAAGTTTATTTTTATTTATAATTGCAACCCAGTGTGTCGTTTGTGATTGGCCTTTTGATACAAATTCCGACGCTGTAGCCCTTGCTAGTTCGGAAGGCGTTAGAAAATTTAATGGTCTTTGAAACATAATCATGATCTTTGCCACGAAATCTTGTATATTCCATGTCGATTTATTAATATCCATGTGATTTCTGCGTACATTCTTATTATAGCCGCAGACAGAACTATAAAGGCGCTTAAAACGTATTATTTTCAAAATGACCCCCTCGGTAATGTTTGAACCGCGGCTCGGCCGCTCCGGACAGGCACCGTTACTAGTCCGAGTGTACAGTGTTATGCAATTGTTTTAAATACTTCTATTTAATTATACAAGTGTGTCGGCCCCGGCCGTAGCTAGGTATATTTTGTTAAGCCTTTACAAAAGCACATGACGCGCGCGCGACGCCTTTTTATATTTATTATTTGATTTCTAACAGCGCCGCGCGCGCGCCATTAACACGACAGATAAATAAAGATTATAATTGTATAGCTAAACAATTGTATAATTTGAATCTATCGGTAGCGAATTGTAAATATGGTTTGATAGCGTTTGTATCCGACGTAGTTGCGGAGATAGCAATACTTAGCTAGCTAGGATGTGTTCAAACTTTTCATTATTTTTAATATTTGACCGCTTTACTATTTATTAACTAGGACTTATTATTTATTAAGTTTTAACTATATTGAAGCTGTATCTTCTAATTGGTTACGGAATAATTACCTCAAGTCGTGTATTATGTCGGTTGTCTGAAATCACAAGTTTTATTTGTAATGTTTGAGCGTGGAGGTGAACGTGGGGCTGCTATGTTCTTTGAATAGGGTTTACAATAACTGTGTATAGTGTAACGAGTAACAGTATTAATAAATATTAGGGAATGTAACGTGTGGTCACAGTGTGAAAATTATATTAAAAAGTTAATAAATCGTAGCCTTCGAAAAAGTACGAAATTTTTGCAACGCCTCTTAGCTTTTGGCTCATTGTGTTTTCCGTCACTGTTTAATTTCAAGGTCTTTTTATATATTCAAGTTAAAATAACAAATTGCTCCCGTTTTCGATGTTACTTTGTATACATGTCTTACAACTTAACCGTGCACGAGAAACACAGTGCGCCGAAGCGTTTAATCAACGTTTAATATAAAAATCATATTCAAAATAATGTTATTCAAGTTATCTACGCGGCTAAATCAGCAACTTGAACCTTTGTTACTGACTAAAACGTCTGGAAACTGACATTAGACTAACTAAAATTGTATAAAAAATGAATTAAGTATATTATAATTAAAAATATATACTCAGCTGTTCGTCATTGGTCTTGCTCTTTCCAAATCCCTTGTTATCACGTACCTAAATAAATATATTTCTGTTTTATTTTCAACGACTGATTTGAGTTCCGTGTAGATGTGTCTAGTCAAGTTAAGCGAGAGCGAGACCAGTGTGGGACAGCTGGGGGTAAGTGAGACGGCGCGAAGCGTCTCAATATCATTCATACACATCATTGTTTCATAATCGATGAAATATAAACGACTACATAAAGTTTTATATGCGACTACGTTTACAAGATGGTTATTTAGTTAGTGTAAACTATAAAGCTTTTCGGTGTAGCTACGTTTTGTATAAAGCTCGTTCGATAGTGTAGCTCCGTGGTTGGAGCCGTCGCGTCGCTCGCGTCCCAGGCCTCCAGGCCTCCAGACTACGTCCATACCCGACTCTGCTCCGATTGGGGGCGGATCCAGGAGTTACAGATGGGAAGGGGCCTAACCCCCCCCTTCAACCCAAGAACCGAAATATTGTTCAACAGGAGTCCTAAAATTAAGGCTGGTCTACAATATAAGTTAGCTCGAAAATAAATAAATAAAATCGCCGCCACTGCCCTCAAGTTCACGTTTCCTTTTTTTAAGGATTAACTGCTTATAATGGCCCTCCTGGATCCGCCTTTTGTCCGATTCCTCCGCAAGTGCCAATGTTCGACAGGACTGGGAGAGGGCAGCGAACAAATAGAGTAATGTCCACATTCCGTCGAACTGTCGAGCAATCGAGGTCCCATTGGCTCGCTACCAAAGAGTAAAGTTACCTTCACGTTAAGGATATAAAATAGGTTTTTAGTGAATTCCAGTGTATATAATTTGGCGTACATGCATTGCTTGGTTTAGTGGAGTATACCAGTCAGATTATAGGCGCTGCGGCGGCCTCGAGTGCCCTTACATTCCAAGCTTTCGGTGTGGCTTCAGACAGGGCCGCGGCTCCGGACCCATGTAACGGTGATTATTTTGACCAATGTAATCTGAACTACTGTGTAACCTTTGTAAAAATATTTATCGAATGTGCGAACGACGTACGTTGTGCATAATGATAAGAGGTAAATACAATTTACACGATACAAATGTTTTGTTTTATTTTTATAGTTATTGGTAAGCACCAATGTAAGTATTTGTTTATTATCACTTCCTTGAAAGCGAATCAGTATTTGGTCGAACCCTTAGAGCCCGTTCAAAAGAGCGGGAACCGCGCGGTTGATTACTTGTTAGTAAAACTACGCGGTTACGTCTAAAGGCCTAAATGTTGACCCCGTGCGGTTTCAAAACCGCGTGGTTATCGCCCTAGTCTGAACGAGCTCTTACCACCTTGCCAATGATTTAATCGCATCGAGGGATGATTGTGGATGCGATGCTTTACAGTATGAAATAGTTTAGTAACTTGAATGAAACCTACGGATAAATAAACTTAATTCACCCTTAAAAAAAGATGCAATATTCTGTTGCTGACTGTACTTTTTATTACAGTCATCATCCAAAAGCATCTATGCGCCACCTTTTGTAAAGCAGAAACCCCTACAGACTGGACTAATTCAGCATTAATTAACTACCAGTGAAATTGCTCTATCTAAAGGTCATCGCACATCACGCGGAAAGCCCCGGCACCATCAGCACCGTCTCAACTTAAAGTGAAACATTGAAAATGAGCTTTTGATATTTGAATGAATTTAGTCATATTGCAAAAAGGAACTACTGTGAATAAATCTTTATTTCACTTATTTTGTGATCAATGGATTCCCAGCTGTGTTTTGCCACCATGCAGGCCTTTTAGTGGGATCTGAGTCCCATACATTCGCAGTCTACTAGTCATGCACTGGCATTTACAAAGGAGTTCCAGAAAATAAAAATAAAATACGCTTACGACAACATTTAATCATACAACAAATCACATCTGGGGTTTCTTTTTATTTCCCATCTTACTCAAAGTCCTGCAGATCTTCTTCTTCAACTCTTTCTGCCGTTTAAGTTTACGCCACTCTATCGCATCCATCTGCTTCTTATGCGCCTTTAGTCTCTCTTTCGTCGCTTGTTTCTGACCTTCTTTTTTATTCTCGAAATTAGTTTTCAGCATCTTCATGACGCTTGTGACCTTTTGTTCATAAGGACTCTTTATAACAGCCACTCTATCTTTATTGATATCTTTAGGAGCTTCACCTGATAAAGTCGTGGTCTTGGACTTGGGTTTGAATCTATAAGGAAGGCCTTTCTGTAGCGCCTTTGGTATTGCAAGAGGCTTGAATACTGCTGGCTGTCTCTGTATTTCAGTGTACATAGAATCCTTTTTAGCATCATACTGGATGTCGCGTTCCCTCTTCAACTGACCCTTCGTCTTCATTCCTTGCCAAGCATTCTTCTCTCCTAGAGACAGCAGCAGGTTAACCACAGGTGCGTAGAACCTTGTCACATCAACTTTGAACCATGTTCTGCAGAAAACTAAGTCACTCATCTTGATTTTATCCTCAAATGTTGCTCTGAATCCACCTTCTGGCTTATTGATCGCTTTTTTAATCTGTCCCCTAATTCCAGACACAGTCTTGATCCTTGCTCCTTCAAACTTTGCAACTTCAAGAGTACTATTAAACATGTCTTTGATGAAAGCGGTTTTCTTGTAAATTTTTACAGGTGTTCCCACTAGCTTGAGTTTTTTGACAATTTGAGTGGATTTATTTACCTCATTGACACTGCCTGTAGCTGCTATTCTAAAACCTAGTTGCTTTATGTCGTTTGGGTCATTTGAAACTGTTTGTAAAGCAAGAAAACCTGTGTTTTGAGGTGTGATTGGCCCATAGAAGTGCATATTGCAAGTAACATGTTCAGGGGTATATTTCAAATAACGGCACTTTAAATCATCCTCTATTTTTGAGTAAATCGGCAATGTCTGGAAACGCCTCCAGCCCAAGGAGATGATGAGAGGATCATTAGTCTTCAATATCTTTTTATACCACCTGTGTTTCTTCACTTTACATGATACATAGCCAATGTTTTGTTCAGCCATATTAAGAGCTCCTATTAGAATTGGGTAACTGGCTTCGAAGTTCGTTACAAATTCTGATGGCATGTTCTTAAAGAGCATTCTGACATATAGACCGGGCCTAAAACCTTCAACTTCTACTCTTAATCCATTATCCAAGTTATCAAACACAGATTTGTTGAGTTCAGATTGTTTCAAAGCTTCAGCTTTTAAATTTTCGTAGTAAGAATGATCTCCCTTTATCCTGTGTTCATCTGGATTATCATATTCTGAATCAAACTTGGCTTTCAGTTTCTTTTTCTTTTCTAGGATTTCAGCTTTAGTCATTTCACCTTTGCGCTTAGCTCCAGTTTCTTCCTTTGACTCACTTTTTTCTTCAGCTGCATGCTTTTCACCAGTTTCTAGATCCTCAAAGTCTCCAAACATTTCTTCATCATCACCATCACTGGCATCATCAAGTTTAAGGAGCTCAGAAGCATCTTCATCAGCTGACCTCTTTCCAGTAACAAAACTGTTGATCAAGAACTGTCTGTTAGCTTCACTGGTCCAGTCCCTTATAGTTGGTTTATTCAAGGAATAAAAGAAAGAGCATTCATCAATATCCATTTTTTCCTTCTCCTTGTGTTTCTTTTTTTGTACATCTGTAACCTTTTTAAAGAGACCTCCTATTTCTTCCTCATCACTGTCATCAGACTCTTCTTTTTTCTTTTGCTCTTTAGTTTTATTTCCTATATCAAAATCTCCATAAACTAGCCTCATAATGTTTTTAGAAGTTTTCTGTCTTTCAAAATATGCTTCGGTGGCTTTCTCACTAAGCTTTTCTTTCCATTTTGAGCCAAAATCTTCATCATCTGCTTCATCTTCAGATGTTTCTTTGTCTTCATTATTATCATCTTCTTGATTTTGATTATCTTCAGAGCCTGAATCATTGTTATCCCATGGAACTTTATTGGTTTCTTTTTCACTCTGATCAATACCACTGTCATTGTCTGAATCACTGCCTTCCTCCTCAGAATCTGATTCATCAGAGCTTTCCTGGCCCTTCTCATTGTGTTTCAGATATTCATCATCTTTGATCATATCAGGGTATATCACAGCTCCACCGCTGAACAATTTAAAGCCAGATTCTTGCATTTGCTCATCAACAGTTTCTGTTGTCTCAACAACACTTTTGAGTAATGCTTTCTTTTCATTAACTTCTTCATCTTCCTTTTGATGTGAATGAGAGCCTTGAAGCTCTATGTATACTGCATCTTTGTCATACACAATACCACCAACACCTGAGAAGGGAGCATAGATCTGTCTTTCTCTTTCCATCAGATGTCGTTTTTTCTCTCTACTTGGAAGTGGACAAGGGTCTGGTAGGTAAGAGAGTTCACTGATCTTCATGTCTCCAACACCTGTAAATGAAAAATATACACATTTTATGAGGTATCAAAAACAGCTTACATTTTGAGCAGCCAGGTATCAAAATATTTTTGTTTATTTTAATTATCTTAGTTAACCTCTCATATGCATATAGACATATTATCTGTTAAAAAGTTTCTGTATTTTTTTCATACAACTTCATTTATAAAATCATTATCAGAAGAGACTAGAACCCAGTTTTTTTTTGTCTGGCAAGAAAGCCTAAAAACAGCTGGGTTGTCAAAATCCAAATAAACTAATAAGGAAAAAATGGAAACCACAAAACATAGAATGAAATGGAGAAAGGTGGAGGCCAATACCCACGGTTAAGCTGTCTTAATATTTTTTCAAATACTAAATAAATATTTCGTAATATTGACTGATAAAAATACACAATTTTACCTTATATTACTATTATACACTAAATGTAATTCCAATATGACAGGCAAAAACTATCGGTATAACCTACCAGCTATGTGGACCGTAGAATCCTTCATCAAAGGCACTCCTCTCACATAACCATACAGGACCACATCTCTGCTGACTTTAGCATCCTTCCGAATTGCCTCCTGATTGGTAACATCTTCCATACGGTCTCCAAGCACATAGGCATGGGTCATACGCCAACTTAAGGGCCTAAACTTCATCACAGAAATGAACCGAGACAAATTCTTTATCTCATTCCGTAAGTATTCACCATGGACTATACCAGAAAGGTAAAATAACTTAGCTCCAGCATACACTTCAGTCCAAAATCGGTGTTTCAAAGTTTTCTTAGTGCTCTTGAGTGTTTTCGCATTCTTAATCATATCCAAATGTGTCAGCACACCCATGATTTTAGGCATGCCATGCACCTGGCATATGTTTAAGAACTCAAATATTTCCATTTCAAAACCGAAGCTAGCATCACAGAGCAACAAAACCAAGTCAGCACACTTGGCAATGTCAATCATTGAGTTTACATCGTTGTTGCACTCAATGAGCGTTAGCCGGCGCTTCTTAGACGTCACTATGGTTACGGGCCCGTTGATGCTTGTAACGTTTGTTCTGATGAAGCTTTTGATGAGGTTGTTGATGACTGTAGTCTTTCCGACGCGAGGCGGGCCTACCACCGCAACCACGATTGGAGGAGGTTCCAACGGAGTTTTGTCAACCTGTGGTATGTGTTGCTTCTTCGCGATGATATCCTCCTTCCTCCTAAACTGTCTCTCGGCGCGCACAGCCGACTGAATAGCAAAAGCCTTCGGGTTCCGCTGCCGAGCGCTTAGGTTAGATTGGTCCAGTTGATTCTTCTTTTTCTTTTTTTCCGCTTTCCGGCCTGCATGTTTAGCCCGATGGGATTTCTTTTTATCAAAGGCCGATTCGTCTGCCATGGTTGTAACTTTAACTTAACGCATTTGTAAAAATCAAAATAAATTCACGTGGTGAAAGAGCGAGCAGTCGAATGATAAATGACATTTCATTTATGACATTGACATATTTGACATTTGATTTGACAATGACACTACTACGATGAACTTGCCAGTAAATTATTGTCTGAAAGAAAGTAAAAGAAATTAAATATTTCTAAAACTTCATGTAATTTGGTAAAAAAAAACATTTATTATCTAATCTATCTATTTCTATTTGTGCAAAACTTTTGCAAGAGGCTGAATTTGGTATTAATCGACATCATCACAAGCAAAATTAAAGCACTTAACATTTCATCACAGCTAGTACAGCTACATAATCTCATCAATGACGAACGCTATCTCACGGAACCATTCACGGAACACAGCACGGAAAATAAGCCTGCGGGTGAATAAAAAACCCAACTTAAAAAAAAAAACTAAAAAGATTTCAACATGGCAACATTATAATAGTACTGTCAAATTGTCAATGCAGTCGATAGTATTTTTGTTGTATTTTGTGGCGAGAGATCTTGTATCTGGATGATGATAGCAAAAAACGTTGGTGTTAACAATAGCTCGCGAGTGGCTGACCTGAGCGTGCACTAGAACGCTGTTACTATGACTACTTCGGAGTTGGATAGCCGCAATATTGCAATTTCCATGTGAGTGTTATTGACGTTTTTCGGTTTTATTTACTAATTATAGAAGGATCACGCAGTTGTAGCGGTGCTTGCGTCGACGCGAATGATATGTTTGCATTGTGTTCTCCGTTATCAGTCGCCTATGTCACATAGTTCTAAAGTAATTAGGCCGTAGCGCACGCCTCGACTCTTGCTAGAGACAATGGAGTTAGACACTCGCGAAACACCGACCGCCACGAATCTATTTAGGACTAGATTCAAAATCGATAGTATCTTGTTCGTAGACCCCGTTTTTCTGATCTCGGACAGATGGTCAAAAAACTTCTTAAGGTAAGTGACACTTCTTATTGGACCTCTGAAGTAATTCTTTCAGAACTCGATTTAAGGTAGTTTATCTGTCAGTAAAAGTCATAAACAATAATAAAAACAGTAGGATTAACACTATATTACAATAGTTTAGTAGTTAATATAATGGTTTTGATAAGTGATGTAATATTTTCCTACTAAGCAAATAAGTTATGGAGATGGCAGGCAAGATAAGAGACCAATAACTAAAGCATACTGTAGCATCATCTACCATTCAAATATCATAAGATAAATATCTGGAAGACGCAGTTAGTCTAGTTTGTTGTGACCCTGACATGTAGCTAGTGGTCCCGGGTTTGATTCCCAGTCAATGATAAGTATAAATATTTATTTCTTTAGATAAGTATGTTTATTGTTCCATAATACAAGCCTAGAACTTAGTTTGGGACTAGGTCGATTAGTGTCAGATTGTCCAATATTTATTAATTTAAAAAGCCACCACTTACAATTATTTCCAGTAGTTCAAATATTGTATAAGGAAATGAGATTCAATGCTTCAAAATAATATAAATATTATTTACAAGTATTTACTCTTTTTGGCGGCTATGCTTATCCTGCTTCATAGTGATAATCAGACTGAGAAAAAAAAACTATTTTAAACATGTTTTGTATAGTTTCAAAACTTACAATTCACAAGTTTTTTTCATGTGCTACTACAAAGTAAAAGCCACCATGTAGCCAATCTTATATAGTTATCCAATTCTTGCCAGTCAGAATTTGATTTGTTCATATCATCTGAGGCCCGTTTCACGAAGCTACAAGTTTCAAATTACAAGCGGAACTCACTTTCTAACAGAAGGAGTTAGAAAGAGACTTCCGCTTGTAATTTGTAACTTGTAGCTTCGTGAAACGGGCCTCTGGTCTCTTTGTTGATCTACCTTAGCTGTGGCTACCATAACTACAGTCCCAATTATTTTGATGTTCATATCCATTTTGTTAGTAGTAATTAAATATTATTATGAACAATAATTTAATTTTATAGACATTAGCTTTATGTGGTTTTTTTCTATTATTGTTACATGGTCTCTATACCAAATCTACAAGATACTATGTTTGTTAACCCAGCACCAAATTAATGTTGGAATAATTAAAAGACTGGGTGTCGTAAGTATGTTGATGTTTATGTTGTATAGGTATCGCCATGAGAGTTGAGGCCATGCACACATTTAACATTGTATGTAATGATAGAGAGGTTTTGAAATTAGTGTTCTTTTTTCGTACCGATAGCAAGTTCAACAGCAAACTGCAAGATAGACTAAAAGTTTTTTCAATTTATTCAGTTTCAATATTTTTTTTATGAAAAAAATATCTGATTTGTGTAAATAAAACAGATCATAATATTATATAATTTTACATACCTATGTGATAACTGATAATACGCAACATTATCCATTTAAAATAGTTTTATTTAAATGAATATTTATCTGGATGAATAGGTAAAGGATAGATGAATATATTAACTGTAAAATATTTTTTATTTTAATAAAAGTATTTATGTATTTGTTGTTTTTACAAACATTTTCATTAATTTAATCAAGAGACGTTATACAGTATTTTCAGAAAAACCCAAGAACAAGAAGAAAGGTACAGGTCAATGGAACCTAAGATTGATAGTTTGTCTGAAAACCATATCCTTGAAATAAATCTAAATGAATCAGATGAAAATATGTGACTAGTTTATTAAAGCATATTTTTACTTTCTTGCTGTTTGTTTTACCTCTTTTTCGAAAATATATAATTTGATTGTGCACTAAATTACATTCACTCATTCGTTCATTCACTACCTTTTTAGGGTTCCGTACCAAAATGGTATTTGCTTTTAGTACTCTATGTAACCATTCACCTCAACTCTCGTGGCGATATCTATACCTGCTAGGTTCATGTCCCAGTCATGTTTTTTATCTACACTAATATTATAAAGAGGAAAGATTTGATTGTTTGTTTGTTTGCATTATATGCTATTATATGCAATAGGCTCCTAAACTACTGGACCGATTTGAAAAATTAGTTCACCATTAGAATCCTACATTATCCCTGATAAACATAGGCTATGTTTTATTTTTCTGCGCGGACGGAGTCGCGGGCAACAGCTAATTGGTGTATAAACATCAATTATTAAATGCCCCAACACTAAACTCCCCAAATGATTTTGAAAAAAAACTAGATTTCTAAATATTTTTTTGATGAACATGTGGTTACAGCCAAGTAAAAGTAACCTGTTAATGTAAATTCCATTTAGGTAGGTATATACAACAGACAACAAAAATGTGGGCCTGGCTGGCCCCCCCTTGAGTTAATTATGTCAGCAAGTTTAATCTATCTTATGTAAAGGCATCCCCAAACAGTAGGTATTCAAATTATCTTTCTGATGATATTTATGATAATGACAATGACTTCACTGACAATTGATAATTAAAAGGTCATTGATCCCATATTAAATTTGGTAAAGTGGCTCTGTGTCAGTAATGTTCCACTAACATGCCTAATTCACATCATGCCATTCATGACTAATATTTTTTGTATTGTATTTATCTTAATAAAATGTTTTCTCAACCAAAATAGGTACATTCTTGAGAAGTAAACAAATTAGTAAGTAATATAGTGTTTTTGTTCCTAGAAAATGCGCAGCAACTCTTAATTTTAAAGTGTACAGGTCTAGTCATGTGAGGAATTCTCGAAATTCTCCTTACAAAAGAAGCGTCATGCCCAAGAATTCTTGAGAACGGCAAGGCAAGGTTAAGACTGAACATACCTACTAACACTTACGCATATATGTAATATTTGTAAAGATAAATAAACGAAGAAATTGATCGATCTATCAAGGCACGGCCCAAATCGCTGAAACGATAATTCGAGGACAATTTCGCACAGATTGACCTAGTCCGAACTAAGCACATAGCTATGGGTACTAGAGGGTACTAGACAACGATAAAACATAGGTAGGTACTAATATAATCCAAGACTCAGGAACAAATAGATAGGTACTTCTCACACAAATATTTTTGCTCATATCGAGAATCGAACCTGGGACCGCTAGCTTTGTAGGCAGGGTCAATTCCAACCAAGCTAAACGCGGTGTCAATAGATCCATGAAAATTGTTAATTATTATTAATCTGTGAGCACTTCGGGTTTGTACTTCTCTCTTAATAAGAGCATATGAGAGCGAGTGAGAAACAAATACAAACCCGAAGGATTTGTCTCTTCATACGCGTGCGTCGGTTTATGGTACTCCTGACCTGGCCCTTTCTTAATACGTCCCCGATCTGAGGCCTTTGCCAAGATGCATTACGCTAACTAGCGTTTCTATTCGATTCGTTTTTAAACCAATCGCGTCACTGGTAGATCACGTGACTTTTCGTATCAGGTCACCTACCAGTCACACGATTGGTTTAAAAACGAAACGAATAGAAACGCTTGTTAGCGTAATGCATCTTGGCAAGGGCCTCTGATCGTGGAACGTTCGCCTTGGCCTTCCCCTTCCAAAATTCCCATTTACTCTTGTCATATAATAATATAACAAATTAACTATTCTGCCCTGCTAAGACAAACTGCTGTAACTCAGACAAAACTGTAGAAAACGCTACCTTATTAGTATTAGAGACGGGAGAGGATTGAATCTTGACTATTGAATTTGAGATACTGCCTATTGGCTTAAGGGTGGTATTTAAAAGATAAAATCCCCCGATTCCATGGCAACTCCTTTGAGAGCTGATATATCTTAAACAGCCTAACTGATTTTCATTAGATTTCATTAGCTAAGACGCAGCCCTATTGAACAAGCTTTCTTTTAAATAAAACTACGTCGAAATCGGTCTATCCGTTTGGGAGCTATGATGCCACAGACACACAAATACACCCGTTAATCTTATAAAACCGCGCTTTCTGTGGCGGGGTTTAAAATAGAGAATGAATTTATAACGTAACCGATCTTGACTTACAAGCACAAGCACTATGTACTTCTGTTTATTACCAAATTATATTTATGAAACTTAACAGTTAACAGCTAAGAAATAACTTTTTTATGGTTCCGTACCAAAATATGAAATATTTTTTTTAAATATTTGAGAAGGGCTCTAGAATGGAGGGTTGAAAATTGAAAGTGATTTGATTATAGCAAACTGGGTGTCATATGAAAGGGCTCAATCTGCAACTTTCAAAACAATTTTTTTCATGGAACGGAAAACGTACAGACCTAGTTTTTCATAATATCTACACGATATTAAAAATCATCAAACTGATTTTGATGATTTTACTACGATTTTACTCAGTTTACGAGAAACGTTATCGCATTTTGTATGCAAAATTTTTAGCCTTACAATCGTTTTAACGAATTGGTATCACCATACTCATATCACAGAGTCGCACCAAATTGACAACTTCCCTCCTGTCGCGCCGCATAAATCGCTGTTTATTTTGCTGATAACTACACTCAGCTGATTAAAGGTAAAAGATAAAAATGACGTGTAGGTGATGTTGTTTTTAATTAACAACTAGTGTTTGTGACTTTGTCTGCGTAGATTTCGATTGTCAATACTAGGGCAGTGAAGATAGAAGGAATATGTCCAGAGCCTCAATTTAGACATGTTATAGTGTCGTCAACGTCAACGTTACGATGGCTGTTATTTACTTGGGCAGTTATGGCGGCCGAGGTAAAATCAATACGATAACATGTCAAAGGCAATATGGTTTCACCGAGCAGTATAAAGCCAGTGTCGAGTAAAAAAATGAGTTCCCTAAAAAATAACATGGCAGCAGTTTGTTCGATTTGTTCCCAACGTATTGGGGTGATTTTAAACGACACTAAAATATATAAATTCGAAACAAACTACGGCGACTCACATTCAATTTAACCCGAGTCACCATTCTCATCCAACGTCGAGATAATTCGAACACATTGTTACGATTATTTCCTTTTAAGTACCTACCTAAAAATCAGTGTCAATTGTGTCATTTTAAAACAAGTCTACCGAAATTTCCTTTACCGCGTTTCGACTCCATTAATTTGTTAGAGATAAAGACCAAAAGCGGTAAGTTCTTTTCCTCCCACTGCTTTTATTTAACACAAACATTGAAAAAGCTTGATTTTTCCTTAATACTAAAACATATAAATGTATATAATATATTGCTATTATACAGCATTATTAGCCGACGTTCTAACCATTGATATTTCGGTACCCTGACTCATAAGAAACAGGGAGTCGTGTACGTGTTAATACTCCATTTTTATTGCACTAATTACGTTATCTATGATAAGCACTATCAACACAGGGATCTGTTCCGTTGCGAGAGTTCAGAGCTGTTTATTACACTCATCGCAGCGACGAGGGTCGTGGGACTTGTGGGTCCTCGTCGACGGGATGTCGTTCAAACGGAGGGAGACGCTGTTAGCCCCGTGGCTGAAGTCTGCGGCCAAGGCGACGTTTCCGTAAGTTCATATTTATATAGCCACAGAATTTAGACAATCCCAGCCCCCTAGGCGCTCAACGCTGGAGTTCCGCAAGGCTCGGTGCTGTCTCCAACGCTCTTCATTTTGCATATTAATGACATGGTGTCTATCACCAACATGCATTGCTATGCAGATGCACAGTATGCACAGGAGACGCGCGATATGCCGGCAATCATAGTGTCTCTTGGAGTTTTGTAGAGGAAAGACGGTCAGAACTTGTGTCGGAACTTGAAAATTCCCTGGAGCAAGTCTCTGAATGAGGTAAATTGAACCTTGTTCAATTTAATTCAACAAAGGCGCAAGTTTGCTCAGAAGGACCCATTTGTTACGGTGCCTCAGTTCCAGGAGGTTCCCCAGTCATATTGGGATCCTCTGCGTGGATGTCTCCCGTAAGGTTCAGTATAAGAATCAGTTGGAGGTTAAGGCCAAACTGGCCTCTAAAAAACTAGGAGTCCCAAACAGATCCAAGCGATACTTCACGTCGAAACAACGGTTGGTGCTTTACAAAGCTCAGATCAAACCACACGTGGAGTATTGCTCTCATCTTTGGGCTGGCGCTCTGAAATACCAATTCCTTCCCTTCGACTCTATACAACGACGAGCAATTCGTATCGTCGACGATCCCAATATTACGGAAAGATTGGAAACTTTGGAGCTGCGAAGGGACTTGGGATCTTTTTGCGTATTATATTGACTCTATCACGGGAAGTGCTCTGAAGAATGGTTTAGCTGAGTACCTACAGCACCATTCTATTATAGGGCCACTCGCCACCGGAGTGAAGTTCATTCATACTACCTGGAACCATTAAAATCGACTACAGTCCGTTTCCAAAGGTCCTTTCTTCCTCGCACCTTAAAACTATGGAATGAACTTCCCTCCACGGTGTTTCCTCACCACTATGACATGTCCTCCTTTAAACGCGGCTTAAAAAGAGTATCCACTTAAAGGTAACAACTTCGCTGTGGCGCCGGCGGCGACGGTGACTGCTTACCATCAGGTGGCCCGTCTCCTAGTTTGCCTTTTACGGCTATAAAAGAAATTGACAAAAAATAATTAAGATTGACTCGGTTAAAAGAAAAATCGGACAGCAAAAGGGGGTCAAATTTACAAAAAAAAAAACCGGACAAGGCGAGTCGGACTCGCCCACCGAGGGTTCCGCACATGACACGGTCAACTCAATTCAAAATTTGCACCGCCGCCGTTCCTTGCATAAAGACCCTGTATTTTTTTGTGATTTAATTAAAAATGTACAGATTTCAGATTTTGCTGAATAATTCGCTAACGGACTTGTCGATGAGTTAGAGAATAAGACTGCTGGCGACAGGTCTCGCGCGTTCATATTGCAATCTCGAGTGGTGTCAGATTGACAGTGAGTGTGTTTTTATTATGATGGCAACGCCAGCGAAGTAAATATGGCGCCGGCTGGTTTGATGAACGGCTTCCGTTTCCCACGGTGCGTTTATTTATGTTCGATAACTAGTTGTAGTAGTTGGACGTAAAATGGTAATTTTTTTATGCGCTGTTTTGGAACCTTTTCCTCGTTTGGATGTTTCAATTATTTTACTTGTCAACCCATTTATTTCCAACTAGAAGACGCCCGCGACTTCGTACGCGTAGAATTAGTTTCCCGCTACTCCCCCTACTTCTCCCCCTTGGGGTTCGATTTTCGCTAAATCCTTTCTTAGTGCACCCCTAGGGTACTCAAGGAATACTCCGTCCAAATTTCAAGTCACCAGGTCAAGCTGTATGGGCTCTGCGTTGATATGTCAGTCAGTTGCTTCTTTTATACACCGTGGGTGTTAATAACCCGAAATATTTACTACGAAATTGATTAAATTAATTTTTGTTGTACGTTGATGATATTGCTACTTACAACATGAAACTTTCTTAGTAAAAAATGCTTTAGGTTAAGGTGACAGAGTTGAAATTAAATTAACTGTGGAATTGTTTTTTAAATAATAAAAATCTCGGAAATTATGCTTTATTGGACTTCATGTTATACCACATTATATACTCCAAATAGGCTCTAGAATCGATGGTTAAAATATTTCGGGTTATTAACACCCACGGTGTATATTTAGATGATGCTATTGACAGAATTCATTTTTAACCCAGGCGCAAAAAGAGAGGTGTTATAAGTTTGACCGCTTTGTGTGTCTCTGTCTGTGCCACCGTAGCTCTTAAACGGGTAAACCAATTTGGATGCGGTTTTTTTTTATTTGAAAGTAGTTTTTCTAGCGGTTGTTCTTAGCTAGGTTTCATGAGAATCGGTCGGGCTGTTTTAGAGATATCATAGCTCTGAAAGGGGACACCATTATATCGGGGGGTTTATCTGTCTAATAGTCATTAATATACGGAGGCCCTACTTTGAAAATCGAAGTTCGAAGTTACGTTAGCTTCATCCCCTTCTCTCGATTTAGTCTCGAATGATGAGTGACAGGGATGGAGCTAACGTAACTTCGAACTTCGATTTTCAAAGTAGGGCCTCTGGGTGGAAAAAACGAACGCCACATGAACGGTAAATAGGTACCTTAAATATTGGAAATAGCAAATTCTACGCAAAGGACACTTACTTTAATATTTGAAAAAAACAAATCATGGATTTATGGATTTTTGATTTTTTTTCTGCCTTAAGCGGGAATCGAACTGCGGTATATGACAAAACAATAGTCGCGTTTTATGATACAGATCGAAAGGGTCATTGATAGTTATCATTTATATCTATTACACATACACATATGTACATATAAACTAAATATGAACCGTAAAAAGAACACGGCTTTATTGTTTTATCATATTCGACCAGTTCGATTCCCGGTTAAGGAAGACGTATTTCCAAAAATCCATTAATACAGGATTTTTTGCGTAAAATTTCCTATTTTGTCCCTGTATAGTATAGCTTTGGTTGCCCGAAAGGACTATTATTGAAACTAAGGAACCAAATGGACCAAATTTAAATGTCTCCAAAACTAATTAAAAATATTAACATAATGGCATGTTTGTTCCAGGAGAAAGTCAGTGGAGAACCTGGTCATATCCTCACAGGACGCCATCGGCCAGAGCATCAGCCAGGCGCTCACCTTCTCCGGCGTCATCACACAGCACACCAACCAGATAATCCAGGAAACCAAGTAAGCCGTCACCTATTCCTCCATTCTAGCGATTTTTTTTGTGAAGGTAGAGCAAGAGAAACGGACATACAACCAGGTACAGCAGAGGTGGAAGTTTTGGTGCCGATGACGTGATGATGATGATTTTTGCACACAGGGTGTTTCCTTCTAACAGGTGGTTTAATGGTACAAGTAAATGGATAATATGAAATCTAGATATATAAAAGGCAAACCTGACTGACTTATATATCAACGCACAGCCGAAACTACTGTACCTAGAAACTTGAAATTTGGTACAGGGGTTCCTTTCATGATGTAAGTGAGCACTAAGAAAGGATTTTCCGAAAATCGACCCCCAACGGGAAGAAATGGGGGGAGTAGCGGGAAACAAAGCGTACGAAGTCGCGGGCGTCCTCTAGTACTTAATAAATTCAGGTCTTAACTTCAATATGTATTTAATCGCGAAAGTTTAAAAATATCGAATTATTGATTCATTTCTTAAACAAAGCCCTTCATTCAGGTCACGATACACACGATGACGTTTATAATTTATCTACTATCAGCAAAATTAATGGATAAAGCGATACACGGTCAGTGCGCGATCGGCATCATATTTGCTCACTCGCGCCAATGCCTCGTGAGTCCACCTCTATGTGGATATGTTAAAAACAATGAAACTAGAATATCAAGTGCATTATACTCAATGGGATTCTGGATCTGTTATTATTAAAAGGTAACTTGATTAACTGTTGGAAGTGTATATCTAAATTGAAAAAGTTTTCTGGTTATGTGAGATAAGAATGTTTATGTGGTGTTTGTATAGATGGATAGAAACGTAAACGTTTGTTATTTAAAGTCGTCGTCGATAGAACTTATGAACGATGTAAACAAATTAGTAGGTACTGTTTGACACATAACCTCAAATATTCACCGACCGTGTTTTTATTAAAAATAACGTATAACGAATAGTTATTTCATCTTAAACTATTAAGTTTCATATTAATGAAAATAATGATCTAGTGTATAAATCATTGCAAAGACCTCACTTGATCTTTAAAAGTCCGTGATTATCGAGTAATCATTGTGAATTGGTTCGTTTGGTTTTGTTTACATCTTTTGCAAGTTCTATTGACGGCGACTTTATACAGTTACTAGCTTTTGCCCGCGACTCCGTCCGCGTAGAAGTCGTTTATCGCTGCTCCCTCGGGATCTGTCTAATTTTCCGGAATAAAAAGTAGCCTATGTCCTTCCCCGGGACTCAAGCTATCTCCAATTCTCCATACCAAATTTCAATGTAGTGACAAGTGACACTGCGGTTGAAACTAGGTAGTCCTGGGTTCGATCCCACTACAACTACATAACATAATATGTATCATCACTCATCATGAATATGACGTGTTTTTGAGTCTCGGATGTTATCTGTCTGTACCTGTAAGTATTTATTTTTATTTTTTATTCGTTGTTTTAGTTTCTCTTCTCTAGTCCGATTGTTCCTATAGTGGGCTATATGGGCCCTCGCCATGTTGTTTTTTTTCTTAAGTATTTGCATGTTAATAAGAACGGTGAGTTGTAACCTTCAACTTATGACGAATAGACATATTTTGAATCTTTTGTTTAGTTTTAGAACAAAGACAACAATTCTTTGTTGTAATATGCGTGCAATTTTTCAAAGGTTGTTATTTTGATCTTCCGTAAATCACTGTTTTAAGTTTTTAATACTGCATAAAGAACTGTAGGTACTAGCTAGACAATCTAGACATATATGAAAAGGTCATAATCCTCATAAATTTATTTAAGTGTTTGCTCCTAGGACCTTCACTTTGCTTCATAATTACACTACTATTACACCATCCAACCATTTTTGTCTTTGTGTTTGTGTAATTTTGTATATGTGTAAGTCTTCTGGTGACACTGTTGATAAATCTTACTTACTTTTCTTACTAATATTACTTCTGTTGATAAATCTTACTTACTTATCTTACTTTTTACTAATATTGTAAATGCGAAAATTTGTATGTTTGTTACTCAATCACGCCAGAACGGCTGAACGGAACTGGATGAAATTTGACACTGATATAAATTATAGTCTGGTCTGGAATAACACATAGACTACATATCTCGGAAAAATGTACGATTCCCGAGGGAAGAGCGATTAACGACTTCTACACGGACGGAGTCGCGGGCGACACCTAGTAAAATATAAGTATGTCGGATAACTTCGTATTTATCTTGCTTTCTCAGTTGGCTTCTTTATGGGTACTGAAGCAAAATAAATAGAGAAAGCAAGATAAATACGAACTTATCCGACAAAAAACTATATCAGTCAAGGATAATGTAGCTTTCTATTTGTGAAAGTTTTTTTTTAATCGTTTCTGTAGTTTCAGAGATTATCCCTACAAACAACATGAGTAGGTACTATAAGCCGAATGGAACCCTGACCCAACATGGAACGGTGTCACAGTGACATTATAAAACGATTTTTTCGGCACTTCTTAGGACTTGAATCATAACGTCACTGTGACACAGTTCTATGGTGGGTCAGGGTACTATTCGGCTCATCAATCATTTACTTAAATAGGTACATGATTTGATTGAATAAAACGAAGCAAAATCATCACACAGATCAGATCACGTTGCTTGTGTGAGAATATTAAATTTATGGTTTATAATATGGGGAAAAACAAACGAGCGCACATTCAACGTCGTGATGGCTCTCTAAGGCCCATGGGCATACGCAACCGTATGCACGTGTAAAAGTGCCCGTGCGGCCTACTTATTGAATAAACACCTTTTACGACTTTACGACGCGAACAGGGGACTGTTATTGTAAGACTAGAGGACTACCTACAAACTGGTACACAATAGTGCGAGCACTACGGCGGCCTAGCTATTTATCATGCGTTCGCGCACGTATGCGAACCAAGTGAAGTGATTGAGCGATATTTCGCGCAGTGACGTAAAAAGCGGCGAGGCGAATGCGCTCGAGCAATCAGCTGTTTGTCGCAACCGGCTCGTGTTGCAACCGGCGCGCGCGCAGATTGACTTCCGATTTAGAAAGTTGATCATCGCGGAGACGTTTCAGTTCACTGTATTTTTCATTTGAGATTTTTTTTTTATTATATTGACGGTGGAAATACTTGGCCATCATGCAAAAAGGAAACAAAATAAATACAACTAATAGGTATTTAAATATACAGGGTGTCCCAGAAACCGACGTCAACCCGCCTAGGGCTGATAGAGCAGCTAAAAAGCTATCGATTTAACCCCTATATATGTTAAGCGATTTTTGCTAGTTTCGGAGATATTGATCATTTTAATCTGATGATTTCTTATCATTTTTTTCTCATTTTCCCTTATGTCCATGTTTCGAAAAATCATTAATTTCATGTTTTATTTTATAAGTTTTTCAGCGGTATCTTACATAATTAGAATCATTATGAATCAGCGAAGTTTTTAAAACTATTTGCCCGTTTTTTTTCAGTATTTTTTTTTGAGTTATCACGTAAAGTTGTTTTGTCCGTACAAGGTGAAAAGCAAACACTGGGATACCTAGTATGGAGAAACAAACTTTAGGTAATTACTTAAAAAACGGGCAAATAAGTTTAAAAATGTCGCTGATTCATAATGATTCTAATTATGTAAGATGCTGCTTGAAAACTTATGAAATTAATGAATTTTCGAAACATGGACATAAGGGAAAATTACAAAAATTCAGATTAAAATGATCAATATCTCCGAAACTAGCAAAAATCGCTTAACATACATAGAGGTTAAATCGATAGCTTTTTAGCTGCTCTATCAGCCCTAGGCGAGTTGGACGTCGGTTTCTGGGACATCCTGTATATGCCTAGTTTTATATGCAAATATTCTGTCTTATTATAAAAACTAGCGACCAAACCCCGTTTCGCTTCGGTTTGAGTATTCTATAACACACCAGAATTTATTATAAACAACAACAACAACGTTCTGTGAAAACGCTGGGGTCCTAGTGAAAAAGGGTATAAGTGTTCTGAAGATCAAGTGAAAAAGGGTTTAAGTCTAGTGTACAGTCAAGGAAATTGATTACTAGACCACTTTGGACTACGTCAAAGTGACGTAATCAATCAAAACGTATGAGACTTCTTATGATTTTATTTACAGTGTCGCTTTGACATAGTCCAAAGTGGTCTAGGAATCAATTTCCTTGATTGTATATACCCTCTTTTATAACGAGTTAAGTCGACTTGTACCCTTTTTCACTAGGACCTCAGAACTTATGTAACTGATGGTGAAAACCGCATCATAATCGTTGTGGGGTGAGCCGGGCTTAATCGTTGTCGTGTGGACCGGGCATAAGACTATAATTTTATTAAATCTCTGTATACTTTTTGGAAGTAATTTATATTATTCATTTATTAAGATGTACTTATTCTAAAAGGGGGTAAGTAACTCTAATTCTACGACACAATAGACACATTACGTTAGTCTAATCAAATTCTAATTCTAATTTTAATTAATGGCTTGCACTCCTGTTAAGGTGAATTTCACCAAATGTCGAGTTATTAGAGAAATAAGTCCATGGATATCACACGCGAGGTCTATTGTTCGGTAAAAGAGTATTTTCTTTTATGGACTAAACGGAAGCACATGGGGTTAGCTCCACGCGCTTCTGTCAAGTCCTGCGTCCCAAGATTCTAGTTAAAAAAAAAATGCAAATTAAATAATGCTGCTAATTAAAATCGCATTCATTTTGTTCGATTATCGATAAGGTTTATAAAGGAAATGATTCTCGATTTGTATTCTGTTATAAATTTGTTAACTTAATTTAACACTGTTTGACGGTCCGTTTAGCATATAGGAAGTAAAAGTAGTTTATTATTTTGTTTTTAGTTCCATGAAATATGTGCTTAGTTTTTCATAATTAATTTCCAAAAATGCTTAAACCCATAATAATAGTTTTTTTTAACGAATTTACTTAGTTGATTAGTTAGTTGATTGCTCAATTGGTTGGAACAACGTTCGCCTGAAATGTAAAATTTCAATCTGTCACAGGCACTATGAAAAATATTATACAACGATTTTGCCAATAATAACGGATACTGATGCTGCACTGGAGATAATAGGATATGTACCTATCTATCTGTCAATGTCAAATTCAAAATTATGACGGTTTATTTTCCTCGTGAAAAAGGCTCTGGTATTGTATCAGGTAAATTTAAATTATTTATTTTTTAATGAACGGAAATAAAGTTATAGTAATATTTTGCCGTATTCAGGAGGAAAAATACTTTCGATTTCTATAGTAATTTGCATGTGTCACAAAAATGAAATGTTGTCAATTTTACTAAATTAGTCGTTACAATGTAGAAATTGCTGAACATCATAATATTCTAGAGACTGTTCTCATTTATTTTCTAATGATTCCACAAAATCTTCTTTTAGTTTTGTCCTCAGAATAATAAACAGTAAATCAAAAGATTAAATTAAATTTTAATTTGCATTAAATATATTTTTGCTCCATTTATTACGGATAACCATCTCGCACGCTTCAGACGATATCACCGCCATATTTTTTCTCAATACACTGTGGGCAAACTATTGAATGCCAAATTCACTGATTCCATACAATATTGGCTCCATAACTAGTCAAAGGCACTGACGGTGCAAAAACAATTTGTTGGCCCGTGTTTTATTGCGAACGGTCGCGGTTATCGCACTCGCAAATTATCGTGAACTAAATGAAGAGGCTGGTGAAAATTGAGCTTTTACGACGAGAGTTTCACTCTTGCTCGTGAGTCAAACACATGTTTTTTTTTTATTATTTCATACTTCATAGAGAGGGAAGATTGGCCAGAACTAGAGAGGATTAGCCAGAACTAGAGATGCCTTAGACATAAGATTTAGATCATACATCATACTATAGATGGACCTTTATGACGCCGTTGGCAATGCCGTTCGCGTGGCAGAACATTGGTCAGCTTACCTTTAACATGCCGTCGACACGAAGATGATGATACAAGAGCATGCCCACAACTTGCTAATCCCGTATTTTTTCCCGCTCGGGGTGGATTTTCGATTAATCCTTTCTGTGTGCATTTTATTTTACGCTGGAATGTGTTTTTATGCTTACGGTGGTTATATGGGACTCAACAAACGAGAGTGGCCGGAATACGCACTAATAACCCAGCGATTCTCCCTTATCGCCGTTGTTAGCGAGGGCCGTAGATTCTGCTTGCGCTTTCGACTCGACCGTCACCGGCAGGCCAGCTTAGCGCGAGCTCCGACATTAAAAAAGCGCCCCGGGAGAATAGGGAACATGCATGTTTTTTTTACATCTTTAATAACAGCTGATTCATGTAATAAACAGGTGAGAGAAATCATTTTTTTAATAGCTATAAATATAACCAAGATCTTATCTCTTTCTAGCAAAACAGAATTTTACGTCGAGTTTATATGGCCGAACTGCACAATGACGTCACCGGTGCACTTCGGATCTCTCTCTGTATTTCTTGACCGATTTTAATTTTAATTTCACTTTTGGTGATCTCTTTTACGGCAATTTCACATTTTGTGATTTAAAAAATCTATGCATATTCCCTATTCAGGGCGCTCACAATCCTGTGGACATAATTTGGACGGCTTGGGCTATCCCAAGAAATATGACAAGCAAGTCCAGTTGGAATGTGCTTTGTCTGTCAATTAGTTACACAACCATTTTGCATTCTACGTTGAATACAAAGCACAAGCAGTGGACGTCTTTCAGCTGATATGATGATGATGATCAATTAATTGATGGAAGCTACGACATGCGATGAGTGGCGACCAGCAATAAACAAATGCGTAGGGATTTATGAAGCATGCCACGAGTTGCTGCGGCAGCGGTCGGTGGAGCGCATTTGCTCGGCCGTTGTCGACGCCGCGCAAAGTGGTGAGGCCTTTACCCTGGTGTCATTACACTTTGTATGTTAAGGATAATTCTACAGATTTATTCATAGCAATTTTAATACATGCTATCAGTGCAGAGTTATTGTTTGATAACACAATGGCTTAAGCGTTTAATCTAGGTGGTATAATTATATAGTTGTCTTAAGCCCTAGAGAATAAAGGTAGCATTGTCTATGCTACAATCGGTCGATGTCTTATGGCTTTTTGCTTTTCTACCATCGCTAAAGGCTCAGTTTTATCAGTTTTGCTTGTAGCAATCCATTGACGAGTTGTGTTGACATTGTTGAGCCGGGAGCTGTTGCAGCTATGCAAAGTACTTACTAATCAAAGCATGCGGGCTATCATTTAATATACAGGGTGTTAGGCAGAAGGTTGGACAAACTTCAGGGACTAACTCTGTAGGTCATACTCATCAACTTTTATTATGGGACCAACATCAAAATCGCGAAAAAAAATTGCCGTTTCATACAAACTTTGAGAGCTAAATAGCCGAAATATATGGAATAGCTGTTTTTTCGCGATTTGGATGTTGGTCCCATAATAAAAGTGGATGAGTATGACCTAGCCCTATGAGTTTGTCCAGCCTTCTGCCTAACACCCTGTTTATTGTATAAGATAAAAGTTACCATTGAGTGGGGCATTGTATTTGACACAGTGTCGTGACGGTCACTAACTCTTCTTTAGTTGCAAGTGCGTTTTTAAAGAAATACTCATAAACCTAAACCTTACTCGTGAAAATCATTCTAGCGGGCATGCTGATGCGAATTAAGCATGTTTTCCTCAAAAATAAGCATTCTAGGGAATGAATAAAAATTTGTTTCCATTTTTTTTACGCGACATGCAATGCTCAGTTCTTGGTAGGAAGGAAAGAGACGTTCTGACTGTACTGAGCTGAATAAAAAAATGTATCGTTCTGGTATTACATGTCTGTCTGAAACTAAACTTACACATGTGATGTAAAGATAATTTCAAGCATTAATGTCCCACTTCCCTTACACAATGAAATAAGTGATTTAAAAAAATAATGTTTTTCTTTTCAGAAATTTATCACGCTCCCCGTCGCCATCTCTTCGCAATGACAACATCTCGGAACAAATGGAAAATGACAAGGTAACTTGAAAATAAGGACAACTCGTCGTACATTATTTATAATTAGGTATAATTAAATGAGGACCAATGGAGCAAACGCAATGAAAGAAAGACGGAGTACGCTGCCCAGGCGCATGTCTCATAGTACCGCGAATGTATAAGTGACGTTATTTCTTAAGATTTGCTTTGACTATAAAATTGCGCGTGCGTCCTTTTTATTAGGATTACGTACCAAAGGGAAAAACGGGACCCTATTACTAAGACTCCATTGCACTGTGCGTCTGTCTGTCTGTTACCAGGCTATGTATATCTCAAGAACCGCGATAGCTAGACAGTTGAAATTTTGAATTTGTATGTATTTCTGTTGCCGCTATCCCAACAAATACTAGAAACAATAAAATAAATATTTAAGGCGGGCTGCCATACAACAAATGTGATTTTTTTGCCGTTATTTTGCTCGATATTAATAACAGCAACAGTTAGACGCTTGAAATATTCACAGAATATTTAGTTGTATATTCACTTTAAATATAAATAATTAAATTTAAAAATATATATATTTAAGGGGGCCGTCTTGTGGCCGCCATATTGAATTTTGATAACTATATCTTTAGTGATTCATCAGAATCGTTCCACGCGTTTAGTTTCTAGAGCGCCACAAAGGAACAAACATACATACAAACAGTGTGTAGGCTGATAAACATATTACCCTCCCCTTTGGGCAGTCCGGTAATAGCAGCTTACGTGACGGTTTCGTAATGCCAATTACGCAGAGTCGCGTACAATACTTTATCTACACACATATTATAAGTACTCCAAGATGGGTTCAGAAGCCGAAAGGCAAATGACCAGCATTACCTGTGGTAGTAGTGACAGCGATGACAGCTGTAACGTAATATAATTACGTTATCTAATATTGTAAGGTAATGAGATCCAAATTCGGAACATCTTCCAAAATTAACAGCTGTCGTCGCTGTCACCTACTACCACAGGTAATGCTGGTCATTGCCTACGGGTTTTGAACGCATAATAGAGGACTTATGTCGCACCTTCAGAACAATCATGACCTAATTCAGAAATTTTAAATTTCAAGTTAGGTCTCTATTCTAATAAATTTCTGACTTGAAGTTTGAAAGCCGAAAATTGAATTAAGTCACTATTGTTCTGAAGGTGCGATGTGTGTAGATAAAAATACTATTGGTATTATTATCGGCTGAAGCTGTTGTTTTATTTTTACCTTGTTCGTTTGGCGTGTAGGTAATAAGCGCCGCTTACTTGGCTTAGGAAGGCCACGGCCGCGTCCGGTGCGGAACCGACTATCGAATAATACAGGCGAATTTAATCTGCTTTTGTGCTGGGTGTTTCTTATCTCTCCAGTTAGTCAATTATTTATTCCGATAAAACGAACGTGCTAAAATAATCAAAATGTACACCGTAAACTAATTAAATTCAATTATTAAACATTTATTATTTATTTATTTGAATACTTTATTGCACAAAATTAAAATAGACGTGAAACAGAAATCACAAAGTAGGAAAGCAAAATGATGTATCATAAATATCATAATAGTTCCTTTAGAATAAAAGAAATATTTATTTATTAATTAATTAATAAAAAATAGACTAGCTCCCGCGACTTCGCCTATGTGGATTTAGTTTTTTATTTATTTTATACTTAATATCGGTCTCGTTTGTTGGGTGATACTCCTAAAAAAGCTGTAATTTGGAGATCTTGACATCAACATTCAGGAATAAAACACCCCATTCCAAAATAAAGTTTCAACTTTTCATTTTATTAATTAGTTTAGGAGTTATTAAGGTTTAATGATACTGGCAAAGAACGCTTCCTTTACGTCCCTTAAATATTTGTGTGATGATCACGAGTATTTGTTTCTGAGCCTTGAAGGTTTTCTATGTATTTCAGTATTTATTTATCTATATAAGTATTTATATCGTTGTCTAGTACCCATAGTACAAGCCTAGAGCTTAAGTTTGGGACTAGGTCAATTTGTGTGAGATTGTCCCCCGAAATTTGGGTTTTTAAATGTTCAAAATTTTAAAGGTAAAGGTACAGGGTGTCCGGCGGCAGATTTACATTTTAGAACTCGATTTTACAAAAAGTAATAAATGGTGCGGAGGGTTTGGGGGCGTCATTAGAATCACCGATCGTGCGGATTTGTTAGTCACGAGGTCGCAGTGGTCAGGAGAGCTTCGCGCGTTTGCTGTCGAAGCGCTTTTAAAGGGCGACGATTCCTGTATTATTGCGCATCGTTGGTTTAGTTCGCACTATAAAATTCGCCGCATAAGTGATGAACCAAGAGTTAATTTGATTCGTTCCGGGGTACAGAGGTTTCGCGCAACTGGTTTGGCTAGGAATACCTCCCGACCCGGACCTATTCAAGTCAAGCACGCCGGAAAGTGTGGAAATGGTGGAAAAAAGTTTACGTCAAAATATGCGACTTTCAATAAGGAAACGCGCAGCGTCTTTGGGATTTCCGGAAGCAGCCATCCATGAAATTCAAAAAAAGGATTTAATGTTCCATCCTTTTAAAATTCAAATTGTGCAACAGTTGAAAGTTAATGCTTTCACTACACGCAAAAAAATCTGTGATGTTATGTTAGCGAAGTTCCGAACTGTTAATTCATTTTTTTGGAGTGATGAGGCCCATTTTCATTTGAATAGGCACGAAAATAAGCAGAACTGCCGTTATTGGGCGTCGAGAACTTAGAATCCACGACAGAAACACCAAAAACCACTGCATTGTCCTCGGGTTACTGTTTGGTGCGCTTTGTCTTCTAACGGAATTATTGGGCCATTTTTCATTGAAAATGACCGAGGCCAGGCAGTAAATGTGAACAGTGAGAATTTTGAGCGAATGATCACGGACTTCTTTTTACCAAAACTGCGAGCTCATCCATCGTTCTCGTCACACACATGGTTCCAACAAGATGGCGCGACCCCACATACGGCTAGAACTTCCATGTGTTTGGCTCGTGAAGCTTTCCCCAAAAAAGTTATCAGTCGCTATGGGGAATTGGGGACACCCTGTGGCCTCCGAGGTCGCCTGATTTAGGTCCTATGGATTTCATTTTATAGGGCTTCCTCAAGGGAAACGTTTATGGCAACAATCCGCAAACGATTGAAGATTTAAGAGAAAATATTCGTCGTGAAATCGGCGCGATCTACCCAAGCCTAGTAAACCGTGTGGCGCAAAACACTAGGCTCCGTTTCGAGCAGTGATGGCAGCTCGATGCACGAGATTTGGACGACATCATCTTTAAAAAGTGAAATCCGCATTAATTTTCTGCATTTTAAGACATAAATTATAACGATATGTAAAATAGTTTTTTTTTTATTTAACTTTTAAAACATAAATCTGCCGCCGGACACCCTGTAGATATAAGTTATGTTTTTATTTGATAGGACTAAAGTAGACCTGACGCCGTTTATGCGGATGCAGGTTCAGTCAGAAAAATAGGCATTAAAAACGTTAACTTCGGGTATGTCCACAGGAAAGACGGTAACCTAAATCTGTGTAGGACTCATTTATTTATTATTAATTATAATATTCCGTGCCTAATTGGATTGCTCATTGTACGTAGATCGGCTTCCTCTTGTCTCAGGAGGCTCCGGACTCCGTGTCGCTCGGCAGCGCGAGCGAGCTGTCGCTGCCGAGCGCGGCCATGCTGCGGAACGAACAGAGGGTATACAGACACAACTACCCTATTACTAGCAAGCTGCATTGTACATTTTCCACGTGTCATTACATTAGTAGCGTCCACGGAATAGAAAAAACAGTGGAACTGGCATGAGCTTCGCTTAGTATCAGACCTGGTGTCGCCAATACTCAAACTATCATAAAAACAACACGCCACCATGGAAAATGTTTTTGGTGCGGCTATCGTTTTTACATTCCAAAATAGCACAATAAGAGATGCTTCTGGATTTATTTCCTATTTTAGAAATATCGAAATAAGCGATCGCGGCAAAAGTATGGTAGGTTATGCGGAACTCCGCATTAACCTTGCCACACGTTACACGCCCACTTGACACTTGTACTGTTTTTTCTGTTCTGTGGTAGCGTCAGCCGGGAAATGTATAACATGGCTAATTTACGTATGATGTCAACCTGCTAAACAATTAATTTCCTTGATTATACAATGCGTTGCGAAATGCATTTTTTAATACAGTTGCTCAAAAAGTGGTATTTTTAGATGTTTCACACTAGTGTTTTTTACTCTTTTTTTACCCTTAATTGTTCAAATTGTACTAAGAATCAAGTAAAACTGTCTCTTTTAATTACTGTTTTATTTGTTTCATTGTATTTTTTTAGGAAAAGTATTGAAAGACGTCGTTGGATACACGTGCGGAAATGTTATTTTCACTCGTGCTTGCAGCCCGGGCCAAGACCACTCGGGACTGGTGTAAAATGACGTAATTTCTGCACTTGCATCAAAATGATTTTCACGTATAAAGGGTTACCGGAAGATTTCAAGTCCCTCTCGAGTGATGCTATAGAATACCTCCAATCGTGTAACCTATCAGGGTCTCTATTCTAGGCGGTAAAAATGAAATTGTATTTGACTTTTTATGGAGTGGTTTTTTAATTCCGCGATTACAGTCAAAGACGATATGGTTTGTACCGGTTAGAATACCGGCCCTGTTTAGTCTTAAAGTATCTCTGTATATGCCATACGATAAGTATTTTTTTGTGTGTATTTAATATAGTTATTCTGAATAAAGTTATAGTCGGTTTCAATTGAAATGGGCAAAGACGTAAACAAACCAATTCACCATGATAACTCCATAATCACGTACTTTTGAAGAAAACGTGTAGTTTTATTGATGATTTATACACTTGATTATCACTTTCATATTAAGTTTAAGATTGAATAACTATTAATTATACGTTTTTTTAGACAAAAACACGCCTGATGAAAATTTGAGGTTATGTGTCAAACGGTACTGACTTGTTTACATCTTTGGCAAATTCAACTGACACCGACTGCATAATATAATATTCCCTTCGGCTCCAGATATCATCAGCTAGCCAGCGGGCGGCGGATGGCGGAGCGCGGGTCAAGAAGAAGAGCTGGTACAACGCGTTCTACCCCACCTACAAGAGCAAGTGCGAGGACTTCAAGCGGCTGTTCAAGGACCTGCCCGACGACGAGCGGCTTATTGTTGGTAATTTCAATCCATCCAAGCAGCCCACAATGACCTACAGCAGCATCATGCTCGGTTTGTCACGGTGGATGAATGTGGATGCTGCATCGGCCACTTCACTCTTGTCAGAGAGTGACAGATGTTTTATCCAGTATCCTGCCTTTTGGCCGAAAATCATTTGGCAAAATGTATCCTTCCCCAACCGTTTCATTTGCCAAGTATTTATTTCAGTACCATCGTGTAGAACCCGTGTGGTTAGGATAGTTTTTATAAAAATTCTGAAATATTTACAGTTAAAGAAAAAAAAGCTGGTTGGCGAATGAAACGGTTGGGAAACGATACATTTTGCCAAAATGCAGAGTACCGATTTATCCATATTCAACCACAAAGATAAACGCGACCATAACTGGCACGCTAAGCATGGACCTCTCTCTTGCGCCAGTTGGGGCCCGTTCCCGAAACTCACTAGACTATATTTTCAGTCAATGCAGTACGTTCTAGTAGTAGACTTGTAGAAAATTGTATTGAGTGAGTTTCGAGAAAGAGGCCCCTGCGATTGCCTTATCCAGCTCTTTGCCGATTATTGCGGTGGTAGGACCCACCGCTACCACCATTTTATCCATGTATGTGTAGGGTACGTTATGTTGCACCGCCACTACAATCTCAGCTTTTCCCAAAGGTTAACTGGTAAAGAATGCCTTACGGCATTAAGTTCGCCTTTTGTATATCAACTATATTCTACCGTTTAAGACTAAGGGCGTCCAGTGGCGCCCTCATTACTATTATTGTATTTTGTAATAAACCAAAGTATTTATGAAATCGAAGACTTGTTTTTTGTAGTAAGTACAAATGAATACACAATTTAAAGGGTATGGGCGACATGATTTAATAACAATTGACCTTTGACCACACGAAGATTAAAGTTTGTTAAACTTTATCATATAAGCAGTGATCGGATCGAGGATGCAATGTCCCGGGGTTTAAGTCCGTTATTTTAACATGGATATGAATAATAAAAAAAAGATAAAAGATGTTTATTCAGTAAGTAGGCCCGCACGGGCACTTTTACACGTCAATAATCTACCAGCGCTTCGCAAGAGACCACTGCTGAGAAGAAACGCCGCAAGAAACTCAACAGTCAGTCGTTTTTTAAACATTACCAGTGATCGGAACAGGCAGAGTACATCCACCCAAATATGACTTACAGTCCCGCTAGTCTTTTGTTTCCTACCTTTTTAAAAAGGTAAATAACTTTTAATTTTAAGTAGTTTTCACTATAAAATTGATAGAATATGTTATAACAACAACAAAAAAATACAGTACTGCATAGAAGAACTGAACGTAACAAGCACGTCTTATCTTTTATGGTTTTTTATTATTTTTATCTGTTTACCAGGGTATTGAGGTAAAAGTAATAATTATTATTAGCTACTATTTTGTTCGCTCGAACTTTTACTCACATCCATGTTATGCATAACGTTAACCCCAAATTGCAGATATATGCCATTAATTTGTAGGGACATCAAAAAAACACTCTTCGATATCAATACATTACTTTAGTCAGTTTACAAGAAAGCGCAATAATAGTAATGAGGGCGCCACTGAACGGTAGGTGCAATCTTAAGTTATATCAGCTTTAAAAGAAGGGGGGGAGGTACATTGGGGGTTTTACACTGATGTTAATAGGTTGTCATATAAACTTTTTTCATTTTTGTTCTCTTCATTAGACTACTCGTGCGCGCTGCAGAAAGACATCCTAGTGCACGGGCGGTTGTACGCGTCGCAGAACTACCTGTGCTTCCACGCCAGCATCTTCGGCTGGGAGACCAGCCTCATGCTGCGCTGGAAGGACGTCACCGCCATCACCAAGGAGCGGACGGCGCTGGTAAGATAAAAAGATGAAAGATGTTTATTCAATAAGTACTGCACTTTTACACATCAAAAATCTACCAGCGCTTCCGAAGAGGAGACCACTGCTGAAGAGAATCGCCGTAACTACCCAATTTTTCGCGATAAAAAGTAGCCTATGTGCTATTCCAGACAATAACCTATCTCCGAGCCAAAATTTCGTCCAAATCCGTTCATCCATTCTGGCGTGATTGATTAAGAAATTTAAAAGGCTTTCGCATAATGTTAGTAACATTGGCAACGCAGAACTGTACGTTAAAAATCATGAAATTTGGAGTATATGCTCTTTTGGGGAAGTGTCAACCCATAGAACGAATAAAAAACGTCAAATAGTCATAAGAATTAAACCGAAAATTAAAATATCTGTTCTGTTCACTCTTTACATGTGCGAGTCTACCAGCGCTTCCCAAGTGGAGACTATTGAAAGGAAGCACTGCAAGAAATTCAACTCTGGGTTTAAATTAATCTCTTATCTTTGATAAATTCAAACCAGACTGGCAAGGTATAGCCAGAACAAGAGACGACTGGAGAAATTAAAGAGGTGCCTTTAACCAACAGTGGGACACTAAATAAGCCACATAGATAGATAGAATCTCTTATCATTTCATATAATAAAAACCTTGTTTTCTCTCACCAGGTGATCCCAAACGCGATACTAATCTGCTCGGACTCTGAAAAGAACTTCTTCACATCGTTTTCTGGCCGGGACAAGTCATACCTGATGCTGTTCCGGATCTGGCAGAACGCGTTGATGGACCAGCCCGTCAGCAGTCAAGAGATCTGGCAATGGGTAAGTGCCCCTTTTAGTTTGTTTGTCATCTTTCGTGTTTCAGCGGAACCAGCGCTGGCTTCGAATCGAACAGACAGCCCAAGCTGTGATTCATTGTACTGTATTGGTAATTTTCTTTATGTTTTTCGATTTTCAGTTAGTATGTTGTTGTGAATAAATGTTTTTCGTCTTCTTTCTTTTTCTTCCTTTCAACATAATGTTATAGTTGCTTTCACAGCATAAAGGGAAAATGTTAGATGAATAGGAACATAGCCACTTGATATCAAGTCCAGGGTCACTATGGTAACCAAAGCAATGCGATTGGTAAAATGGTACATAGGGCATTTTTCGGCTCTTTTATCATACCAGCCAACACCTCTATTAATCTATATATATATAAAAAGCAAACCTGACTGACTTATATATCAACTCACAGCCGAAACTACTGTACCTAGAAACTTGAAATTTGGTACAGGGGTTCCTTTCATGATGTAAGTGAGTACTAAGAAAGGATTTTCCGAAAATCGACCCCCAACGGGAAGAAATGGGGGGAGTAGCGGGAAACTAATACGCGTACTAAACTACGCGTACGAAGTCGCGGGCGTCCTCTATTTCTATATAAATAAACGAACCAAACAAGAGTTTAGAAAGAATACAACTATTTTTCCTTTCAAGCTGAGGTCATCGGTCATTTTAAATGATGGCTGCGGTATAGATGTTTAAATTGTATTGGGATATTATGTAACATACGATCTTATAAGGGGAGTTGCATTTTGTTTTTTTTTTTCATGTCATAAAGAAGGTAAGTGGGATCTGTAACCCATAGACATATGCATTCTCAAGACTTCAATCTTGAGACCGCAAATGCGCTGCCAACCCTAGGAGTAACTGCCGCACTCAGAGACGTCAATTTAGTTTAATGCTTGATTAAACTTGCTGCTGTCACTTTCTTTGCTACATCAATAGAATAAGACAACACGTAACTAAACAAGCATTAAATTTAATTGATGTCTCTGAGTACGACAGTAAGATATTTATCTAAAGGAGCGTCCTCACTGAGCGCATTCGCGTGTAAAGCCGCGTATCCACCAAGCGCACGCGCTCGCGCGGCAGCCTCGCGAGCCAAATGCTCGGTCCGTGTGGACGTGCCTCAGGACTCGTTGCCTCGGCAACGTGCGCCCGAACAGTCCTGAGGCACGTCCACACGGACCGAGCATTTGGCTCGCGAGGCTGCCGCGCGAGCGCGTGCGCTTGGTGGATACGCGGCTTTATGAGCATTCGGCGTGAACATGGAGTCGATTGTAACGCTCGGCTCAACGTCCACATCACTCGAATATTCACGCGAATGCTCACAGTGGGGATCCTCCTTTAACCCTAAACCAGGCTGACAGATCACACGTCCCAGTAGAGATTCAGCCTTAGGTACTAACATACAAGGTACTGTCGAGTAGATTTTATTTGGTACAGTCAAGGACTTTAATTGTTATGCCACTATGGAACCCTGTTATCATGACAGCGTCAAACCACATGAAAGAAATTACGCCAAAATTAATGATTAACGAACCCTGTCGCATACGACAGGGTTCCATAGTGGCATAACAATTAAAGTCCTTAACTGTACACATGGATCCCTTGCCTGCTTAAGGGTTAAGGTGTAATTATAATTGTACAGGCTGCTAATTTTTATTTGATGATATCGTATTTAAACATTATTTAACAAGTATTTTTGTCTATTGTTCCTCTGCGTTAACAAAATCGCTGGTAAAATCAAAAACTAAAAATCCGGAACATTCCATCAGTTTTCTCTTTCATCCTACATTTGTCCGTCGTCGGTAATAATGCGCATACGAAACATACTACAGATAAATATTAACACGAGTGGAAAACAAGGTGGATATTATACGCCGCATTATACATTTAAAGTTAGGAGCTACGAACAATGGAGAGAACAAAAAATAGTTATAACCACGGAATAGAAAAAACTGTGGAATTGGCATGAGCTTCGCTTAGTATCAGACCTGTTGTCGCCAATACTCAAACTATCATAAAAACAACACGCCACCATGGAAAATGTTTTTGGTGCGGCTATTGTTTTTACACTCCAAAATAGCACAATAAGGCAAGCTTCTGGATATATTTTCTATTTTAGAAATATTGAAATAGCAAAATCAGGGGCTGTCCAGTATTATTTAATAACCAAAATACAATAATTTATTCAGTTATTTGGCCAATCAGGGCCTCTGTTTCCTACAGGGTATAACCGTATTGCCTTTGACGTGTTATGGTATTGTTATTAATTCGGTCGCCATTACTGTCAAGTAAATAAGAGCTATCAAATCGACAATACACGTCAAACGCAATAAGGTTTTACCGTGTAGAATCTCGGCCGAGCGCATTGTCGCCGTCAATAGAACTTGCAAAATATGTAAACAAAACCAAACGAACCAATTCACCATGATTACTTGATAATCACGTACTTACTTTTAAAGATCAAGTGAGGTCTTTGCAATGATTTATACGCTAGATCATTATTATCATAAGAACATGCTTGTCGCACCACCCCATAAACTCAAATTATTATCCTCTGGCCCTTTGTGTATGTCTATCAAAATATACAATAAAATACCTGAAACACTGAAACAAGAATCCAGCTGCACAGTGTTTATAAAGAAACTTAAAGAACTGCTGATATCAAAATCCTACTACACCATTAATGAATTTGTAAATGAAAATTAATAGTACAGTAAGTCGTCCTCTCCCATCTTTGCGGTGCCCATCAGGGTTCATAATGAGCTATTCTAGTGTTAATATCTAAGCTAGCAAGTAAGATCTATGTAAAACATTATGATTGCAATAAATGATTGAGTATTGAGTATTGAGTATTGAGTATCATATTAAGTTCAAGATGAAATGACATTATACGTTATTTTTAATAAAAACACGCTTGGTGAACATTTGAGGTTATGTGTTAAACAGTACTAATTTGTTTATATAGTTCTATTGACGGCGATTTTACACGTTGGTATGGTGTAGTGAATCTATTAGCCCTACGGAAAAACAATCAAGACTTAAAAGCACCGACCTCAAATCTGGCTGGTAATTTTTAAAAATCATAAATAATAATTAAAAATAAAATAATTAAAAGTAAAAAGCTTACTTAAGTATTAACAGATTTTTCAATACCTACTAACAAATAACCCAACCACACCTATTACACTATAATAACTACCACAACTGAAAATAATAATAAAAAAAAAATATGTACCTACTTACAATAATTTTGCAGTCCTGAGATTGCAATGTCCATGGATCCCGCTTGGTAAATTACCAACAAGTGGAATAAGTGCTCTTTGCCTTCTCCATGCTTTAAGCAATACAAAAAAAATGGAGTCGCTTCGTAGTTGTGTGTGACGATTGACATGTAAGTCCGAGCAAGGCCGGCGGCAGTCGGCGGCCCTCCATCCCGCGGGATACTGGCGCTGGGAAACTCCACAGGTACCACATTTATTCCGATGGCCTTGTTATTACACAATTTTAAACTGGGTACCTATTATTTAATCAAAAAAAAATTCACGAACGTATCATTACTAAGAATTTTCATTACATCGAAAGGCATTTCTCGCTGCATGAGTTTTTTTTGTTGGTAGTAACAAGTCTAGCCTGATCTACGTAATAAGTATTTGAGATATTCTGAAAGAGAACGTCATGGTTTCAGCAGAAAATAGCATTCGATGAAGTGATGGGTTACCTTTTAAACTGTCTCGGTTAATATTCATCGGGTGCATCTCACAGTTTGTAATTTATTCTTAGTTTTGATGCTTTCGTTTATTATACTATACTTGTCTATTATCCTGTTATTATAGCGTGTTGCTTAAGCAATGAAATTCAAACCGTGGTACAAATTTATTTTGTTATTCCTAAAGCGTTTTCTATAGTTTCTAAGCGACTTCTTAAAGTCGTCATCTTATTTTTCAAATATAAAACTTACTAATAATAGTTTAATTATGTTTTCCTGTGTATTGATCACCTTATTTATCTCGTAATGGTGTTAGCTCGTCAGTACAGTCAAATCAGACAACTTCCACAAAACACTACAGAAATAATTTAAAATGAAACATTTTAAAAGATAGATTCCAAATGAAACTGTTAATTCTGTTATATGTAAATATTCTAGGTTTTTTCCATTGCTATTATTTTCTAAGTTTTTGTTTTTCAAGTGGGACGGGATGGCGAAATATGTACCTATCGTTGAGATACACGGAAACTGTTTTTGGACTATCAGGTCCATTATGTGTTAAAATAATGAAGTATGCAAAAAACACAATTTTAACGTGAATCCAAAAACATGAGCTAAATCGGATTTTTTAATGCAGTTTCATGTGAAAAAAAGGTGGTGCAAAAAAAATTTACACCAGAAGTTGGTCAAATAAGATAAAACATTTTTACCTGCAACAATTCGCAGATTAATTCAAGTATTGTTCTATTTACATTTAAATTTTAAAAAATACGTCTTAATTTAATTGTTTTATATCGTTCATTGCTACCTACTGAAAATAAAAACCCCGAGCCAGTCTCAACTTAAAATACAACGCATCGCATCGATTCGATTCCTCTAGACAATGAAGCCATGTGGACTATTATTCAAGTCTCCTTGTTATTTATTTAGTGCTGAGTGTACCAGCGCCCTGCAAATTAGTGCTAACAATAACACTGGCAGTCAATTATGGCCGGCTCCCAGATCGGTAACACGGTTAGTGCATATTTGTTATTGCTACGTGCACGGTGCGTTTGAAATATATTAGGAACAGTGTGGACTTGAAGGTTTAAGGTAACGTAGGGTAAGGGGTACAAAAACTGGGCCGTTGTCAGATAAAAAAAGGTTTAGTGGTGGTCTTTGTGCAGGGTCTGTCCGGATTACTTACTGGCTTTTTAGTTTCCAATAATCACTATTCATAACTAGTGTCTCTTACTAACGATCGATCGTTACTACGAAATATTCAAATTCATAATTATTTTATACAACTTTTTACTTGAATATTTTCTAAACATAACCGTTACTTATACTATTGTTTTAATCATCAACATTAATTTAGCGAAAAATTGCTTACTGGACTGAAGTCAAGTTGTTGGCTGTACTATGGTCATGTTCCAGCGAGGGAGCAAGATTTATCGGGGCAGAAGCGACTCGGATAGGTTAGTTTAGAAGGCTAGGGCGGGAGCGAAGTGAAGCGAATCTTTACAATATAAAATGCCTCGTCTTTGTTCTTCATTCGTTCTAATTTAATTTCTCTCCTTTTCCTGGAAATCCGTGCATGATATCAGACATTTCATGGCAACTGGTCCGATGGTTTAGAAGAAATGAAAACAACTGAGTTCGATATTGTTGGATCTAATTGTTTGTAAATCATGGTCAGACCAAATGGAAGTAAATAAAGTGGTGCGTTTATGTGTTGGTTGTCTGCAGGTGCACACGTGTTACGGCGAGGAGCTGGGGTTCAACTCGGACGACGAGGGCTACGCCAGGGAGCCGCCCGACGACGCCGCGCTCGCCGACGTCGCCGACACCGCCTCCGAGGTAACTCACAAACACAACACAAATATCAATTCTGTATGTCTTTGGGGCAAATATTCGAGCGTTTCATTCGCCGTCATTGTTGTCATATATTGATGAAAATAGTGATAGCGACCAGCAGCGATATGAATAGAAACCGTAGGTGAGGATCGGTAGAATGCACATGTCTCCTGAGCGCCATTGGAAGGTTGCACTTCATGTAATCCTTCAGCCTAGTACCTAATTAATAAATTAATATAATAATAGTAAATAAATCATTTATTTTACAAAACGGGCATGAATTAAACAAACAACAAGTAGTTTGTAGGCGAAAAGTGTGTTAATAACTAAATGCGCGTGAATAAAAAAAACCTTTTGTTTATCCATAATGCTCGATAGTATACAACCGTCACGCTCACCGCACCTCCAGTTATCTTCTATCTTATCACACAGCACCTGCGTCCCCGCAGATTGTGATTTCTCCAGTATTAAATCAAACACTTCAATATTATTCAACAATTCAATGTTCACACATCCCCGAATAAAGTTGATAAAACCGATGCCGATAAGTTTGGTGATATCGTCTATTGTAAAGACGTATCGTATCTTGCAGACAGATTAGTTGTATGGAAAGTGTGTGTGTGAAATGGTCAGGATTATTGGGATACCGAAGAAAAAAGTGAGTGGTGTTTGTTTTAATGGTTCTGAACCCAAAGGGTGTCAAACGGGACCCTATTAGTAAGCCTTCGTTATTCATCCGTTTGTCCTTTGACTTTGATTTAAAGATACATATGAACCGTAATAGATAGCCGGTTATTTTTTTGACTGACTGATATGTGTACTTAAAACGTATAAGAACTTGTGCAGGGTGTAAAAACAATCACGTCTATCATACTTTTTCTCCACTTTGCCACAATTATTTTACTCAAATTAATGTGTACAAATATTTGCACAGATCCAAGATAACAGTGGTACGTGTGTGAATCTATAAAAAAACAATAATGCCAACCTTAATACTAGTACGTTGTTCAAACACTGTTCCGAAACACGTCCTGCTTAAAGTACTGTAGTGTGCAAATTGTGCATTGTCGAACGAAAAGAATACCGCTAGAAAAAATAAGCAGACAGATTCACGTGAAAACGGTCTTAAATCTGCAATTATTTTTTTGTGTAAGAGAAATATGGTTTGAATAAGTGTTGTTTTAACAGTTGGTCATATTAATGATGTTTGTTTTTCGTCTCTTGACAGTAAGTGTCCGTTCTGTTTATAGTATATAGTAGTGATTCAGAAGAAAATCTATTTTGTTTGAATTTATTAATATGTGGTTCTTGTAACATTTAGGTAATATTGCAATGGTAAATGTAACAATGAAATAAAAAGGTTTCTTTTTAATATACTAATTTTCATGTGTCCTTGAGGAACTAAATGTTTTCAGTGTAAAAAAAAACTAGAAATGGAACTAGCTATATTTACGCTTTGAAGTAGTATGGTGAGGTTAAAGGAATAAGAAACAGTAGTTTGTAAATTAAAAACCTATAGGCTCCATGAGTAGGATAGAAGTACCAGTTTTGGCCATCTTTACACCGTTATTGGCCACTCTAAATTTTAACTAATAAATATCTAAAGCATTATGAAATTACAAACATATTTTTATATTTTATCTTTAAATGAATCTTCAGTCTTAACTATTTAGGAATATTATTTTTAATTTTTACAGTATTTTTGATACTCATTCCAACCTTAAATGGCCACAAATGGTACAGTGGCCACAAACGGTATTTCTACCCTAATCGGTATATTCAGCAGTAATTTAAATTATAATCTATAGTTTTTTATTTACAAGCTACTGCCTTCCTTTCCCCCCTTTACCCCACCTGACCTTACAGCTATGTGAACAAGCTTTATGTGTAGCTACGAGTTGTTAGTCCGGAAATAAATATACATATTTTAAATCATAGTTATCTGATACGCGGTGTACTTCTGATTATTAAATATTTGTGCAAGCGCTATCATGAGCAAACACATGTATTCGCGTGCCCAGCGGCGAAACATTGTAACTCTTCATTACCTGTTTTATAAATGAATAATTTGTTTTTTTTTGCTACTTATTTCTCCATGACTGACCATTTCATCAATAGATCGGCCGATATCTTGTAGGTTTTACACTTTGACTTTTTACAGACGGTCGCTGCAACATTTGATGTCATTTTTCTGCAATTAATATAATTTGTTTTCTAAATAAGTGTATGTCAAAAAAACACTTCACTCTCGCTCACCATACCTCTTTCACACCGTTCTGTGGTCTTAATACAAATGGACTGACACCAGTAACTAACCGCGCCAAACTACACTTTGGCTGATAGATTCCAGTTCAAATACGCCATGGACCTTGTCTAGGCCGCTAAGGTTCACGTCGGTTGTTATGTCCTGCAGGAGCTGGGGGAGGGGTCGTCGATGGAGCGCGAGGAGCCGCGCGAGCGCCGCGCCCGCGCCGACCCGCCGCCGCTCGCCGACCACAGAGGTACACTTTTGAACGGTTGATTTGTGTGAGATTATCCCTTAAAATTTTATTTGTCACATTATGAAAGATAGCCGCTAAGTTAGGACACAAGGCTCAAATAACAGGCATGTTTTTTTTTCTTTTTAACAGAAACGTCTGTACATAATTCAAATTATATTAATGCGAAAAAAAATCGTCGGTCTTAAGCAGGATTCGAACCTACATCTCCTCTGGCAATCCGGGCCAATGCAGGCGCATTACCAATTATGCCACCAAGACTACTTAAGATCCACGAAATTAGCGATCGCTTTTTTCGCTTTAATATAATAGGCATGAATTAAGTTTCAGTTGTTCAAATTGCGAACACATGTGATTGGCAATAAGCCGTAGTGCCATAACTGTGGGGTTGTGTGCGCAGTGTCGAACGGCGCGGATCCGGGCGCCGACGGCGACGCGCTGCCCACCGACATGTCCGACTCCAGCGACAGCGAGCCGGACAAACCTCACAAGTCAGTACACCATCGGCCCTGTTGTATATGCCACTTATACTTAAAATGATCGTGTTACTTTATTTATTTATTTAATCTTTATTGCACAAAAATACAAATTAGAGTACAAAAGGTGAACAAAATGCCTAATGGCATTCTCTACCAGTTGACCTTTGGGCAAATCAGAATTTTTTTGTAGGCGGTGCAATATTACTTACTTCGGTACTTTCTCAAAGTCTCGTCTTAATTTAATTTAATATGTGTTTGAATGTAATTTTAAAGTGTACCTAGATAAGGATTGAAATAAACAAACGCTGACTTATCTATTCTGGTAGCTAAATTTACCAGTCTTTATTTTTTCCAATAGCTTATTTTGCCGAAGATTCCAATTAATCAATCAATCAAAATCTTTAATTTACATAAACCATAAATCCATTATCATTATCATAATTTCCCAATTAACTACTTCTGGGTGGTTTTTCCCTTCGGCCTAATGACAATGGGGAAATTTTCGACTGGGAAAAACCCAAAACGAAAAATATGCGTAAAGGAAAAATTAAGAATGGAAAAAAATGCAATGGCAAAATCACAAATGGGAAAAATTGCGGCTGGAAAAATTGCTACGCGTAATAATCTAGTTAGGGGAACAAATTGATACACCCTAATTTTAGTCCTTAACAAGGTACAATTGTTTTGAAAACCCTTCAGGTACAGTCGGCCTTATAAGAAGCTGCACACTTTTGTACCTTGTCGCTTTAACGCCTTTGACAGTTCAGTGCAGCAGTTCTAACATGACGTTAAAGTGACAAAACACTAAAGTGTGCAGCTTCTTGTAAGGCCGAACGTACGAGTTAACCAACCGCAAAAAATACAGTTACGAGTTCGCGTCAGTAAAACGTTGAAATTTAAATATAAATCAGCTTAGACAATTCGGAAAATTGCTGTCTGTATCATAATACTCATAATTTATTAATAACGTTGTGATTTAAATGTACAGCGGCGGTGGCATAGAGAAGTGCTCGAACCCCCACACAGGCCGGCTGCTACTGCGGCACGAGTTCCCGTTCGGGGTCGACCAGCTCTTCACCATGATCTTCACCAACTCCAAGTTCAACCTGGAGCTGCTCGCGGCGCGGCGCACCTCCGACTATGTGCAGGTACTTAACAGACCTGAGCAGGGGAGGCAGCTGGTTGGAGAGGCAGATTGAGTTATACTGGTGTTTTCAGGTCAAGCTTGAGTTGCTGGTAGCGAGGAGCAGGTACCAGCTTTAACAGACCTGGGTGGTGACTAGGTTGGTTGCGGCGGCAGATCGATTTATACTGGTATCTTCAGTAACTGTAAAGGTCAAGTTTAAGTTGCCGGTGATGAGATGCAGGTCTTATTATACCTTACAGAAGATTACTTTTGTATACACTTCGACCCTTTAGGATATTTTGTGCAATTACTCTCTTTCACACTCAGCTGTTCGGATGTGCAGCTTTACTCACGATGCTTTTCCTTCACTGTAAAAGTATCGGGTAATGTAGAAAAACTCAATTGGTATATGACCGCAGGCATTTGATCTCGGTACCTTACGATCACGGGTTGACTCCTTAACCCTTAAATGCATAATGATGTATATTTTAAAGTTCAATTTCAAACATACATTCTGAGTAAATTTCGAACTTAGAATTTATGCAGTAAGGTTTATAGCTTTGTCAAAATTCAAATTTGGAAATGAACTTTAAAGACGCGTTTCACTTTCGACATGCTATTCATTTAAGGGTTAAGCCAATAGGCCATTGACCAGTTCTGCTTACTTAATAGTTGTATAACAAAACATGATCTCCCTGTAATGTCCCCCCCCCCCCCCAGGCGCCGTGGCAGCCGGCGTCGGGGCTGAAGTGCCGGCAGGTGAGCTACACGGCCGCGCTCACGTCGGGGCCCATCGGGCCCAAGGAGGTGCACGTCACCGAGACGCAGGTCCGATACACCTCCAACTATGCTCATATATACTCTGTGCCAATTTAAATTGCCAAAAATGTAAACAACCATTCGAACTAATTTACCATCATTACTCAATAATTATACGCTTTTAAAGATCAAGGTGAGATCTTAGCAATGATTTATACAGTTCATCTTTACTTTCACATTACGTTTAACGTTAAATAACTATTAATTATACGTTATTTTAAATAAAAACAAGCTTGATGAATATTTGAGGTTATGTGTCAAACAGTACTAATTTGTTTACATCTTTGGCAATTTCAATTAACACGGACTGTACACCACTTTTTTGTAACTATAAAGTACTGCCCATAGAAATGACTTCGTGGTGCTCATGTGTTTCTTGCATAGAACTTGTATGGCGGCGGTGTACTCTAAAAAATAGAGTATACACACGTTATAGTATAACCTTTTTCACTTCGGCACCTCAAAAAGACAGGTTTTGCTATTTAAAGACAATGGGCAAAATTTGATTCTGCTGCGAGCTAGAGACAATGTAACTGGTTTATAAAAGGGTTTAACCAAATTTAAATTATATTTTTACCATCTTGTATTTTATTACCTTTGAGTATTATTTCATCCCTACTGAGGTAAAAAGTTCAGATTATTTTGTTGTAAAATCATAACTTTTTATAGCAATGTTTTTTTCTGAAGTGAACCTCCATCAACATTTCCTTGCTCCACACTACCTTAATAAATCAATAATTCAATACGCAATAATTTAGATCTAATTTAATTACAACACCGTAAATTTTGAGCAGTATTGTGATTTCTCAAAATATACTTTATCTTATCACTGTTAAAATCAAATAGCCCTCTTCTAACACCTATTATAATTATCCAGCACTAAACCTTCGACTGATTATCATCATCATACAGGTGATGAACAAGTGCTCGTGCCCCGGGCAGCAGTACTCCATAGACTGCTCCTCGGAGAACGCGGGCATCCCGTACGCGGACTACTTCACTGTAGAAGTGCACTACTGCCTGCAGCGCGTCTCGGTGCACTGCACCAGTCTGGAGTTCTATGCACATGTGCGGTACAAGAAGACTATGTGGCCTATGGTTAAAGGTAAGGTAACGCTATAACTGGCATAGCAATTGTATTTTAGTCCTCAGGGGCCCTAATATGGCTGCTTTTATCGCGTGACAAAGTTTGGATAATGTATCCGTCACCTTCTGACACGTAAGTAAGAACGAGAGTGACGGATGCTCTATCCACTTTTGACACGCGATATAGACGCAGCCATACTAGGCCAGCAGGATTGAAAACGCATTTGGAGTCGTGAATTGAGTTAATTTACCACGTGCTTTTTTAAACTGGAGCAACAGCTCAATTATATAATTATAAAGCTCTTTATCGACCATTAGCGAAGTTATTTCAACCTTAATACTTTGCAATTGGATTTACATGAAGGTTCTTTCTTTAAAATTAATTTTCAATGTATAGCTTAAATATGTATTTCATTTTAGTTAAAGCTGCTAAATAAGACCTGTTTAAGGGCTATAACTGCATTTTACTATGTTTACAAGATCGACAATATTAAGTAAATAATAGGGGACCTAATTGCGATCCTTGTGGTACTCCTGTGGTAATTTCAATGGCGCGAAATTTATAGCCGCGTACAACTTCTAATTGAGGTCGATTCTTGAAATATAACTTACATCATCGCAACAGGGAGCCGTGTATACCCATTTGCTCGATTTTATGAACCAATAACGCTATGGTTATAATGTCGAAGGTTTTGCTGAAATCAGTATATTTTTAACTCGTCACTTCCATCAAGTGCTACGTTAATATCATTAATATAACCCATCACGTTATGCGTTAAGTTAGTCCAGTCGCCATCAGATATATTGGAGCGGCCGAGGTACTCAAATATTTCTGAGCAGCAATAAATTTCAATAAATTCTTTACGGTAAATAAGGTCAATAACATCTGAACATCCAATTCGCCACAAATATATGAGCAGTGGTTTTTCAATTAAATCTGAACACACAACGAGACAATAATATCTGAAAGCACAACTCGTCAAAGTTATCTGCACAGACAGGGTGATCATAAATATCTGAACATTTAAGGAAAATGTACCTTAAAGCAATAGGCATACAGTTTAAAGGTAATCGTACAGATATAATGAATTTTCCTTTTACAAAATAAGTAGGTAGGTATACAAAATATAAATCTGCGAAAAGCTACTTCACGGTCTTGTTACAAGAGACACATTTGAATAAAATATTTGGCAATTCACAAAAACGGTAACATACTTAACTGTCATTGCATATAATTCACTGCGTGTCTTTATCAAATGTAAATATGTAATATTGAAGCTGCCAAATGAAAATAGGTACCGTAAAATGGGGTGGATAGAGATTCTCGGGGTGAATAGAAATACAGCCTAAAATAAAGCATATTGTACTAATTATAAGACTGACATTTTAACGTAATTTTCCAAAAGACTTGTCAATGTAATAATTGTTCTTATTAGTAACAAGTTATGACTTATTTCAGATTGTATTTCTATTCACCCCGCGAATCTCTATGCACCCCATTTTACGGTACGAATGCTTTGCAATATTTCATCCACTATTGTGTCAGTCGCCATGGCCTAGCGGTTTAGTAAATAGAAATCATAATTATAATACCGTTGCGTCAGGGTTCAAATCCACAATTGTGCTTTTTTTTGTATTTTATTAAGAATTAATGTTCTTTTTTTTCTAATTTATTATTTTTATTTAATGAAAACTGTAAACAAACTTAACATCAACATTTATAGAAACTCGTTCGTTTTCAAAACTACAAAAATAACAAAAGTTCAAGCCTCCGTACCGCTCAATTTTCTTGATGATTCCGATTCCGGTTCGCTACAACCAAAAATCATAATACCATATTCCTAGAATGTCGCAATGCCAAAACAGACTATTCTCATAATGTCTAAAGCTCGAAATGACTTACGCCTACTTCCTAAATAACCGTATTCTTAATATGACTATAATTCATATAGACTATATCGCGTTTTGATAAATTTGCAATTCTACCATTTCCCAAAATGTCTAAAACGTGACTTTATCGTGTTTTGATAAATTTTCAATTATACCAGTTCCCAAAATGTCTAAAACTCAAATTAACTTCATACAAAGCGTCACATTGTCAAAACACCTAAAACTCAGTATTTATGGAAAATATTTAAAATTATGTTGTATTTTACAGTTTTTACGGCATCAGTGATCCTATAAGGGTTCCTTTTTTCCTTTTGAGGAACGGAACTCTAGAATTCTTGACTCGCTCATAAGGACAGTTTTTGTTGGATCCCTTACATCAGCATAGTAGTCATACATTGCTAAACCAACTCTGATAAAGTGTAGTATTTATTTACATTTATAAATACGTTACACTAAAAATACTGCGTGGTTAAAAATTAAGCTATTATGAGACAATGTCATTTTGATCTTTGGACCTGTCAACAAAAGGCATTTTTGAATTTTGGTAATTATGAAACTAATGCATTTTCACTTTCAGTCTTAATAATAATTGGGTATTTGAAGTTATTGTTCATTTTACCAACTGTACATTTTGGATATCGGATGTAATGTGTAAATGTTATTATGACATTTTAAGGTATTGAAAATAAGTCAATTTGGGAATTTAGGCATTTTGGAACTAAGACAAAATGAGATTTAGTCAAATATGTAAAAGGGCATTATGATATTTGACTGTAGCGAACCGGAATCCTCTTCCGAATAGTTTTTTTTTTACAAAAAGATGGTCTTTCATTTTGTATAAACGGCCATACATTGCTATTTTTAGGGGTAAAATTGTAATGATTATAGTTCATAGCAAGTAATAAACACTTCATTACACACGTGCAAACTCTTTAGAAGAGTTTCATACTTCAAACTAATACTAGATAATACTCGTACTTTTTCGATTCCGTCGAAGTTGACAACTATCTAGCAATTGTTATCGTCTTGTCATATGTATTCCAGCGTAGTACGTTAAAGAATTTTAAACTGTATGCCTATTGCTTTAAGGTATATTTTCCTTAAATGTTCATATATTTATGATCACCCTGTCTGTGCAGATAACTTTGACGAGTTGTGCTTTCAGATATTATTGTCTGGTTGTGTGTTCAGATTTAATTGAAAAACCACTGCTCATATATTTGTGGCGAATTGGATGTTCAGATGTTATTGACCTTATTTACCGTAAAGAATTTATTGAAATTTATTGCTGCTCAGAAATATTTGAGTACCTCGGCCGCTCCAATATATCTGATGGCGACTGTCCATAACATCCTAGTTTTTTTTTTTCGATTAACCTTGGCATTTGTATGTATGACTGTTGCAGTATTCCTAGAAAAGAACACGATGTCAGGTCTAGAAGAGTTCACGCGCATGTTGTCGGCGCGCCTGCTGGCCGAGGCCGGCGGCGCCGTGCCCGCCAAGCGCAAGGGGCGGCGCGCGCGCCGGATCACATGTGAGTACTTGTTTGGGTATCCTGCCTTTTGGCTGAAAATAGGCATAGGTTAGTTTTAAAAAAAATCCTGAAATATTTACAGTTAAAAAAAGCGGATTGGCAAATGAAACCGTTGGGAAACGATACATTTTGCCAAACATATTTTTGCCAAAAGGCGACCACCAACCACCACCACTTGGTTGATTGTTTAGTTTTAATCTTGCAAGTCAATTTGAACCAGTCGTCGTTGTTGGATTGGGCTGCAATTCCGAATACATTTGTGAATCCGATGATAATTTTAAAATTAAATTATTACCTTTAAACAGCGTGGTCACCCTACAATCAAGAAAGAGATGCAAAGATACACTTGTTCCACATGCGTAATTGTTTACTAAGAGTGACTTACAGTGACATTGTCATTTTATTTTTAAAAGTATCATAATAATAAACTTTTCTGAATGAAAACCAAAGAGGTTTTCATGAAATAATTAGGGTAACCATGATTTAGTGAATTAGTGACATAATTGAAGAATAAAATTAACAAAAAAAAAGAACGTTTATTTCAAGTAACTCCTATTACGTTGTTATGACCATCAATTACCAGGTCTGAAAAAGTGGTTTCTGATTACGTCTCCGATGGCACCCTGTATAATGGTGTTTAGAGGGTTATTCCCATCTTCCAACCTATCCAACCCAGGTCTACAGCAAAATTACCATATACCTGGGTTGGATAGGTTGGAAGATGGGAATAACCCTGTTTAGACACCAGCTAATCTGATGGAGTAGGGAGACTCAATAAGTATTTGTTGTAAAAAAAAACTTGTGTTAAATATGCAACTTTGTCAGAGACTTATTGTTTGGTGTACTTTGTCGTCTGCTATGGTATTCGTACTGATCAGATCGTGCTTCGTCCTCAGCATCATCCCAAGAAACAGCAGCCGCGTGCTCCGTCAGGCCGGCAGTGGCGTTACTGGCGCCGCGAGCCTCCGTGTCGCGCGCTGCGGGTCGCGGCGGCTCCTGGCTGGCGGGGATCCTGGTGCTGCTGCTGCTGATCAACGCGCTGCTGTACTGGCGGCTGTACCACGCGGCGCCGGCGGCGCTGGACGCCGAGCAGCTGCAGGACAGGTCGGTGCTGCTGCTCATCAATGTGCTGCTTCACTAGTGATTCATCATGACCTTATTCGTCCCCCTAAATTCAACGTTGGCGGAATAATTAGTAGTAATTATAGTTTAATTTGGCAGTCCTTTGCTTGAGGGTTTGTCAATCACTCTATGTGGAGACAATTTGACAGTTTGGCGAAAAGAGTATTGTAAAAAAGTGTATGTTAAAGGAAATAAATGAAAAAAAATCTTGAAAAGGACCTTTCTATAGGTGTTCAGTATCTGATGGCCATTATAGTCAAACAAATCGATTAAAATGAGTAGAACTAGGACTTCGTGGTTCTAGAATCCATGGAGTTGCTATTTCCTAATGTGATGATGGTGGTGATGATGATGATAATGATGATGATGATGATGATGATGATGATGAGGATGATGATGATGATGATGATGATGATGATGATGATGATGACAATGCTGATGCTTAGATGTGTGATGTATGGGTGCCGCAGGATCAACTCTCTAAGCGGCGCGCAGCTGGCGGACTGGTCGGCGCTGCTGGAGAGCCACTCGCGGCGCCAGCGCTCGCAGCTGCTGGCGTGGCGCGGCGCGCTCGACCACGCGCGCCGGCATCTGCAGCAGGTACCGGCCGCTGACACCTGCTCCATGCAGCTGTTATGTTATGATCAGAAATCAGGCGCCCTAGCCAAGATGCATCGGAGCCTCGTCACAATCTAACTTAAATATCCCATACCTACCTGTGAAAAAATTCACATGTATTAAGCATTACGACTATTGCTAGAATTCCGCTATTGAATAAAAATAAATCAATATTTAACCCGGTTGTAACCACTCTCAATTACGTCCTATCGCAAACTTTGAATAAAATAAATATTTGATTTTTTTACTTTAAGACATTTTGCGACCATTTCACATATTACGTATTAATGTAATGTAATATAAGTACAGTCAAAGACTTAAATTTGTGACCCACCTTAAAACCATAATCAATATGACATTCTACAGCAATGTTACAAATGACTTAGCATCTCTTATGGCATTAATGACTTAAAGCACATTTTTAAATAGGTTCTAAATTTACATTCTTGACCGTACAAGCCTGGAACTTAACTTCTCGCCTTCTATTTCAGCTATATTAAATATATCTCTCATTCTATTTAGACAGAGCAGGCCCTCATGAAACTACTAGAAACCATCAAACCTACACTAGAACGAGAAGACGAACCTCCTCCCCAACGGACGGAGCTCTGAGCGTCCATCCCCCCGCACTCCGCGCCGACGCCCGGCACGCACGACCAAGATACCAGCCTGGTGAGTCGCCAGCCAATACTTGGACCTATACACCTGAAAATTTTAGGTCACATAAAGAAGTTCTTTGGATTGTGTAGAGTGATAAATTTTGGCCAAATTTATGCCAATTCCGGGTGTAACAACTATGGGCGAAGTGCGAAGGATTTTGTAATACGCCAGAATATCTTAATTGCCTGTCTCGGCTTATGTTTTATGGGTATCCGATTATATTTTTGATTGCTTGATATAGCCTCAATTAACATGACATTTCTCTAGTTATAAACAGTCTCAGTAAAAATAGTAACATGTTAGATGAAAAGTTCTTCAATGATTTAAATGTAAGACCACCGTTTATCAGATAATATAGCGGCGGGAAGAAACGAAGTCAACTGTGACATTTTTCAGTGCAATTTATAACCTCTAATTCTTGCGTTCAAGTTTACAATTTGTACTGACATGTCATGACAGTTGTCAAGTTGACTTTTATTGTCTAATGTATGCTTATGTTGGTTTTATTTACTAGTGCAATAAACTAGCTATAGCTCCAATGTTTGGATATAAGACACCCTAGCAATGGCTTTGCTTGTATCATACTGTCGAAATACCCATTGAATACTTAATATTTTCCTCATACTAAATTAATATGCGGACCTTTCTGTGTTCAATGATCCATGCTTATGAAATATTCCTTCCTTTGGATCATTTTATATACACTCAAGTTTATGCTTATTTTAAAGTTAACTTTAAGGTTTACTTTAATTAATTAACTGAGAGCAAATGTCTAAATACAAAGATAGATGCGCGGTTGGCTCAAACTTCGTGTTCATAAGAGCTTTCTAAGCTTGGATTCTGTATTAAATAGTCTTTGGTAAAGCTATGGAAAATTGATATCAATGTTATTAATAATCTGAGAAAGGCAATTATTTATTCGGCAGTATTGCAAAAGTAGTATAAAAGCAAAGAATTAAGGTTAATTAAGTTCGGCTAGTTAGGGCGGAAATCCATATGTTTGATTCATTGGTTTGATAATACTTGGATTGTCTATGGCCTCCCACAATTTAATAAAGAGTAAACTATTTAACTATAAATAAGTTCCCTGCCAATTGAAATCATTTTGTGATCTTCGTGTTACAGTTTTATTGTTTTGGCATACTCATAGTTAGTACTTAAATTAGAAAGAAAATTAAATCATTGTCGTTTTTGAAAAGGTAGGTAAATTATTGCTGTTAAATGGTATTGAATTTGAAAAAGAAAATTATTTCTTCCCATTAAGTATTGCTCAGACATAAAAAGTTTATCGTTATTGTGTTCTAGATCTCGTGATCCAAGTATTTTCAAATCGATGAATTGATTATGTTAGCTTAATTATTTAACATCTGCTAGAGGTTTTCACACTTGCTCAGATTGGAAAAGCGCGGTTATATGTTAAAGTAAACTGGCCCTAACATCTATTACTAAATTGATGCTATTTTATAAGTTTAATTACGTTTAGGTAATTTCTACCCTTGACACCATTTTTTCCTCATTGCGGTCATCCTAATGGATATCAATAATATATGGCATAAATGCCGCTTGAGCCATTTCTTACAGCATATAACTGCGTCCCTTTAGGCAAATAGGTCGGTTAATTAAATCTAACGCATTTACAGTTCTCTCACACGTGTGCAATTTTAGTATATCGATAGGTGTCAGAATTTCAATCCTCTGAGACCCTACTCAAGGTAGTGATCAAATCGAAAGTTTATTTTTTATTTATACGTAACACACACTGCGTATTTATTAGTTAACCGACCTGGCGGGTTACCATAACATTTAAAACATTCCAATAACTTACTACAGAGTCTTACTTGCCATAAGTAAAATTTTGGTCAAAACAACGAAACATTGATTTATAACACTGTATTCTTCCACATGGTAACCCTGTAGCCATTTGTGAGTTTATGATTTCCATCCGGACCAATATACCAAAGAGTTGCCCTCCTTAGTAAAATGTCATATCCGTTGTAGGAACTGTATTGCATGATTAGGTTGCAGATTCAGATATTCTAGCTAGGCAAACAAGTTTAGGAAAAATAAATAAATATAAAAAATGTCGTCAAACCACGTCAAACTCTTTTGCCAAGCTATAAGTCTGCTTATTCCGACTGGTTATAAGTTACAAAGGAGGGCAGATACCCTTTAGCTGCCTTCCTATCGTAGTGAAAACCTCACGGACCCCACTGTGATAAGTAGAAACTTTTTATTTTTATTCCTGTAATGTTGTATCAATCCTCTATGACCTGAGGCTCTACTTTGAAATCAGTAATTCGAACTTCGGATCGCCCCGTCACTTTCTCGCGAATTAGTGACGCGTCGAGAGCAAAAGGGATAGCAATAGACGAAATTCGAATTACGGATTTCAAAGTAGAGCCTCTGATTCGCGAAGCGATGCATCCGTTCTCGTTCGTACGGGCCTCTTGACTTCATTTAGGCTATTTATCTCTACCCGATGCCACTAGACCACACGCCACGACTTGCATGCTTCAGTGATAACTGATAATTATAAAACTGATGGTAAAGGAGCACCCTAAGTTTATTTTAAGATCTCGTGTCAGTCTTGTGTAATCATGGGAGAACAGAACTTTAATCGGGTTTAACTACTGCGTAGTGATAAAATTCAAATTTAACGGATATCGTTCGACGGGGACAGTGTTGCCACGTGTAAATCCTAACTTAATTTATACAGGCAATACATTGTCGTAATTTAATTTGAATAATACATGTAAATGTAGTTTTTATTCGGTGACGTCAGCATTTATATGAATTGAAATGTATTTAATTTTAAGTGTAGAATCATGCGGCTGTTGTATAATTTTAATGTTTTGGTACATAAGCATTTATGTATGGGGTAGAATGGAGCTTTACTCCTGGAATTTAGTCATTAATGCATTCAGCGTCTATCGGTGCGTCGTAGATCGTGGACGGTGAACGTGTTACGTGACTGCATTTTTGGTGTTCGGGCGTGTTAGTTGTGCCCGCTTTGAATTTTGAATACGTGTCAACTAGCTTAAGTATTTTGAGGGTTTAGACGTAATTAAATTAATTCTTTGATAATTCTAGTTTGCCCAAATAGAGAAAAATATTCTATGAATGCGAAGCAGATAAAGAAGCTATAGTACATTATATTGCCTGAGCCTGGCACGTTAGACTATCGAACACAAGGAAAACTTAATGTTCTTCGCTATATTTAGATTAATTCTAGTTTACCCATCGGCGAATTACGGTTTTCGTCGCCAAAGTTCCGTTCTGAGATATTGAGAGTATGGGTTGTACTTCTCATAATGTTCGTTTCCGAAAAGCTCTTATAAAATAATACCCAAAACTTGCCGACGGGTGAACTTGAAATAACTGAAAATATCCTTAATGTACGCTAGCGTGCTGGAGGGCAGAACCATTAGAAAAAATAGAAAAGAGTATTATATTGTAAGAGCAAAATCTATGTGTAAAATTGTAATTTTCATTTTTATTGTCTGTTATAGATTGCGATCTCTTATTGTAAAAAAATATATAATGTGGTTGTTTCACACCTGCGGTGCTTTATTAATTAATTTATTATTTATTATGTTGTAATTATTTTACTGTAATTAAGAAATTGTGTCAATTATCATTGTTTATGGTTTGTGTACATTATTTATTTTAAAATATTTATGTCATCTATTTATTTATGAGTTCCCAATGAAGTAGTTTTAGCACAGTTGAATTCCATTCCAGAAATATAAGAGATCTGAGAATAATATTATGTACTTTGATTATAAATCAGGTTAGAAGTGACAAAGATGGTAGATTCCTATTAGTTGTATCCGTGGTGCATTTGATGAACGTACATTTTAAAATAGACCCTAGAGCAAACTGTCACCAAGACTATTGTCATCAGGCCAAAATATATTCCATTAGGTTTGACACCGATGGAGACAGCTTTAAAAACATACTGCCGAATCATGTTCCATTCGAAATTATTAGGCAAAATGGGTTCGATCCCTTACTAAGCGACCAACATTAAAAAATATGCCAATTTCATAATAATTAAGGTAAATTTAAGTGTTTCATGCTAGTTTTGCTTCAGCATCATCTAATTAGCTCGGATGACGTAGTGTCGTTGACAGTGCGCTCTAGGTCTAAGTTTAACCTTGCCAGTAGTTGCAATGAGCCGAAGTTCCACTGCGGTGCACGCTACGCACACTACGTACCAAAATGTATGGTACTCCTACATCGGTGCACGCTTGTATAGTGTGCGTACAGTCAAGGACTTTAATTGTTATGCCACTTTGGAACCCTGTCATAATGACAGCGTCAAACCACATGAAAGAAATTACGCCAAAATTAATGATTAACGTTATGCGACAGGGTTCCATAGTGGCATAACAATTAAAGTCCTTGACTGTACGTAGCGTGTGTCGCAGTGTAATTCCGGCTTTACAGTCGTGATAGTGTAGACTTCGTTGAAATACGGTTCTTGAAGATCTGATGAAGTACTTACATCTCCTGAATTATTACTTAAGCCGGGTATGCACTAGCCAACTGTAACTTGGCAGTTGTAATGTGTTGTTGTTGTTTTCGGCCGTCCCTAATAATCAATAAAAAAAAACTCGTCAGATACTAACCAAAGATAAGATTCTCTGCTTAACAGGGGCAGCAAAATTAAAAGATAATTTTATATCATTAATGACAAAAGAAATGGACTGAATATTAGGGACGGCCGTTAAAGTCTGACTGGTGAGCGGTGACGAGCCAATTTACAATATCACCAGCTGAGGCCCGTTTCACGAAGCTACAAGTTACAAATTACAAGCGGAAGTCTCTTTCTAAATCGTACTGCTAGAAAGAGGGTTCCGCTTGTAATTTGTAACTTGTAGCTTCGTGAAACGGGCCTCTGGTAGCACGAAATGCATAACGATTGGATAGGTACTTATAATTTGGCAGCTTGTTTCATAGGGAAAATTGTTGCCATGTTAAGAGTTAGAAAAAAAATGGTTGTCGCGACTCGCTGGTCAGACTCTAGTAAAGTTTTTGGACAGTATGGCGATCATCATTATCTACGTGTAAAAACAAATTCTACAGGAAATAAGTACAATAGCGTTGTCAATAATCTAGCGTTGAAATGGTTAAAACCTTTGGTTTCTATTATATTTATATCTGAAGTGTGCTTCACAGATAATTGTAGATGCGAAGTCTGCGTTCTCACGACTCGTTCAGGAGACGGGAATGCACAAATTCCGTATTTAATATAATAATAAAGGCGGCGGCGCTACGTTAAGGCAATCTATTCTCAGTATTGAGTAAATAAATATTTTAAATGAAATTTATTTATTGTAGTTTGATTTCGTAACTAGCTCCTCTGGATTAGTAGTTTCTTCGGCAATATAAAGGAACTACGGATTATTTGCAGTAGTTCCTTTTTACAGTACCAACGTTTTGAAGGAAATTAAGATTAATATTTTCATACCAAAGCCTAGAGGCTTCTAAACGAGCCATATTTTCATTGCAATATGTGGCCGGCAACTATTGGTGTCCCTCTCTTACTCGTATGTTAGAGAAAGACACCAATAGTTGCCGGCCACATATTGCAGTGAAAATATGGCCCGTTTAGAAGCCCCTTAACAGTGGCGTACTGTTAAAAGACTAATGCGAATAACAGTCGTTGGTCGTGGTCCACCTATGTTGGTCCACCTGGGGCCCGTTTCTCAAAAGTATTAGTCTAATAATATTAGTGTTTTGTCTCATAAATACAATTAAAAAATGAGACAAAACACTAATATTATTAGACTAATACTTTTTGAGAAACGGGCCCCTGGGCATTTTAGCAAACCTTAGCAGGTCGTCGGAGCTCCTACTTCTCTACATTATTTTGGCCCTTCGGGCCCTCTGATGAACTAACTTAACCTAAACCTACCTATTGATTTTGTCCAGTTTTCTCATAGGTGGATCAACATAGGTGGACCACGGCCAATGCCCCGCGAATAAGCCGGATAAGGCGAAGGAACTAGCACGAAAAAGTCCCAATCTCTACTCTGCTGTGGTTTTTGAAAGTGGTAACACTTTAAATCTAGGTTAGGCTTAGTGGACCCACTATTTTTGTTCCACTGCTATTTGCTTTTGTCAGATATCAATGATATCATTTACCACTCAGAATTCCGCTAAGTGGGTAGGTTAGATTCTCTAGGTATCTTTAGATGCCTAAAGTACAAACTGCCCAGAAATAGGAGCCATGCCGCGAGGTAGGTCTCCGTCGAATAGCAGTGGACCAACAAGCGGTGGGTCCACGAGTCCGGAACCTAAAATTTTAGATTTGAATAAACTGATTGATTATCTACACATTAAAATAACTCAAAATAGTAAGCTTTCCAACTGAACCTTTTACTACTAGTATAGATTATTCAAATCTAAAAGAAATGTGAAGGTGGGTACAAATATAAATAATACAAATAATTTAATATGAAGTTTTTATTTATTTTCCTTCATCATAGTAAATATATTATTGCTGGCGACTGTAGGTACTCACCCTTGCTGCATGTGGCTGTGGCTATATATTGGCGATAGGAATAGGTTGTTGGGACTGAGAGTATAGAATTATGTTAGGCGAAACCAACTCGTCGGCTGAAGTGCTATGCTGATAGTACTCTGTCTGTCCTGTTTCAAGTTGTATAGCCGACTAATTGATGCGAAATGACTGAACCAAGGCACGTACAAACGATCAGTTTTTTAAGTGTCGGTAGTTGTAGACGAGTGGTCAATCTTTTAGTTTATAAATTGTTTAAAAAAAATACTCTGAAGGCGAAGTTCGCCAGGCTAACATTTGAAGGTACTAATATGCTTTTACTTCCGGCATCACATACCTATAGGCGTTTTTCTAACTTTCCCCCCGCACCGTGAACGCGATCCTTGTTTTTGCGATATGCTAGTTTCGAATAAAACGAAAAATGAGGTACTTATTAAATAAATAAATAAATAAGACCCGGGATAACGGGAAGCGGCCATGGTTCTTAACAACAATACAAAAACCGCTTCAGTAATCCGACATTATTAGAATTTGAATACCATTTCATTACTTTCAGCCGGCGAAAAAGTGTGTAGTGTGTAGTGTTCAGAGGGCCCTGCCAAGATGCACTACGCTAACTATCGTTTCTATTAAACGAATAGAAACGATAGTTAGCGTAGTGCATGTTGGCAGGGCCCTCTGTACCGTTTAACATCGCGACACGATTACCACGCACCGATATACAGTAACATACAGTTTACAAAAACATTAGGCAGTTTCCATGTGTAAATCGTAACGACTTGACGACAGGCAGAACCGGTGTTTAAGTGGCACTGCGAAGGGCTGTGGTAATTCGTGCCGCGACCTGTAACAGTATTTAAAAAATGTAAGTGTAATAATAACTGAAGAAAAAAATCAAAATCTGAAATTCGATGGTAGTAGTTCATCATTTTTATCTGCATGAACAGAGTCCAATTCGAAGCAAGAATCAAAAATTACGTTAACAAAAAAGAGCAGAGTCCGAGGAAAAAATGTCAGTTTCCAGACACTTCAAGTCATAGAAAAATCACACTTAGGATCAGTTTAGTAACAACCCATATTACTTATTAATAAACGTGGAGTAGCTAAACCATGCTTAGTCCTTATCTGTGATTGTGACGTTTGAATTCGCCAGAAGGACAAAGCATGACTTAGCTGCTCCATGGTTACTCCACGTTATAAGGGTATTAGAAACTACATATTCGAATAAGACTCGCTATGAACTGCAAACCACCGAATTCCACCAGCAAACCTCCAAATAAAACGCATCGACACTGTGTCAAGAGTTTAATCCATCATTCACAGCGGTCGTTAACTTAGCCTATTTGTCGTCGTCCTTGAAGACCATGGTGCTGTGGCACTTGCCGCAGTAGTGCCGGTCCTCCATGACCGCCATGAACACGCCGGCGCCGCACTGCTCGCCCGTGCACTCGCGCCGCAGCCGGTGGATCTTGCCGTTCTCGTCCACCTGCAGGAGAACGCATGGGTCAGTAATGTGCGGTCCATTTCGTCGCTTGCCTATGTGTTTTCTAAGACTGCTGACTAAATCGTCGAATGTACTTCGAACGCGTGAGACGTGTTTCAAAGCGACTAGCGGGAGTATACAATCATTAGGGAAGAATGGCGAAAAAGAGGGGAGGCATTTGCCCTGCAGTTAAGTAGGACACTAACTGCCGCACTCAGAGACGTCAATTAAATTTAATGCTTGTTAAGTGACGTGTTGTCTTATTCTATTGCTGTAGCAAAGACAGACAGCAACTTTAATCAAGCGTTAAATTAAATTGACGTCTCTGAGTGTGGCAGTTACACATGCTAAAAAGTAGATAAAAACCCTAGAAACAATTTTGACCTCCCAGAGCTGCCAACTTTTAAACGGCCCAGCCGATTTTCATTACTCCTAGTTGAAATCACACTAGCTTTTATCTCGAAAAACCTTGTCCTAATCTCCATATGCCACACGATAAACTTGTAATACCCCTCTTGTTTTCGAAGAGGGTTAAATACGCGGATACGCGTAAAGTTGTGACGGTGCGCCGCACAAAGAGTTAAGATCATTATCAAAGAAAATATTTGGCGTTTGCGGTAGCTAACTAATGTCACATACAACTTCAATGCGGCTGGAAGTAGTAATCTTGAGATTTCAAATAATTTGCGTATGTAGAGTAGGTAATTTCAAAAAAACTACAATTTATAACATCTCAAAACAAATCACTTTCATCTCTTCCTTAATACACTACCGAAATAACGGTTATTTTACATAAAAACAAATTCATAAACCGTTAGTCCTGATCCTATCCCATTAAAAAACAGCTACAAAGAAATACCCCGTCAATAATAATAAAGCAACCCTTTTCCTTATTTCTATACATTAGACACAAAAGGTTCCTGTTGGAACTTGCTCAACAGTTCATTCACAGTCTGAATATACATTTTTATTTGTGTTCAGGGTAAACCCGCATTCCGCTCGAGTCGCGACCTGCCTCTGCTTACTAAGCAGTTTTGTCCTTTTGCAACTCGGAATTTTGCTGCCTTTTGTCTTTTTTGTCGAGCTCAAGCGTGTTTATGTATAAAGATAAATATTTAGGTTGGAGGGTTGTTTTTCTTTTTAATAAGTAATACGACGAACCAGTGCGCTTCTGCAGCGTTTTTTCTAACCAATGAGAATCGCTACAAAGTAAAACCGGGCAAAAGCATGTCGGGATTGTCGGGCCATGCTCAGTTAAGGGTTCCGGAGCCGTTACTACAAATATAGAACTATCTCAAAAATTTATGATCTAATTGCCGAGATTTTAAATGTTATTTGGTGCTGTCTGAGACGTTTTTTAGTAGGCCTGTCTGATTCTCAGGAACCAACCAAGTCTACTTAGTCGTGATACTTTTCCTTTCAAATTCGTTATACCTTCGTTCGTTCGTTCGTGCATTTAAATATATTTTTCAATTTTTTATTACCTACGTGTAGTTTTGGATGTAGGGGGGGGTAAAATAATACGCTTTTCGAGATAAATATTTCCTACACGGTCCCCCAAATCTCTGCCAATGAAAAAAATATATTTAAAAAAATACAATTTTGTCGGCGTAATTTAAATGTATAGCTATGCCAAATTACAGCTTTTTAGTAACAGGAGTCTCAAAGTTGAACCGCGAATGGCGAAATGGAACTTAATAGGTGCATATTCTTTATTTCAAACGCGCGAGTAGAGTTATTTTCCTTGAAATCCGACTTCACATATAGTAGGGCTATCAAAACGTGACGAATAGGTATTAAACGTGACGTCACACCAGCGAGTCGCGACTTGTCAGATCGAGGGATTCCACAATGCCGCAATTAGTGTCATGACGTCACCACGCGGCGTCAGTTGCAAGTTGCCACATGTAATAAAATTTGTGCAAAAAGATAACTTTAAAAGAATTACTCATGGAAATATTAAAGGATTTCCGGAAGCGAGTTAAAACCTGCTATGTCTACAGTAACCGGCCACCATATTGACACACCCACGTCCGTTAAAGCATATCGAAGCCACTTTACAAATAGCCTTCAAAGTATCCGTGGTTTTACATTATTTTAACCGTGTGCAAACTTGTTTATGAAAGCTATATCTACAAATGTGCCAGTTTATGCACTCTAGATTGTAATTTTAATTGATCACATACCTACCTACGCGTCATGTAAACTTAAAAACCTTTCGTTTTAAAGAACCCAAACACTGAATACGCAGGTTAACGCATAGAGCGAAGTTTGCCAAACTTTTCCCAGAGGATTTTGTCTTTTACCCTCCAGCTTACCTGGAACAGATGGCCTTTGGGGTCAAAGAGTTCTCGAGAAGCGTCCGCGTGCCGGAAAACGCGAGGGTAGACCTCCAATGGTTGCAAGCGGCGCAAATTTGTGGTAAAATTTGGGGGAGGCCTATGTCCAACAGTGGACGTCTTTCGGCTGAAATGATGATGAATACTACTGACCTTGTAGTATCTGAGCACTGCTAGCTTGACCTTCTTCTTCTTGTGTTTGATCTTCTTGGGCGTGGAGTAATTCTTCTTCTTGCGTTTCTTGGCGCCACCGCGGAGGCGCAGCACCAGGTGGAGTGTGGACTCCTTCTGGATGTTGTAGTCGGACAGCGTGCGGCCATCTTCCAGCTGCTTGCCGGCGAAGATTAGCCTGGGGAAGAAGCATAATTCAATAAAAAAACAGCCTCAGGTATAGTTACTAGCAATGATAATAGTACCGATCCAACATTGCACAAATATCTGACACACGCGAATGACTATGGTAATAGAGACGTCACATATCGTTGAGCCGTTTGTTAGATAATAAATTATTGCTCCTGACTGTACACAACTTCTGCTCTTGAAGCTCTTGTCGCAAAGATGATGCCTGACGTTATCTTGCTAAATAGCTCATAAAAATATTTAGTTTATTGTCACCAAGAAAAAATATAAAAGTACAAAGTTCTAAATTCCCCAAGACTAACTTGTTGCAGTTTTTTTAGTATGTTTATCGAAGGAATAATATGTAAAACTACTGTATAGAGTTGAGTAAATTTTTGCCAGGGCACTCAACAGTTAAACATGTCCTACTAAAATCTTTATTTATTAGTTACATAAGTATTAATTGGATAAGTGCTCACCTCTGCTGATCCGGAGGGATCCCCTCTTTGTCCTGGATCTTAGCCTTGACATTCTCGATGGTATCCGAGGGCTCGACCTCGAGGGTGATGGTCTTGCCCGTTAGGGTCTTCACGAAGATCTGCATCTTGGTGTAGCTGACGCAACAAAATATATTTTTAAAATAATATGAAACATTTCTTACTATCCTAATATTATTTTTCTGACAACTACCGAATTTTGAGGTTATTTTAAAAAACAAATGCAAAAACCAGCTCTACATACCTACTCTTAAAACTTAAAAGGAGTCTGGCTACTCCCAGTTGTCCGCACCCCTTTGTTCACACTGCGGACAACTGGGTTTTTTTTTCCCAGTTGTTCACACTCTTTACTTTGACTCAACTGTGTTAGTTTTTATTAATGTACTTAAGTAGATATATTCGTATTTATATGTTATACCTAGGTTCAGGAAAACACAATGTCATTTAAGAGTTTGTCTGCACTGCGAACTGGGAAAAAAAATCCCAGTTGTCCGCAGTATGAACAAAGGGGTGCGGACAACTGGGAATAGGCCCTACCTTGATCAGTTCATATCTTAAGTACCTACCTTATTTGGGTTAGGTTCATTTGGCTATAATCAACCCCTGCAATATATATCTTAAGCAAATAGTAATGGAAAGAAGGACTGTCATAGCAACACGCGTTGGACCCCTTTGACAATGACATGCGACTTAGTACTTTCCAACGACAACTTTTTTCACGACTCATTGTGTGAAAATAATAGCCTATTTGATGATGTGCTTACCATTTTTAATATCTACACGCAAAAATATTCATTGCATAAACACAAAGGAGTGTATTTTCTGTATACACATACCAACAAGATAAAATGGCAATAGGTCCCAAAACTGAAACTTTGCTCATGTTACACAAACCCAGCAATGACAGATGACAATTTGATATAGGTACTTTGCAATGTTAACAGATTCCTAAATAATTAGGGTACATAAACAAAAATTGTGTAATGCTTGACACTTACCTAACTAATGGTTTATATTGCACCAGATACAAAATTAGGCAGGTATCTAATTTCATACCTATCTATATAATCTCTAGTAGCCTGCATGAACATGAACTAACATGCCATAAATTCAACATAAAATGAATCATTAATGACTGGACATTTCATAATGACATGTAAACAAACAGAACATAACCTCTCCCAGCCAACAGACTGGACCAGTTGCATTCAGTTTGCTGTGGAGTGCACAAGAGTGGGAGTGGGACATAATAATGGGTAAGTAAATAAAAATAATTCATAGCTTCACGGTAGGTTTATTAAAAGGCATGAAGAAATTACAAACAATTAGACTAATAACACAGCGTTTATGCAACCATCATTCTCAGGATTGTTGGTAACTTGAGCATATTTTCCCCAAACCACTTTACCCGCCTGGGTTACAAGTCCAAGCTCTGAAATGTTTACTTCAAGCACTGTACCCTTCGTGATAACACCGAGGCTAGTGTACATCTGTGAACTCGGGTTCTTCTTAACTCCTATGATGGGCAGGCAGAATGTCGCCTTCAGCTCGGGATGTGTGACATGTGCCTTCTTGAATCGTAATGCCATCGGCCGAATGAATCTCTCAAACTTGGGAGGCTTTCTTGTGAAGTTCTCACCCACAAATGTGACTTTAGTAACCATACGTTTCCACGCTTTCCTCTTAGTCTTCCCAGACTTTAAAACTTTGAATACTTCAGCATCAGCCTGTGCTCGGACTTTGGGTATCGGTACATCCCATTTGCCAGCTTTCTCTTTACGTTTCTGTTTGATCATGTTGGACAGTACTTTAGCTCGAGACTGGACATCTCTGTCAAGAAGGTAGACAGGGAGCGCTCCTTCAGCAACCTTCTCAGTGTTTTGTTTGACATTTTTCTCTTCATGCGCTTTGATCTTCTTCTTCATTTGAATCTTTTCATTGCGGCGCTCCTTGTTGTAGATCTTAGCCTTGATGCCGCGCAGTTTACGTGCCTTCTCTGCACGCTTGTGAGGCTCACGCGCCTCGCGCTTTCGTTTCCTTTCCTCATAGTCGAGCCTCCTACCGTAAAGCTTTTGGTGACGCTCAATGTATTCGTTCTGCGGCATTGTGGTTGCTTATTCGGCAACTACAACAAAATGAAGGTCTTATCAAGTTAGAATGAGTGAGCCAACAGTAGCCATACGACCCAACATAACCTCTTCAGTGCGGTGTCACTCTTAATAAGTGGCTACCTAACCTATATTCGGGTCTATTATACAGTTTATAGAGACTTCTTTCTTCCGTATTCGACCAAAAAAGGGCCAAAACTATTACAAACAGTAGAATTTCTTGAATCCACGTGTCTACGACACAAACACATTTCCCGCGAAGTAACAGTTAAGAATGGACAATAGCAATAACCGCACCGATCCGGAACGTTAAAACGTTACGTTTACAGAACATAATAAAGGGTTTTAATACGGTTAAATTCGATAAATTGCACATAATTGACAAACTCACCTTATGCCGACACCATGCAACAAAGAAAGAACTTATGGCAACCGGAAGCTGTCACTCGGTGTTGCTAGATAATTTAATTACCGATTTACAACGTGCTCATGAACAAGTGATTTTTACCGGTTAACCTGTATCCAAATATGTTAAAAAATCATTAGGTACGGTTTCCAAATAAGTTAAAAAATATTGACCAAAGGCAATGTGGTACTGAAATCTGGAACAAATTTCTGTAGTGACTGTTTAGCGGCCTTTACACGTAAAGTTCGGACCGCGGGAAACGCCACGCGCCGTTCCAATCTTCGTTGCATTAACACGTACGGTTCGGAACGAAGATTGTAAAGGCGCTTGGCGTTTCCCGTGGTCTGAACTTTTATCTAGCTTATGTCTTACTCTTCATCCGACAAGAGTGGACGAAGTATGTAATAAATTCTCTTAAAACACTACATATTCTTCTCTTTTTAATGGCAGCCACATGACTTGTGCCCAATGTCAGTTGCGAATATTTTAGGTACTAACCGCCTTATACTTTGTCCCTTTCCGTCAAATTCAAATATCATAATGACAGATAAAGACAAAGCACTTCTACTTCAAGCACACTTTGGCTACTGCACGTTTATGAATAAAGGGAACTCGGTTGGTATCGATAAACTATTAACCAAACTGCTCAAAGTGAATGCTATAAATATAAATATGATTCTATTAATATGATATTATGATTATGAAGCAATATGTCTCGTGTCATTTGCACTTCCGATCTCTCCCGATGAATGTCGAGAATTGCCGAGATTCAAAGTCCAATTAATCGTAGGGTCGGTATTCTAGGCTGTTCTAGGCGTTACAAACCATATCGTCTTTGATCTGAGGCTCTACTTTGAAATCCGTAATTCGAACTTCGTCTATTGCTATCCCTTTTGCTCTCGACGCGTCACTAATTCGCAAGAAAGTGATGGGGCGATCCGAAGTTCGAATTACTGATTTCAAAGTAGAGCCCCTGTTATCGTATTGTCAACGTTTTGATAGCTCTTATTTCCTTGACAGTAATGGCGGCTGACGTCAAAACAATACCGTAACAGAGGCTCTACTTTGAAATCCGTAATTCGAACTTCGTCTATTGCTATCCCTTTTACTCTCGACGCGTCACTAATTCGCAAGAAAGTGACGGGGTGATCCGAAGTTCGAATTACTGATTTCAAAGTAGAGCCCCAGGTCAAATACGATAATATGGTTTTTACCGCCGGGAATAGAGTGCTGTACTATGTTTGTATAGTGTTTAGAGTTTATAGGAGCTTGACAGTTTTTCATCTAATATTTTAACTAATTTACCGTTAAAAAAAAGTTGCGGTACGTCACTAGTACCATCTGTGTAGCCACCCACCCACAACATTCTGTGAGGGAGGGAGGGGCGAACGCCATTACCGGACGCGTCTGCAGTGTGACCATATGTGGCAAAATTTGGCCGTTGTGGCAGATTTTGCTGTAGCTCTTTACTATGGCATATTAAATAAATGTTTTTTATTATTATTAAACACATAAACCAAAACAAAACTGACATACAATTTCACGGCACCTGTTATAAGATGTTTTTCTACATGGGTGTTTTCCGACAATTTCTGGCTGTTTGTACGCTAAATTATTACGAACTATAAATCAAAATATACCTAAACCCATACCCATACCCACCCCTGTCCATATACGTATATATCCATCCATATTAATTTTAACATTAACAGACTATTCCGAGAAATTTTATTTAAATATCCCTCTGTCTCTCACAATAGATGTAAAATATTTTAATTCAATATATTCTTAATAATCAACTTGATGTTTTATTTTGCACGTATGAATGAACACTCAAAACTCAAATATATTTGGCACACATTTCAGGCATTTTTCTTACCAGTGTTCGTCCAGGTTTTGTCAGATAAAAAATATGGCAGATTTTCTATTTTCCCAATGGTCACACTGGTTACGCGTAGTTTGACTTGACAACTCGAACTCGATTGAACAAGATTGAAGGCAAAGTCTGTGATCACGGGCAGATTTGCGTTTCACTTTGTCTCATAATGAATACAACAATAACTGCGTATTTATCAGGTATGTTATTTCTTTACCAATTCTGTGGTTGTGCATTATAGTTTAGAATGATAAGATCCAATCAAGGACGTTTATTGTAGTAAAAACTGGATTAGTGGTTTTACTACTTATACTCACTCGCACAGTAGTCACTCGCTTGAAGGCCAACCATTGATCAAAAAAAGAGGAAGGAAGAAATACCCGTCGTCAGGCAGGCGCTTACGTTACTAAACTTGTGTGTGTGTGTTTTATTTCAATGAAATTGTTGAAATGGATGGGTAAGTTGTTGTCGTTATAAAATATTTTCTATGCTAGTTAAGTAGGTGCTTCTATACTATGTTGCAGCCAGCAGCTAAGTGTAAAATGAAACTGGTTGTATATAGCGGAATGTAAACAAAGTCTTCAAGTAGGCACCTATGTAATGTTTCTAACAAAATATGTATTGTCAATATTGTGGGTTATGTTTATTGTTTGTGCTAAGAATATATCATAAATTATGTTCTTGTACACGTCTACTTGTTGTTTTAAACAGAGATAAACTTGAAAAGACTTCTTTTTTACGAGTAAGAACAACATTGTTGTAGATTAAGTAATTAATTACTTGTTCAATTAAGTTCATTTGTTTGAAATATTACAGGCAAATAAAATCATTTGTAAAGTTTGTTTAGCCATAATCTCAACAGGGGCCTTATTCTACATTTAATATATAATTCGACATTATCATTTTGAATGCATTGAATTGACATTATCCTGTGTTGTGGTACTTCTTGTTGATCAATTTAACTTAAATTAATTGAAGGGTTCACTGAAAGAACATGTCCAGTCACGTTAGTAACTTTTTGAGATTATCGTGATTAGAAAATCATGTAATTTTCTATGTAATTTTTGTGTAAATTTCTTTAAAGATGAAAAATATAAGTCATATTAATATTTATTGTTATTTAGTTATTTATTGAAGTACCAAAGAGTGGGCAGTTATTAACCTTTCGAAACCTGATACATACAGCGAAAAAGCAAAACAGTCATTAGTGTCTTAAGACAGAAATCAAGTACTTTTTGAAACTGGCTCTCTGGGGAGCCACCGGGTACCGAAAGGTTAATAGAATTAAATTTACTAGAACATTCAATGTAAATTTCAAATTTCTAGATTTTGGAAACTGTTCAAAATCAGGGTGCGATAAAATTCGATATTGGCTATAAATATCTGGATATATGTATAATATTTTTATTATAATATGCATAATTGACATGATACACGAATTTCAATTTGAGATTTGCTTTTTACTTTACTTTTATGTTGACATTAGCCCGTTTCACAAAGCTATAAGATACAAATTACAAGCGGAACTCTCTTTCTAGCAAAAGGAGTTAGAAAGATACTTAGAGTAGCTTTGTGAAATGGGCCCCTGATCTTATCTAAGCTCAAAACAATAAACAATCAGGAGCAAAATAATTCCAAATACACTTGCGGGGATTCCCATAAATAGGTAGAAATTTTATTTTTAGTGGAAGAACATTACTTGTAAGTAGTAGTACTTACAAGTAATGTTTATTTATTATGAATCTTATTCTGTGGTTATAGGTTTGAAATTTAATATAAAGCAAATAGAATAGGAAACATTAGGTGATTCCCCAAAACTTGTCTTCAGTAACAGAAATTAAAGTGAAACATTTTACTGTAGTGTTGCCTGTGTAACTATCTGATAGAAAAAAAAACTGCTTTTAAAAATACATATCCATTGATATAATATCAACGTATATATATACGGCAGATCGACGAAACCTGTTCAAAATTGATATAAGACCAAAGTTTATATATATTTCCAGAACATTCATCTTTGGAGAGCGAGCTGAGCTTTCAAGCAAGAGAGACAGGTATGTACAGTGCAATAGCTCTGAAACTTTTTTCGGGTTCATATTTCTCTCTCTTATGCCCAAACCCGAAATGATTTTTAAGACCTTGTGTACTATAACTTTCTTAATAACATATTTTATAAATCTTAAAAAGTTGTAAGAAATCATGTTGAGCTTAACATCAACAAGCAGAAATTTGTGATTTATTAAATAGATTTGTACAAATAAAAACCTACTAAATACCCAATGGATGTCCTTATTGGGAATATTTTTCCATTTGTCCTCATTTAATAATACTGCTGAGTTATCCTTCCCAGATGTTTCCATTGGTATCAAAACTTGTCCTCTCATTGTCCCCTCATATTTATTAGAAAGAAGTTGCCACAGTTATGATTTCTGTTATATATGTTAATTTGCAAAAAATCATACTATTGGGTATGGATGGATGTAAATGTCCAAAAAACAGTTCATCCATATTTACTAGAAAGAAGTTGCCACAGTTACGATTTTTATTATAATGTTCTTTTGCAAAAAATAATAATAGGTATGGATACAAATGTCCAAAAAAACAGTTCACCCATAATTATCATATATATTTTTTTTAACAAATATGTTTCAAGATTTCTTGAATAGATTCATAATATGAATCACTTCTTTGTCTATTCAAGACTATTTTTATGTGCATGTGTTTTTCTTTTCTTTAGCATTTTATATTTTAACATTTCTGCATTCTATTGTGTTGTTTTTTTTGTATGGTTTATTGGTGTGGTTTTTGGTTTATGAATTAATCATTCTGTATTTTTCATATTTCTTATGGAAATCCAAACTATGTTATTGTACGTTCGACGACGCCTAAATTGTTGGTAGTGACCCTGCCTACGAAGCTAGCGGTCCCGGGTTCAAGTCCCAGTAAGGGCAGATATTTGTGTGATGAGCGCGAGTATTTGTTCCTGAGTCTTGGATGTTTTCTATGTGTTTCTTTATATAAGTAAATTTATCGTTGTCTAGTACCCATAGTACAAGCCTAGAGCTTAGTTTCGGACTAGGTCAATTAGTGTGACATTGTCCCCTGATATTTATTTATGTATACCAACTTATAACTGTATTTTTAGTTTTTTTACTTTACTGTGTATTAGTTATCTAAGCTAAGCCTATTAATGTCTTATTTATTAATTATATTTTAATTATTTACATAGCAGATTGCAATGTGTAAAAGTTATTGTTGTCATTGTTTTTTTCTATTTACATAAAAACTTATTTTACAAATTTAATTATTTATTTGAAACTAGGTAGGTAGGTATTTAAAATATTACTTTCACTGACTAACTATTTTTACCTGAAAATCATTATCTGCCACTTAAGTTTTATTAGTCTAAAAAATATAATCAGTAACATGGTCAAAAAATCTTGTGCACTTTTTTTAAGTTTTGAAATACTTTCAAGAATATTTTATCATTTTATAATAGGCAGGTAGGTATTTTGTATCTGCAGTCTTCATTATGTTCAATGGAATAATACAACTGTGTAAACTGTAAACAGAAGTTCTTGCAGTACCAGTTTTTTGTTAGTAAACTGTTTAGCGTGTCGGCAATGACTCAGGCACTCCACGTCGGTACTGCAGCACCTGGACTTGTTCATACTTGTCGACTAACGCAGAAAAGATACTGTCAGTTTGTAATGGCTTTTATCAGGCTTTATAAAGAAACAATGAGTTTCATTGTTCCGTTATTATCATATAATGAATGACTTGTTTGTTGCGGAATGTCTTTAGTATTAATTTCAATTGTTCGTAAATTGTTTGCTTAGGTATTTAAGTTATTATGCAACGTCATCAAAGGACATTAATAAGCTTAGATTATCGTAATCTCTGCTTTTGTACACTATTTTTCCATTATCTTCTTGATTAAGTATATTTAGGTACCTACATAATATATATTTATGTCAAGTTCTGTCGGTTAAAAGATTCTTACTGTAATGTAAGTAGAGTTGAAAAAAACACTCAAGACCCAAACCAAATATAGGTATTTATTTATGAATTTTATGAAAATAACACTAATGTAAGTATCGCCCTTTGATCTCTTTAGAAATAGAAATAGAAAATATCTTTATTTGTTTCTGCTTACATAATATCACATCCATGCATGGCTGAAGTCTCCAAGTGAAGATCTCTTTGTATCTATTCTATCGTTAATAGGTTTTACTTACGACTTCCTTATGCGTAGAAATATACGTTGTATTTGAATTACCTAGGTATATCAGTAAACAGAAATGCAAACGAAATTTAATGAAAATCGGTTCAGCAGTTTATCCAAGAAAGCGTAGGTACTAAAAACTATCAAGATATTATGCATACAAAAAAAGGGAAGTTTTATGTTTGAAATCAGCACTGTTGAAACACGATAAGATAATTTCGGCTTACTGATAAATTAGTATATTATCGTGGGAATAATTGAATATCATTAAATTGTGGTCATTATTATTACTAATAGTATACTGACAATGTACTTTAGGGTATCTATTCCGAAATTCTTAGTTTACTTACTGATCTTATTTTTCTATCTATAGCAACTATAAAGCAAAAACTCCTATACCTACCTATACTTTCGATAAAATCTTTCGGATTAGGTTGAAACACCAAATTATTGGCACCGAAAATATCAGATATTGGCATATACCTAGTGAGAGTAGAATTAACTCCTCCCAATAATCGGTAAGGTACCAACAATTGGGCAGTTTCACCTAGATACCCATTTAGGCATAGCACTAACTTCAGGAATGCCAGTATGAACACTAATCAGAATGGTAATATTGTCAGATCATGGCCGAGCCAGCGGTTACTATGGAAACCACCAGAAGACGGATCACAAATCCTCATCAATTATTATAATAAGCGGTCCATTGTCAAATCTTGCTACTTGAGCTTGAGAATGGACTCAACACTTTGGACCTCAGACTATGTTGTATAGATAGTGTTAAGCTCTCTAATATAAGACACTAAAGGTGCAGAAAGTAAAAAAATAAGATAATGTTAGCTTGCTTTGATAAAGAAAAGACACTAGAAAATAATAGTGTAAAGAATCGGAAAATAATTAAAGAAAGAAAAAAACTGTCATTATTGCATAGTCTGACCAAACGCATAGTTGTTAAGCACCTGTCAACTTATCTGTGAAACAAAAGGCCGAAAACAGGCCACGATATCAATTATTGCAACAAAAATAAAGACTATTAAATGTTTAACCATTTTACGTGATAAATAATGAGCTGATATAATTTATCAAAATGCTGCCGTGTCTGTTGGTGTATTCGTGTTTTTTTTTACATATCTGTTGACAGGTTTAAAGATAGCTAACTTGCACTCTACAAAACAATGTTTCAGATCATTTATCTTAAACTCCAAGGTTTTAAGTATAAACAAATCTAGTATAGCACCTTATTAATCAGAGATGTTATGTTATCACTTTCTCATTTAAATCATGAAACCAACCTCTGTCTATTGAAGTAGAAAGTTACAATCATAATTTATTTGTAAAGTTTCAAGTTTATTTACCAAACAACATTCTGGTTTAGAATTGTTGATAAAATCTCCTATTTATTTCCAATGTATGCGGCTACTAGAAACTAATCATTTGTACCCGGTAAACAAAACGGAACAAATGGTTAATTTAATACTATTAAAAGCTAGCTGTAGTTACTTTCATTATTCACGATTGATGATCTTTTTGACATTTGCTTGGAAAATTGTGCCGCAATAGGAGAAAACATGGGAAGAGGGTTTGTCCCCAATAGAAGAGAAAATATCAGAAGACAGATTCTCTCAGTGTAGATAAAAAGGTGGGATCAGGTTGGAATGAGCCATATGTTTGACGTAAAGGTGTAACTGGATTTGTTACTCATTAATAACGTAATCCCTCTGAAACATTGTTCTATTATAGACCTGTCTGTAAAAGACTTTGTGTATTAATTATTTTCTTGTATTCTGTGTTCGTTTGTTTTGTTTTTATTATTTGACTGTAATTGGTAAGTGTTACAGTAGCAACTAATGCACTTGTGTGTTAAGCATGTTAGATAAAATGTATGTATGTACAAAAAAAAGAAACGAAATGAAATGAATGAAAGAAAAAAAACACTGAGAGAACAGACACTGAACTTAAAAAAATATATAAAAAAGGAATGGTGGAAAAAAAATTACTTTAAAAAATTATAAAAGGCTAAAAATGAGAATAACAAAAATGATATGAAGTGAAAAAAAAACACTTGCAAAAAAAAATTGTGCATGAATCATCATTGGTGACCACAAGCAACTGGAATCAACAATTAGGGCAAGTTCTGGACTAATTATCGAAATTGGTGCTGGACTAAGGATCGTCTGATGCAGGACTGCAATCGACTTTAGGTTACTTCAGTAGGGCGAAGGTTCTGGAACTGTGGGGTTGTAGGAACATTGTCTGAAGTGTTGTGGTGTTGTAGATTATGTGCGCGACACGAGCGACACAGATTGCTCGAGCGGAGACAAGGTGGAGTACGAGCCGGTGACGGAGCCCGAGGACAACGGCCCGCTTGACTGGGACTCCTCTGGACAGAGCGATGTAAGACTTGCTTACAGGTCTTGAGAAGGAAGCAGTTAACGTTAGCGTAAAACAAGAACGTTTAATTGTTCGCATTGATGAAAAAACCGTTCATCGGTTCAGCCGTTAATGTCTAATATTTAATATAGTATGTCACGAAATGTCACGTTACTGCTTCTTTCTAAACTTCTTATTAAAGTAATGAGCAATTGTAGAGAATATTTCAAATTTGCCCCAAATCATTACCGTAAACTCGCTCAACTATGGTCCTAGGTTCAACGATAGTCCAATTTTCCTTCCTCCATTCTTAAATTATGATATATATATTTTGGGTTAAAATATTTTGCTCTAAATTAAAAAAACGCAGCAGACTGGGTACAAATCTTCTAAAGATGAAAATTCAATAACGTCGTCAACATAGATATCCGAAATTCTAATAATCGGACCAAAAATATCCAAGTACATACATGCGATCCCATACCGAAAATCCTGGCTGAAAAGCTTCTTGGAGCCACCCAGTGGTCTACCCGTGAAAAGTCTTTTTAGACTCGAAACATGACTGCCTACTGAATATAGATATTTTCATACTAAACTAACCTTCAACTCTCTATTCCAGAATGAAATAATATCAACGAAGGTGATAGAAGTGTGCGTTGGGGATGACGGCGACTTGGAGTTCGCGGATTCAGAGCAGACGGAGTCGGAGGGCAGCGACAGCGAGATGGACCTGTACGACTACTGGGAGTGCGCGCAGTGCAAGGCCGAGAACAACAACCCGCTCTACCGGTACTGCGAGAAGTGCTTTAAGGTTTGTATTCACCTGTTTAAACCTTGTTGTGTAAACGGTGTGTTCTTCTATAGAATTCTATTTGAATACCCACTTTTGGGTATTTAGCTTCTTTCAAGATAGTGGCAGGCCTAGAACGGGGTGGGAGGTGGCTCTCTGGAGCTGCAACTGTTCCAAGCTTCTTTTAATTCGCCGTAGAGTTAGTCTAGTCCATAATGGGCCAGAATTCTTCTTGTAGCTGGATAATTAGTGTTTAAAAACTTTGTTCATAAACGCATTTTAAGCCTTTATTTCCTGCATAGTATTTAGTGAACCATAAGATTTCATATCACTTATGGAATGCAAAGCTTGAACTAAAATTCCAAGACAGGATTGAAATGAAGCACGTTCATCTGGTTGTACAATGGCAATTTAGATTTTTTTGTAATGAGCAACAGTCTCTTCTTTATCAATGCTAAAAGTAATGGTATCTAGTTTTAGCACTTTGGCTCGTTTATGAATACTGTTTTTTGCCAGATATTTAATTCAACAGACTTATAAACCTTTGATTAGTTCTATGAAGAAAACTAAAAGCATTCAAGGCAGAGTAAAGTACGTTGACTGCATGAAGAGTCTTCGGCACTTTCCTAGCGCCTAACAAACCTAGCTAGCAAAATATGTCTTTGTAGTACTTTGCTAGTTTTTATTTTTAAAGTGTTTACATAATTTTATATTATTAGATATGGAGAAGTACAGCATGCGTGAAAAGTATACGAGTGAAAGAAGTAAGACTTCATTAATATTCAAGAAATTATTTATTTACATGGTGTGACTGATATTTCGTAAGCAAGCAGAAGGTTAGATTGGTATTCAATCAGACATATTTGGAATTTGTTTGTGTTGTCAATATTCATCAAATACCTACAAGTTAAAAAGAAACATAGCTCTGAAAGAAATTAAAGAAAAATACACCAGCAGCAGTTTTGTCTGCAACTTCACCTACATAATCTAGTTATTATTTACTTATTTGTTACATTGTTACTTGGGAAATGGATGTTAAAGGTGATTGAAAGTCTGGTTGTTTTTTTTGTTTGGTTGTTTTGTTTTGTTTCTTTGGTAAAAGGATTGTCAAATAGAACAAATCTGCGCAACAAGATGGCTGTGAGTACATTATCAATAGATATTGGATAACAATGGTGACTGAATGTTATGTATTATAGTTGGGTCAACCTAGAGTGTTCCCTTGTGACAGCCTTAACACGTAGGTATTACAGTTGGTTCTTTGTCTTTTTATTATTATTCCATTGATACAGAACTCGCGACAACGCGACGTCCAGTTATTTATATGATTTCTATCACATTTTCTAAATGCTCTGCTTGCAAGTGTAGGAAGCGTTTGAATTTTCGAAATACGGCTGTTACAAGGACCATCCTACTTTGACCGAATTAATAAAGAGAGATAGATTTTTGATAAAGGTTCGATCCAATGACCGGTTTTGTATGTTATGTTAAGACTTTTGGAGATGATAATTTCAGCATGATTATCAAAAAAGGTAAGTGTTTGACAGCAAACCTACACGAGCTGTGAAAAAGGATATAATATAAATCCTCTTGATACATGAAGAAAATTCAAAATTCTTTAATTCAAAATCCTGAAACTGAAAATAGTTGTACCTAATAGTTTTTTTTTTTTAATTTTCAATTACATATCAGTTATCTAAACGACTTAAACACGATTATTATGTTAGGATTTCTGGAGGTAACAGGTAAATAAAGAAAATCGGCTAAAAAAAATTAATTCAAAATTCAAAATCCTGAAACATAATTCATAATTATTCATTGTCGTAGTTTTTTTACAAATTTTTAATTTCTACAATTATCTAAACTACTTAAACAAGATAATTCTGCAGTTACATGAATAAAAAAATGGGAAGTCAATTTATCTCTACATCTATTTCTAAATAAATACCATCAAAACCAAAAAATAAAATGGTTTTGTTGTAATATTATTGATAAAATGAAAAAAAAACTTCTGTTGTATCTATCTCAAAACTTTGCAGTGTGTAGTTTTAACAAGGTTTTTTACAATCCCACTTAATGCATATGTACTAAATATTTAATCCCATTTTAGGTACGTAAAAACTTCTTCCCGCCGAGACCGAAGCGAAAAAACAAGCGTAAGCGGGTAACCAACGTTCCGCGCACTAGCTCGGTCGACTCTGGGGTCGAGTCAGCGTTTAACAGCCAGGAGACCCAGTCCCAAAGCTCCCAAAGTCAGCTCTCTGAACTGAGTCTGCCTACTGACCTGAGCCAGCCGACTGAGCTCAGCCAGCCAACTGACCTTAGCCAGGTGACTGAACTAAGCCAGTGCACTGACCCAAGTCAGCAGGCGGAACTCAGTCAGGGCACTGATCAAACCCAATCCCAATCGAGTCCAGACGATAACGAAGGTTCAGCCTCTTCGCAACACGAAAAAAATAATGTGATATTAGGTAGGCAGTTCAAGCGCCGCGCCGAATCCGCTGATCGCAACAGCAAAAGGGTCAGGATCGACTACTCTGACAGCGATTCGGACTACGAGCCGCGCCGTAAGAAAGCAAAAAGCGCCGATCCCGAGGTAACTTCTTTGGTCAAAACTGTATGCGACCCCGCGCTGACCGTTGAGGGCTCTGTTAAACTAACAAAAAAGGCTATTATGAACTCCTTGAAGGAGAAGTTAGACAATGAAAATACATGTATCATATGCTATGCCGAGCCGAAGTCGGCGGTGTTTGTTCACGGAAGGATAGCCCATATCTGCTGTTGTTATGAATGCGCGAACAAGGTGTGGCGCCAAGCCAAGAGGTGTCCGCAGTGCAACTGCAAAGTCAGTAACGTTTTGAGGGTGTTGTAGGTCAATTTACTTACCCCCTTACTAATAAACGTTGAGTAACAGTGGAATAGCTATACAATGTTTTGTCCTTATCTGTCATTGTGGCATTTGGATTTGACAGATAAGGACAAAACATTGTATAGCTATACCACCGTTACTCAACGTTTATTAGTAAGGGGTTTAAGGTTTAACATCAAGGGGGCTACCATCACATGGCTAAGCAATTCAGTTTAGGGCGAGTGTAAGAGACAGCTATAGCATTTATACGGATCTGTCTTTTTCTCTTACCGTAAACTGAACTGCATAACTATATCATGGTAATCGCCAGTACTGATTTTCATACAAACTATTTAAGACTTACACTTGTAAATTGTAATTCATTTCACTGCAATATTACCAATCCTTTAGTACTAATGTTAGCGCTTTAGTAATATGAATATGATCTGTAGATATTTAAATTTATCATTCAGCCTCGGGAATCTAGCAAATTTTCGCTCTCTTTACGTGTGTATAATTGTATGGGTAAATTTCAGTTTTTTGCGTGTATAATCAAGATGGCGTCTGTTTGACAGAGCAGCTGATTATAAATACCTATTCATTTTATGTGCAAAGTCAATGGTCGGTAGTATAGAAATAACAAATACTTAGTATGAAAAATTAGTTCCTGAGGTTATGACTCGTATGACCATCCCAAGTTTTTCCAATAAAAAAGCCCTCCAGAATTAAACCTTTAAATTTTCGTCATTTTTTCAGTGTTTGCCAATTTTTACTACCTGGACCTGTGTTACGGCAAAAGTTACTATAGCCACATCAAAGGAGACTATAACTGTTAACTGTGGGCAGAGAAGTTTCGAGGTGACATGTTTGTGTAAAAACCTTTTCAAAAGTTACATATAGCATCGCCGGTAGAGGCGGATACGCAACTCAGTGCGTGAAATGTTCATGAACAATAAATGTGCTGCACGGAACTTTGATGGAAACGCACCTTTAAAGAACTTAATTTTGTTGGAAATTTGGAAATTTCGCCAACTTTTGAACAGCTGTCTTAAAAAAAATTGTCTACCGAGACCAAATTGATCTCATTTTGTTAACCGACTTCAAAAAGGAGGTTTATACGTTCGACTGTAAGTATTTTTTGCAAATTTAGTTTACTTATGGGGTTTATATTTAGTAATTTTTGCCGTAACAGGTTGATGGTGGTAAATAAAAAATACAAAAAGTTTATTATGAAGAAAATTTACAGGTTTTTCATGTGTTTAACAATGATCCGGAACGTTTTTTAATTAGAAAAACTTGTTATTGTCATCACCACTTCATCATATAGGTACATCACTAAAAATTAAACAGAGCAACCTAATTCAGTGCAAGGCAAAATGTACCAATTTGTAATAGGTATCATCTGCAACGCCGCTTGAATATGATTCTTTTAAAGTTTCCAAGTTGGAGATTCTTTCGGAAGTCAAATACTTCTAGAGCCCATTATATTTGTAAAAAAAAAAGTTTAATAGTAACATTAGGAAGTTTTTGCTATAAAGACATTTTTTATACAGTGTGTAAATGGTATACGGGCGTTCCTTTTAACTGTGGTTAGTATAGCCCCTAATGAGCACATTTAAGCAGCTTTTGTTAAAATTAAATAAAAAAAAATTATCCATACAAAATAATTTAACACGCAATGTATAACACTCTTTCATGCACGGTGCACTTTAAAATTACTTACCTGACAGATGGACTTAGATGTACATTGCGGGGCGATAGTATGCTCAAAAATTAATAACGGTGTATACGTTAGCGTAATCAAATCAATTCTTCCTGTTTATGATTAGTAGAGTCTTAATCTATGTCCATTTTTAATAAACGCCCGTATACCATTTACACACTGTATATTGAATTTCTAATGTTATTTTGAATAAGAACGTTAACTGCACGCCATCTTTCGCCGGGGAAACTCAACTAAGGTACAACATTTCAAAATCTCGCTTGCTATAAAAATATGGAACTGAAAATATCCTGTCTTAATCAGGTGCTAGCTGTATCTCGAGGAAAGTGTAATGTTTCAATTGCACCGGAATCTGGTTGGGCATTTATTGATCTTGAATATTTAGATACTCATTAACGTTAAATTATATTGTTTAATTTAGCATTGGGTTAAAATATAAGTGGTCATATTATTAACTAAGTTAAATAAGCATATTGCTTAGTGATTTACCGGATTTTTCAGTATTCTTAGTGCTTAATTAAAAAGTAAGTGAATTTGATTCGAAATGTTGTATTGATTGCAATTCAAATATGAGAATTATCGTTTAATTTTGTTTTGTTTAATTCGGTTTTTGATTAAGTCTTGTGCGAATTATGCACATCCACTTATACGCGCTTAGGGCTGTTTCCATTGGGAAGATTAGATTCCCCAATAGTATTTACTGTAAACGAAAAAACTCAGCCATTTCTCCTGGAAACTACGGAGTACAACTTTATTTAAAACCTATGTTATGAGAGATAGGTATGGGAACCACAGAATACTTGTAAAACTACAAGCAGGCTTTCTAAATTGTCATATACAATCACCGCGGGGTCAACGGCAAATTATCCGTCGTAAAGTTTTAAATTGCCTTTTAATTGTAGTGCTAAAACTAAGGCTGAGTTATAAAACAAGTAGTTTTCTCCAATAATTATTATTCGTTATTCGTCGTTCATTATGATTTTTTTAACCTACGACTATCATCTGTATTTGTAAATAAATTTGTAAGTAAGTATATAAGTATTTAATGGGCGTTTTCACAAAAAAAGTTTAGAGATCGTCTTATTTTAAACTCGTGTATGAACGCTACATGTGGATGCATTTTACATAGGTCGATTAGTGGAGCAGTGTTCAGATTAAAATTAGACTATCTCTAGCATTTATTTTAAAAAAGTGTATCTTAGGGCGATTGTTGTATTCCCATTTTGTAAAAAAAAAATGCTAGATTATGTCAGATCATTTTTTTACTTTGATTTTTATGTTACAAAATTTAACTTTTTTTGGGATTAAGTGAAAATATGCTTAAACCACTCAGTTAATTGCTAATTAGTTAAACTTGCCCATAATTAAAAAATCACAAGAAAAACATATATGGTAAACAAAAAGCTTTTTTATGAAAACGCTCCTATATGTGGCCTTAATATGTAGGGATTCGATCCGTCGTAGGTATATATTTGTGTGTATATGTTTTTATTTTATAGTCGAATTCTTCAACCTTTTACGAAATTAAATCGTCGCTCCAGGAAAAATATGTAAAAAATAATATGGTTGATTAATTTGACTTATTTGCGAGTAAGTTGAGTTGGGCTATCCTCATTTTAACCCACCTCTTTGGAATGGAGAAATAAACCCAATGGTTACAACTATAAATACCATCTTCGTGCTGCTGACATTCGTTCCCAATTTTACCCATGTGGGTACAGAGGTATTTTCTCCAGAGCAGAGGGGGGGGTATATAGGAATAAATACGTTAGTTTAACAATGAAAAAGTAAAATAAACATGGTTATAACTACAAAGTTAAAACTAAAATATTCAGCAGCAAGAAGATGGTATTTCTTACTTTCCCAATTTTACCCATTTGGGTACAGAGGTAGTTTCTCCAGAACATAGGGGAGGGTATATGGGAATAAAGATGTTAGTTTAACAGAGGTAAATTTAAACAAGGGATGGTGCTTTTTAGCTTAGTATAAAACGATGTAGTCAAATTGAGGCGTGAATTTGAATTAAAAGTTTAATATGTAAATATAAAGCCACCGACAAAAGAGTTAATATATTTTCTATATTGATAGGTTATCGTTAATTTAATTTAGAAGCTTCCTAGCTTATAATGGTTGTTTCATTTTAATGCCAAAATTGGGAATTCGTTTTAGTTCAAACACGGCTTTTAGCTTGGAGCTAGGGGATGCGCATACGGAGTTTAGATATCTAATTATAGGTAAGGGGCAAAATAAAAATTCTTACGGATGGCTCTATTGTTACTTAAGTTTACGTATATTGTACGTATAATCAAGTTTATTTACTGTGCTGTCATTCAAGATATGAAGATATACCTGTATTTCATATCAATCGTATCTTGTCTGTAACATTATTTTTTCTTAACGAGTTCCATGACGGCTTTCCCAGTTTTATATCGGCTAACCGATAACTGTTGTTTTTTAACATTATAATCAAAACTTTGGTTGTAGTAAATTTAAAAGGGTTATGATACCAATGGGTACAAATAAACAAATAACTACCTTTTTTCTAATAGCTTTGGACATTGTATTTAAACGAGTAGAATAACATTAGAGCCATACATTAGAATTTTTATCAACTGCGGTAACTCTTGATCAGTATTTCTGTACAAATAAGTTAATCGCTTAAAATATGTTTAATTTTTGCGAAAACACTTAAGTGGTACAGTGTTTTGTTTTAATGTAATACGGCATTTAGAATGAGTTTGCAAATATATATTTGTTATCAATTTTGCAAGATTTCTACTGAGGTGGTTTACCAGTTCCCTTATATGTTTTTAATAAAATGGTATCCACTATTATAACTCACTGGTTTTATGCACAAACTACATAGCATGGGTAACTGATTAAGATATAAAAGAGTTCTATATTATACCGCTGTCGTGGCTTCAATATTAATTATTTACGAGTTTTATTTCCATGTAAAGTATCTTTTATTACGCTTGTCATTTATTATGCGAAGTACAGTTACCAGCCGAGTGCATTGCCGAGAATATGTATGTATATAACGTTTTTGCTGCAAATTTGAATACTAGGTCAGAGTTACCGCTATTTTGTATATTAACTCGTCATATCATAACTCGTAACTATCTCCATTTAGAGATAAAAAGTGCCTAACGGACATTTTGTTAAATAATTCAGATTATATTTAGGTTAGGTTTTCACATCTCTACCATCCCACCATCTTTCCTACCGCATAAAGCGTTTATCTAGAATTATTTTTTCTTGTTAAATTGAGATTTCTCTATTGCGAAAAATTTATAGATAACTAGATATTTAAAGTGTAAAATTAGATCTCTATTAATAAAAATGTACATAATCGAAAAAAAAATCGAAACATAAAAAGACGAATAAATAAATTGAAGTTTTTTCCAGGATATCGGTTTTTATTTATTTTCCTTCTGCTTTATTTCTTAGTAACTAGTATAGTATTTATTCAAATTTCGAGTGTTCAGATTATTAATAAGAAGTATAGTTAATCTGGTTTTCACAAATAGATGACCAGTATATTTTGATATCCGATTTCCAACAGCTGCTTTGAACCCAGTGGTCAAATTGGATATTATGTGGGAACTACTTATAGGTTGGAAATAATAAGTGCTGACCATCTTCGAGACTCAATACAACAGTGGTGCCCCTAACGCAGCAAAGGAGTTGTAAGATGACGATCACGTCGGGGTCACGAATGTAGGAAGAGATGTTAATAGAGAGATCTCTCTCCAGGCTGGTGTTATGCCTGCTGACTGAAGTCCGTTCGGATGAAGTTGTAAGTAGTATATTGGTGAACTGAACTGACTAGGGTAGCTATTCTCAAAATGTGTTCCGCGGCGCCCTGGGCCAAGGGCTCCGTCGTTATTTTCGCTAAGAAAACAGGTTTTGTCTAATTTGGAGCTCCGTAAAAATGAAGTTGTTAAAAAGGGTTTCGTCGCTAAAAAAGTTCGAGAACCGCTGGACTAGGGAAACTGCGTTAGCGCGATGTAGCGCACTTGTCAGGTTTAGTTGCGCTATCTGACGCTGGTGGCGCTGTCGAGTTGGGTTGTTTGTTATTAGTTGTCGCTAGATGTCGCTCGATCGCCAGAGTGTTAGCCCTGTTTCACAAATTTACGTTGCACGGTTGCGTAACGTACACAACATTTAACAGTGGGGCGCGCCGTCGTGGATTGAAAGCACTATCATCATAATTTCAGCTGAAATACTTCCACCGCTGGACATGATGTCCTCAAGGCTTGCCACAAGGACCGGTCCTGCACCACAAAACACTATTACTGATACAAATGTCGTAGTTGCGCTATAAAGCTGTCAGATAATAAAATTATGACTTGACAGTTCAAGCTCATAGCTTTAAGTTATTTACCTATAGAATACAATAGAACTCGGGATTTTGATCATAAAATCCTGTTTTATCTGGCGCAGCTAGTCGTTTCCTATTGAAACTAAATTTATTAGGGTGTAAATTTTCTATTATATCACAAATTCAAACTCTTCCCGTGCTTAATATACCGGTCAGTCAGTACCTACACATAAGGAGGAAGTCTCAAAAATATTTCTGGGAAAAAAATTGCAACTTGCTGGTTGTTGTAATGGAAGAAAATTGACAAACATATTTTTAGGGACATGTTTTTTTACCTGCCAAATTTTCCGGAATCTGAAGAAAAAAACGGCTCTATTTTATTCAATCCTCCATAAATGCATTTGAATTGAGCATACAATTCGTAGCACTCGTTCAGCAAATTATTGAATGAGTAAGTAGGTACTAGGGGAAATACGGACAAAATGACACGCCGGGTTTGTTTCAAAATTGGCAGGATATAGGGCAGTTTCTGACACTGCAAAACGTGATGTTGGCCATGTTTACAATCCTACGAGACACCGAGCGCTAATGATTGAACATGATTGCTACTTAATTAAAACTTTACTTTACTGATACTAAATAAACCAAATATGAGTATAAAAAATTGAGACTGATTATAATTAATTACCTACATTAATTAAAGATATATGATTCAAAATCAAAACACCCTGTCATTTTGTCCGTACTTCCTCTATATCAAATTCAGTACTTATTTTGTGGAGTTTACAATCATCATCAACACTTTCAGTGTTCTTAGGATACACTGAATGTGTTAAAAACGTGTTAGTTCTCCGAGTAAAAATAGATCTAGTCCTAGACATACTTTCGCTGTTTGAGAAACCAGCTCGAAAACGAAACGAAGCCATAGCGATTATAGGGCAATCGCTTAAAGAATGCATCTTTTGGCGTATTAGTTCAGGCTTGTGTTATTAAAGTGACACTTGGGTAAAAGGCAGAAGACCCCCCTTCTTCAGACCCCATGGGACGAAAATAAAACTTATTATGTAGATGATAGCCTCAATGTCTTTCGTCCGTTTCTCAACTATAGGTATGGCACGTACCTACAAAGATGACTCATTACGTCCTCATGGAAACACGTCAAGAAGTAAGTATGCGTGACTTATGGTGAGTGACTTATGATAAAATAAAACTACGCAGTGCAGGAGAAAATTTGAAAATAGAAGTTTTTTATCCTTCTATGAAGTGCCTCATACCTAATTAATTTATCGTTCAGTCAGCCAAATAATGTGGTCCATAAATGACACAACTTCCTATGAATTTAAAATGTCGTTTGAGTCGATTTGGTATTAATTCTTAACGACTTTACTGTTTTACGACTTGCAAACTGAATTCAACCACCTGCACCACATATTTAGCTGAATGTATCATTGACTGAATCATACGTCAAAATAATATGATGGCAGGTTAACTCTGTGGTAAAAAAAAATATTTACTGTATGGTACATCCTGCCCTGACCCATCGATACGAGTAGGTAGTAAATAATCTGAGTAAAATTTAATCTAAGATGGTGAATTTAAAACTTCGGCCGATCCTTCCTTATCAATGTTTGATTTTTGAAGACGCTTAAAAAAGCTTTTAAATACATTCCTGAGGGATTATTATGAAATTCTAATGCCACCCGATCCTACGTCGTATGAAACGCTAAACTAGTCATGACTGTCCAAGAACTCCCATGATGTACCTACTTGATTCTTTGTTACTTAACCCTTCGTATGTCTTAGCGCTGATCAGCGCTACCCCTGTTGTATGCCGAGGCACTGATCAGTGCAAGGTCACATGATCAACACTTTATCCGATTTTGAACTTAAAAATAATTCCAATAGAGTCTAAAATGTTTCAATTTCTCCAAGCCCAATGAACAAATAAACCATAGACATTCATCATTCGTTGAATGAAACGTTTATAAGGTATGAAACAGTTCTAAATTTGAATTTGACATTTGACGCGCCATTTTGCGACAGACGACAGGTGCAAGTTTGCGACCCCGTCTGACACACGAAGGGTTAATTATTGTGTATTGTAGCTACAGAACTTACTTAATGTTACGTTTACAAGTAAAGATTACCCTACTCCAAAACACGGGAATTGCCATGCCTTTGACAGAAGAAGTTCCTTCAAATTAAATATAGTCTTGGATCGCTCTTTCTGATCCAAAAACTTACGGTAAGAGCGCAATTTCTTGAGGTTCGCCACCCCAACTGTGCCAAATTATTAATAAAAGTTGGGCGCCAGAAGCCAACATTTCCGGCCTTGCGCGTTGCAACGAGGAAACGCTGTTAATACGCGGTTAGATTTGCCAAAACGCATCCAAACATCAGCCGCGATCGCGACCGACTCCAGAATACATAGCATAAATCAAACTAATTGGGAGTCGAGCTCGAGCGTCATCTTTTAAAATAGTCCCACCATCAGAACGAGATGCATTGTTATCGGTATAGCTGCATCTCTTTTAAATCCTTGGAATGTCAGCGAGGGAAATGGCGGCTCGCACTTGACCGAGCGCTCCCCCGTTTTGATTGATTCGGTGATTCACTGCAGGGTTAATCTATTTAACTTAACAAAAGAGGGCGTATGTTCATTGTGTTACAAAGCATTCTCAACTTACTGTTACCTACTATTATGGTCGCATATGCCATATGATCTCCATGCCAGTTTCGCTATTAATTCGTAGGAGAGTAGCGGTAGACTAGGGAGGGCATATTTACGTAGGTTGTAAGGACATTGATTGACAAATACTTAGATAAAAGTATGCTTGCTTTAAGTAGATAAGTAAGAATACTACTCGTAATTAACAACGGCAAATGTAAGACAGACTAGGTACCTAGTTTACAAAATGTGAGTTAATTAAGACGCTAGTCTAGTTTAGATTTAGCGAGATATACCTATCTACTTTATGTGCAAAACGAACCGCTGGAGCGAAGCCAGACGGTAAGTACTTACATGCCTATTCGGTAAATGCTAATACAGGGCAATTTGCGTGTAAATAACTGCTTATCTCAGACAAAACTATCAAACTCGGCTTAGCCTATCTAGATTTGAAATTCAATCAATAAGTTGCCCGATTGATTGAGGCCTTTGTCCGTGGAATAAGTTTAATTACATCACCCATTTACGCATACCAGTCGTTTAAACAAACTTGAATGCTTAGGGCAAATGATTCATCCGTGGCATAAAAAATACGTGAACATGTGTGTGTAATGTATATTGTATACCGCTAGCCGCCACCCCCGCGCGGCCGCCTCGACACTTCGCGCGCCGGCTTACTCCAGTACCGATTTGACGTCCGTGCAAGCAAGTGCTTCCTCCGTTCACCAGAACAATGTGAGTAATTATTTGTAACAACTTTTATTGTTTTTGTTTCACATAAAATATGATTACCAAGTGGATTTGAGAGGTTAGGTTTTAATATTTTTGTCTGTGGTTGGAATAATGCGGTAATTCGCGGATTGTCGTTGTTTTGGGTTGTTAACGGCAGTTTGGCTGTTTATGAGCGCAGCACGAGTCCACCGATTGAGGTGTTTTTAAACATCTGCCCAGTACAGTGTACAGGGTGCATTGTCTTTATATTGTTGAGTGCTTATCATGTCGCAGACGTGCATTTCCGGCGACGTGACCAGTTTACCAAGATACCTATAGGACATAATACTTAGTATACTTATTGTTCGTAAAATTCTATAATAAATCCAATGGCCTGACTGTGTAGGTAATCTAAGTCCGATGTGGTGGTTCAGGAAAAACATAAATTTCTTGATTTTCCCTGTTCAATCAATATTATCCCTGATGTCGCTTCAAAGGCGTGCTTAAGGCGCACTTACACGGGCAAGTTTTAAGGGCAATTTATAGCCGGCAACTAGCTAAAGGCTGTTTTACTGTATTGTTTTCCAATAGAATGATATGTCCGCATACTGTTGACGGGCAATTATTTCACACCTAAAATTTGTTTTTAACATAAAAATCTATAATACCTACCTACTCTTCTTGTTTATCTCTTTGTTGATCTTTCAAAACACGATAAAAAAGAGGGTAGTTATGTTATAGCAATATTACGTCTGTCATAGTACGTAAACTATCTCAAATACGCGCATAAAAGTTTCGCAAAGTATCACAATGGCATTAAGAGATGAATTGTAACGGGACGAGAACGATCGTAGCTCAAATAGGAGGGTGCGTTGAATGAGGGGACCCGTGAAACATTCAATTGAAACATAAAAAAGAAAGTTCGTAGTTAATTCGTCACATTAATTTGTCAGAATGACAGTCCACCTTTTTGATTCATTGATCATCGTTTTTCACAGCGCGCTGGTAATTTCCAAAATAATGTAACTTAAAGCGGTAAAAAAACAGGTTAACAGTTTCGTTTCGGTTCGTTCCCGATGCGATGTATTAATTATGTTAATAAATGCAATTAAGCAGCTTCATCGCTGCTTCTACCCGGTGTCATTCAACTTTAAATTAAATTCATAGACAATAACTCAATTGGAATTATTTTTCGCGACTGCAGTCTTGTTTTTTGAGCCATTTAATTTGTTTGATTTTTTAAATTTATGTTTGGTTTTAACAGCCATGTGTTTGTTTGTGAAAAATAAAAAATGTTATCTATCTATCTATTTATCCATAAAAAATCGCTTATTTAATAACTTCTATCGGTAAGAGAATCTCGAGGGGTAATAAAAGGCCCTTGAAAAGGACAACTGGCGCTTTTGTCCTTGAAATGCGATGTTAATGAACCCAAGTTTCGTATCGGGTGGGTACTAAATATAGACACATGACTAACGCATAACACATGGACACGAGCAATAATCGAGCGTTGATGTTTGGAATAACAAACCTACAGATTTGTTTAAAAAGTTTTCGGTTGCATTTCGAAAAGTTAACGTTTGGAGACGTTAGAAACGATCGAGATATTTAGGTGACTTGTTGCATTCCTTGATGGTTTAGTTCGAGACCTTTTTGTAATTATGACACTTTATAAACATGTTGCGGTTTTCCTGGTGATACCTACATTTGTTCTAATTCAAAAATAACACAAATCAGTTGACCGACAGACAAATAAGGGACCCTAATAATGCCTTCCCTCCGGGAAAATTATTAAATGATACTCATTTCCTAAAATAAATTAACTTTAGTTAGTGCCCTTATTCATTTATGAAACGTACGAAATAATTATAATATCGAGAAAGAAAGATCTTTAGCAAGAGAAGGAACACTGAGTCACTGGTTCGTTACAAAAGATTAATTTCAATTTGATTTTAATTTCGTGATATACCTACGTCATAACAAAAACTATTACTACTCACGATTATTGATCAGGAACCACCCGACACGGATACCCAAAAGAGGGCTTTCAAAAAAAATGCTGCGGATGAAGACCCGACTTGCTTCGAATTTCGGACTCGTTAAATAGGTATAGGTCCTAGACCTAGTCCTTCACCGGGGCAATGCTATCGCGATAACTCACCCTGGACATTTCCTGTTCTACTTTGTCCTTTACAGAATTTATCATAGAATTAACTCGTAGTAGTGTAAACGGCAACAGTCACATCACATAAAAGATAAAAAAGATAAAAGACATTTATTCAGTAAGTTGGCCGCACGCGGACTTTTGCACGTCAAGAGTCTACCAGCGCTTCCCAAGAGGAGACCACTGCTGAGAAGAAACGCCGCAAGAAACTAATATCACAATATTATGAAAATCAACCAGTATCCATCCAGCCTACAGCCATCTACTTAGTTACGTACTTCCGTAATGAACTAGAGTCCTAAACGAGTCAGACTGTTTCCGGCAGCATTATTTTGACTACGTAACTCGAGTCTTAAATACTCGGTAATATTATGACGGTTCGACAAAAGAAACGCTAATAAAGTTTACGAATCTTTTTGTCTTGCGTAATGGTCGTATCGTAAATCACGATTACAAAAGAGTTACTCGGCTAAACTGGCCGGTTTGGATGACATGTCGACTTTCGCCGCTTTCTCGCTCCATCACAAAAAGTGCAATTAGTTGGCTACGCGCTGATACCTCGTTACGTGCCACGGTGTTTAGGTATGGTTCTGTGGCATGAGTAGAGACCACAAACAAATATATTTTTTTTAAATTTAAAAATTGGTGTAGTTATCTTGTTTCTTAATATCATCTGGGTGCAAGCTGCATGTTGCAATTAAACTTGATAAAATTCTCAAAAATGTAATAGTGATTGCAAATATAGTTTCTTGTAACTTGTAAACTTTTAAACTTGCATTCAAGACTATGCTTTAGAAGGCATGCCGTGAGAGTTGATCCTTATTAGAATTTCACAGCAAAACCAGGATTGTATGTATGTATGTATGTATGTAAACACTTTATTGTACAAACAAAAGAGATAACAATTATAAAATAGACAAAAATATAACAGGGATGTACAAAGGCGAACTTATCCCTTTAAGGGATCTCTTCCAGTTAACCTTTGAGCGATTGAGAAATAACTATTACAACGAATAAGCAAATAAGTACAACACTAAAATAAATTTCTATAAATATTAACAGATATAATAAATAAACACATATATATACAATATAACTAATAATATAATAAATAAATATATACAATAAGCAGGAAAAAGTTCAAGAACAAGTGTCAAGCCAGAACTTCTTTAGTGTAGATTTGAAAGAATCTACAGACTGAGACTGCCTAATTTCAGTAGGCAACAAATTCCACAACCGCACAGCGTGAACCGAAAAGGATTTAGAATACGTTTTGGATTTATTTGATGGGAAAGCAAGGGAAAGATTGTCACTTGAACGCAAGCGATTCTGAGATCCAGAGGCCAGAAAGTTAAAACGTTCAGAAAGGTAGGGTGGGGACTGAGGATAAAAAAGAATGTTAAAAAGCAACGACAGGACGTGAACATTCCTTCGAAAGCGAATCGGTAACCACTCAAGTTGTGCACGAAAATGAGACACGTGGTCAAATTTTCGCAACCCAAATATGTAGCGAATACACAAGTTAAGGAGGCGTTCCAGTTTGTTTAGCAGGTCTTCATTTAAGTCCAGATACGCGATATCACCAGGATTATAGATCACGATTAAATAAATAAAGTTCCTTTTTGCATTTCAAACGATCGAGGATCGGCATTCAAACAACTACTGTCAGCTTTGGTAGATATAACTAATATCTTAACTATTGTATTCATTTTTTGTCAACTAAGAAAATCTCTCTTTGTTGGCTCTCATTTTTTTGAGCTTTAAAGATTAAGTACTTCTGTACATCTGGGTACTGTTGGACTCAGATTTAGAACGTCCTTCTTATTGATCGTTATGATCATGTGAATTAGATCACGTCTACAGCTGTTGGGTTTAATACTTTTTACTCCTTTCATTGAGAAGGATTTAACGCAGTTTAAAGTTCATTTTAATGAGCATGTTGATTCTCCGAACCTATTATTTTCCTGTTGACGCACCAGTTCATGATACTTAACTCGTTTGTAAAAGGAAGAACGCTTTGTGAAACCGCTGACCGTGCTTTTCCTTATGTTAAATACTGTTATCGACCTTTAAATGTACAACTAAACTGCAAATTGTTTTGCGGATTGGGCGGCTAATGTATTCTACGCAGACAGGACAGTGGATGACGTGCAGGAACGAGACGCAAGATGTTCGGCGTGTGCGAGTACGGGACAAACTTACTTCCCGAATAACCGAATCGATTGCCTGAGGGCTGCAACTCACCCCTAATTCCTAAATGCTAGGGTTGTCTCCGTCGTTGTAGGACGATATAAAATTGAAATAAAAAGGTTATAGGTTACAGGGTTACGATGTGGGGGGTTTATCTATTTTGGAATCCTTGGAAAAAGAAGAAGCATTTCCTCAGAAGCGGGATTCAGTTTCTACGACATACTTTCTTGCCTACGGTTCTGATGTCGCTAACAACTAAATGATCATCAAAAGATAGTTGATTAAGTCGCCGGACTTATTATCAGTCATTCTAGACTTCTAAAACCTCTATCATAATACCAGCTTGATAGCAGAAGTAATGCAGAAATACTATTCAGTAAGTTTATACACTAAATTAAACATTCCATACTTAACATTAAATTCAAAATTAGTTCATACTTACAGATCGTGCTAAAAGCATGTGAAATGTTTGGATTTAGTTTCAATAATTGAAACTATTAATGTTACAATATTAACCCTTGTCTAACATTAAAACCTTCTTCTACACCTCCATCATCATCATACCAGCTTGAAGCAGAAGTAATGCAAAAATACTATTCAGTAAGTGAACACTAAATAAAAAAATAGTTCATACTTACAGGTCGTGCTAAAAGCATGTGAAGTGTTTGGATTTAGTTTCAATTAAGTATTTAATGTTACAATATTAACCCTTGTCTAACATTAATACAGTTTCATTAAAATTTTAATAAATATGTTCCAAAAAAAAAAGGTAAAAGGGGTGGCAACCATGCTGCTGATTCGATATACAGGACCTAGGTAGTTAGGTAGGCACCCTACGCGTTGGTCTGCAAATCAATAAAGTGTACGCAGGGCAGTGCCTCGGCTGCACCATTCAAATAAAAACAAAACTCGCATGTCTATGGAAGCAAAATAAGATTAACTAAATTAGGTACTTAAATTTATTGCAGTTAAACTTGATTCAAGTAACGCTCAAGGAAAATACGCATATGAATTCTGAACTGTCATACATAAAATTATAATTAATTAAAAACATATAAAATGAAGATTTTAATTAGTCTAGTGCATACTGTGAGGAGTAGACAAAAATGCGCAGAACGCAACGTTCGAATTTTTTTAATTGCAGATGTTCGCGACGCTCCATAAAATTTGAGACGTTAGATTCTAGCGTGAGGTCGTTGACTTGCGGAGTGGTTCCGGTGCGTTACTGAAGTTCGCTATTGATTAGTCACTCGTTATTGCAACTCGAAGTTTATTTACTCAATCAAAAACAGTCTTTCGCCAGATAGACTGCAACCCGGTCTAAGTCATAGCTCTTGACATAATAATATTTTTTCGATAACTTTTTAAAGTTCACCATTCGCCCCCTTCGTGCTCGTGCGTTAGTCAGGTGTAGTGTGTGTAAGGTTACCATGTTATCAAATATCACATTCCTTCGTATCTCTATTGAAAGTTAGCCAAAACCCAAAAATACTTATGTCACGATAACGTCAAATACCTGACATACCTATAATCTGAACTTTGTCAATAGCAATAGAAATCTTTATCATGTTCCTACGTGCCTCACGGTTGTCACATGTCTTGTATTCGGAAAATTACATCAATTTTGATTAGCATTAGAATCTTGTTTTTATTTTACCTATGATCACGGAAAGTTTGTTGTGTTTCCTGCTAAATTCCAAAAAAAAACCCGGTTCCAAGTTCTAATTTCAAACTTCATTGTCATCGGCACAGGCACGTAAGAAAGTTAAGGATTAACACCAGAGCTTAAGTATAATTTTAATGTCAACCTCAACTAATCAACAAACAATGGATGAAATTATAATGGAACGGAAATATTAACGAGTGTAAGGGCCTGTTTTTTTATCAGTAGTTTAGCTTTTTTAACAATTAGTTAGCTAACTAATTGTTTAAAATAGTACAGTGCGATAGCACTTAGAAGATGCTTCGGGTTTGTACCTGTCTCTCACTCGCTCTCATACGCTCTTATTAAGAGCGAGTGAGAGAGAAGTAACCCGAAGCATCTTCTAAGTACTCACAGACTGTAACTAATGGTTAAATCTAAACGAAAAGGGGTCAAATATTCGATTCCTTTTTCGAATTTTAACAATTAGTTGAGTTGACTACTGATCAAACAACGGGACCTAAGAGGTCTAGACGACGGTATTGGTCGGATATGCTATTTTCTTTTCTCGTCACCAACATTATTATGTGCCAGCCAGGCGCATCAAAACTAGATCGATCCGATCGAACTTAACGATTTCTCTGTTATCATAGTAACGTAATCTTTTAAATAAGCGTTGACTCGTTTTAAAAAATTGTAACACAACATGAATTCTGCAAACACTCGGACCTAAATAGGCACATCATGTTTTAAACATAACGTATTCATGTTCGATAGTCGCAAATGGAGTCGTGGACAAGCCCAAGGCTGTCACTGTTGATGCGTTTACAAAGCACGTTACGATACTATCGAGAACGAGTATTTGTTATGGCGAAAACAAAGTAAACCTACGTTCAGTTAGAGAGAACACCAGTACTTACATTAATAAATAGGTATTAGTTCTTTTTTTATTGAAAGAATAGGTTTACTGAATGTTACTTACACTCAGTTACACTCCCGGATCAATACAATACAAACCCACCCATAGACATCATCGCCATTATTGCCCAAATCGATTGTGATGTCAAGGCAAAGGCAATATTTTTTGCAGTCAAAGTCAAACGTCGATTGTATCGTAAAGTCATAATTTGATTAAACACCCTGATTGGGTTATTGTCTACTTAGCAATAACCTTAGATACGTTTTCGTGAGTAACATTTTCTTTGTAAACTGACAGCGTATCTTATCTCGTGCTTAGGCTTTAGAATTTAAGTCACTAAGCGTAACGACATTTTTATCTGCGGTGACCACTTGGAATTCCTTGGACCACACTTTACTTCTTTATTTTACTTCGTAACACAACGTAACTTTGTTGCGTTTTTAACCATGTTTTGTTTGAGGCACCGGCATCGGCATAAACAGCCACTTAGATGATTTTGTGCTAAAAACATATCCCCGCATAGATAGGTTATTTACTGGTTTTATGGCGCACTTAAAATACCCGTCCCTTTCGCTCCAGTAGCTAGTTCGAAACACCAAAATATATTCGAAACTGTCAAAGGTGCTGAAGCTTTATGTATACGATAAAACTAAGTAACGTGCTAAGACATAACATAACATAAACTCACGCCTTCATTCCCAGAGTGGGGTAGGCAGAGCCACAGACTCACCAACAACTCCAAAAACTTGTTGATAATTCTGTGACCACATTTTGCACAACCAGGCTAAGATGTTATCCAGTGTATTAGTGACAGGTTGCAAACCCATCGCCTAACAGCACTACATAGCCTTTAGTCCCTTAGTCGTCTCTTACGACATCCACGGGAAGACAATGGAGTGGCAACATTCTAAACCCGGCACCACACGGGCAAAACGTAACGTGCTAAGTAACTTCTGACTTTAATAGGATTATACCTAGCCATTCGTTCTGCAGTGTTTGCGCTAAACGTTTTTTTTTTATAATATTCGTGTAAGTATGATGAATAAATATTTCCATTGCAATTGTCTTGTTTGTAAACACATAGTTCGAGCAACGAAGACCAAATACTGCCTCTCGGGGGAAATAATTCGTGTATAAGCGAATTTTGGCATAGTTGTAGGGAATGGTGTTTTAAACCACATACTAAAAGTACTGACGGGTGTGGGTGGAGCGTTCTTCTCTAAAGGTCCCTTTTTTTAGTTTTTCGTAAATAACTCGTAAACGGTGGCCCATAGCAATAAGTTTTCCATTACATGATTAATCTGCATAAAATTCTGTACAAAAAAGTTTAAGACATTGTTTCTCTGGGATCAATATTTAATGAGATATGGAGGGAAGAATGATTCCCGAAAGGCCATAATCGGGTTTCCATTGTAAGTCGGACCTTATATCAAATGAGCTCGGGTTTTTTTTGTGAGTGCCTCTTATATTGAAAATTATTTATGCTGAGTATCAACATCTTAATTGTGACAGTTCGCGACTTATGATTTTTTAAGTTTTTTTTTAAATTTCCATTTTTTCGGGATGTATTCAAGCGATTTGGTTCAAACTTTGGGATGATGTTCTTTTTATAGATTTGCATCGTCTCCCAAAACACAAATACTAGTTATCAAATAAAAAAAAGAAAATAAAGACCAAATAAAAAAGATGCATTTTTTTTTCTGTATTCAATAAACTCGTGAATAAGCGAATTTTGGCATAGTTGTAGGGGATGGTGTTTTAAGCCACATACTAAAAGTACTGATGGGGGGGGTATAAGCTAACGGGTAGGGGGGGGTGTAAAGGTCCCTTTTTTTAGTTTTTCTTAAATAACTCGTAAACGGGGGCCAATAGCAAAAAATGTTCCATCACATAAATAATCTGCATAAAATTCTCTACAAAAAAGATATTCATACTTTTTTACTGGGATCAACATTTAATGAGATATGGAAGGAAGAAGATGGACAATAAAAAACAAACTTACATTTCTTTAAGTATGGCAGGTATATAAATAAAAATAAAAATCCTAATCCTAGTAATATTATAAATGCGAAAGAGAGTGTTTTTCTTGACCATCCAGAATCCAAATAGGCTTGGTTAGGTTAAGTTATTTTTTAACCACCCAGTACCGAAAATTAACCATGTAAAAATTAAACAGGTACAATAATTATTTTTCGACCACCCAGTACTAAAAATTAATCATGTAAAAAATTAAATACCGATGTACACTAACTATTCTTAATTACCTATTCAACTTTAGAAGTAAAAACTAATTGGACACTTACATCTACCTAGTAAGTACCTACTATACTTTACACACTAACATCTAAATCGTAAAATTCGTTCAGTGTGAAATTGTGCGACTTTAGTTTATACATGGAAGTATAATATACTGCGACAAAGTTCTTTGCAGGGAGTGTAAATAGGAGCGGCAAAGCCCGCTCGCACTCAATGATCGAAGACCTTCGTCCTTCTTGCTTTGTTTAGGACATTGTCAGTTTGTATTATTCAATACAAAATTAAGATAAAAAAAACATTTCATTACAAACGATGGTAAAACACACAAGCGACAAATTTGGCATGATTATTATGTACATAGTACTAACACTAAAAAAACAAAAAAAAACTGAAAACCGGTCAAGTGCATAATGGTTTTTACGCGTAATGTATCATTACGCCTAAAACCTTTTGTCATAAAACGGTTTTTACAATACAAAGGGTTTTGTTTTAATTATTATTATAACCTAACCTTACCTAATTTAACTTAATCTACACAACGGACGTTTATTAACTTCGGCAATGTCAGCCTAAAAGAGTGTTATGACAAACGATTCTATGCGTAATGATACATTATGCGTAAAAAAATTATGCGTGTCAAAGGAGTCCCGTTTAAAGCACCGGCGTCCTCTAAAACTATGCTAAAATTCGCTTATAAACGAGTTTTTTCCCCTGATTTTGCCTTATTGCTTAGGGTATTGGCCACACATATTGCTGATTTTTGATAGGAAGTACCGCCTGGAAAATTTTGTTATTTTGGGAAGTAGTAGTGCCAATGTATGGTCTATTCTGAGAAAAAAATCTAGAGGTGTCACTATTTCACAACCACATAAAAAATAATGTTTATTTTTTAATTGGTCTTCATTTTCTTTTTTTTATATGATAACTAGTATTTGTTTTTTGGGAGGCGATGCAAATCTATAAAAAGAATATCATCCCAAAGTTTGAACCAAATCGCTTGAATACATCCCGAAAAACAGGAAATTTAAAAAAAATCTTAAAAAAATTATAAGTCGAGAACTGTCACAATTAAGATGTTGATACTCAGCATAAATAATCTTCACTATAAGAGACACCCACAAAAAAAGCCCGAGCCCATTTGATATAAGGGCCGACTTACAATGGAAACCCGATTATGGCCTTTCGGGAATCATTCTTCCCTCCATATCTCATTAAATATTGATCCCAGAGAAACAATGTCTTAAACTTTTTTGTACAGAATTTTATGCAGATTAATCATGTAATGGAAAACTTTTTGCTATGGGCCACCGTTTACGAGTTATTTACGAAAAACTAAAAAAAGGGACCTTTAGACCCCCCCCCCACCCGAACGCTCCACCCCCACCCGTCAGTACTTTTAGTATGTGGTTTAAAACACCATTCCCTACAACTATGCCAAAATTCGCTTATACACGAATTATTTCCCCTGAGTTTGCTTCGTTGCTTGAGCTAACATGTAGGAAGGGATTAATGTGAGAAATAACATAGGAAACCTCTTTGTTGTTATTTAAATTGCTTGCAACAACTTATCGGGCGTTTAACAACCTCTTAGTCATAGCTTGACAAATATTGTTTCTTTTCCGATTGATAAGCAATTTCTAGAATTAGTGAAAAACGATAAGGCGTTGTTTCGTTTTATCTAAAGTTGCAGTGCTTGTAATGTAAAATGTGAACAACCTGTGCAGAATGTCCGACAGTGTTTTGCAAATACGCCACGTATTTTTAGTTTGCGATGAAACGTTTCCTAAATGTTTCTGACTCGTTGCTATCTGTCTTGCGTGTTAAAACCAGGCACTTAGGCTGAAATTTAAATTTGGCGTGGATGACGTGTGCGGTCTGGAGTGTATTGGAGAAAAAGTAGATTTAAACGTTAAAAAATCTAGCTACGAGTCATAGGTATTATAAATGCGGAAACGCGTCAGTTGATTTCAAACTATTACCTATTTAAGTTGAGAATGGCATTACGATACTTTTTTTTTTCTCAGAAAAGATCATAGTGCAAATCCAAATTAACCTTCCACAAAGGTTTTAACTCGACATTAAAAGTTTTGACAGTGAAATATTTTCGCTTTTAATCTTTTGTATCATTATGCATACTGCAACGATTGGTCCTTCGAACCGCATTTCAACCGAAACAGAAAATTAGGCAATCTCCACGGTGCAGGTTAAATTGAGTTCCTTATAAGGCACAACCTACTTCGTTCGAGTGATTGCGCACTCCTTGTTCGGAACTCGACGCGTGAAGGCGACCCGTCCAGGGTTAGAACGCAGATGTCACGATCCTTGCAACAGGAATGCTAGATATAAATAGAGGCAAGGTCGGGTCGACCTGCGGCTTAGCGGTCGCGCGAATAGATCGCATTTGATCCTTACAAGTATAGTCTCATTTACATTACATCAATGTAAGAACAATACGATCCTAAAATGGGTATTGTTTACAATTTACATGCTAACCAGAGAAGTTAGTGTGTTTGAGATCGCATTTATCTCGAAACTTAATCTTGGGAATATAAAAGGAATGTCGTGAATTGACAACTAAGTATGAATCAAGAAATGTTTTCCAATAACATCATATGCAGGCTAATTTGTTACACGATTTAATACTCATTAATTGATGCTTCGCGGTTTGGCGCCAAGTAATGAACGTTGTAAATCAGCAAAAACGGTACACGAGGCCACCGATCTGCTTACGGTGAAATTTTAATAACTTTAAAACTTTCTACGGTGTCGGCCGCGGCATGACTCACCGGTTCACTGTCCCCGCTCGACGAGACTATATCGATCCCTGATTTTTTGCCATTGTTGTTTAATTTAATCCGAAGAGGAGCACATAGGCTTTAAACGAAAGTTAAAGTTCAAAAAATAAATTCCTGGCTTTTGAAAATCGAATCCGGTTTTGTTGCGTTACGTTTATGGAGACTGTTAAAAATATGGTCTGTGGTCTATGGTTTGGTATATTTGGCGCCACGCAACAAATATCCTAACATGGTTACGATACAATCTTAAAATATTATTATAGTCTACATAGAAGCCGTGTGGGGTTTTGCGAGTGGTACGGTATCTCTGTGACTTAGTTTACTTATTCACGCACTGTTGAGCAGCTACGACGAAATGTAAGTCTTTCTAAGATGGTATCGCGGCCATTTTGTTTTATATGTCACCATATGGCGTCTGTAATTGTATACTGGGGAGGTTTTTATGGCTCCCACAAAACAGTCGCTGTAGTTGCCTTTTAAGGCATTGAGTGACATGACCGTGAAAGATGAAGTAATCTACAATGGTGCGTTGATTTGGGCGACAGATGGTCAAAATTTGTATGAAGGAATTTAACCTGCCGACATCCAAACTATTCTAGGTTAAACGACTAAGATAAAACTACTGAAACATTAAGTATTTTCAAATGAGTCAGGTTGTAATCCCGAATGAATCTGGGTTAAATCGTGAAAGTGATTAGTTTTCGGAAAAGACAAACAACATCGATGATTCAAAATATAATGACTCACCCATAACGTTTCTTAGTAACGGTTGAAATGTGTCACTTTTCATTCTTTGTTTGAATTAACCATGCCACAACACAAAAACTCATTTCGAAACGGTGGTCGTAATGCTGCTAATTTAAAAACAACGTGCTAATTTGCAGATAATCGTGTAGATAAAGCGTTTCCAGCATTAAAGTATGTAATTTTTTAATAAAATTATGCGGAAGCTTTTTTTTCGTTGAATTAGGTGAATGGCGTGATGATCTACACGTTTCCGATTGGCGTTTAAAAATTGGAAAGTAGGTGTTAATGCAAATTAAGTTTTTGCACTATCACAGGCGTTGCACCGTGCAACCGTGGTGCAACCCAAATTACATACGTGTACGTCAAATTAATGTTAAGTTGACGCGGCTGACGGAAATTAGGTATGTAAATACGGTCAGCTTCATAAATAGCTACTTATACCCTTGTAGGTACCTTGTCGCCTTAAAAATCCGGAAAATCGACATAGCAGTTCAAACACTTTAAATATGACATCAAAGCGAAACGGTAATGAAGTAGTATTTATAAGTGTCCCTACTTACATTTACATCCAATTTATGGTATGTAGACCATAACATAACCGAGGCGCGAGGTTAAAAATCATGTATAATCAGTCCATAATCAGATCCTGCTCTACAAGTTATTACTAAGTATGTACAATTAGCTCGCTAATTGTAGTCGCACCGTTCTGAAAGGCCCTATTTGACAGTTGGCAACTTTGCACATGCTTGAGGCAGTTTAAGGTTATGTTTCGTACCAAATTGACAGCTGTCAAAAACTTACACCTTCATGACTAGGCGACTATAGGAATCTTCTACAATATTATAAATGCAAAAGTGTTTGTTTTTTGTTTCATCTTCATGGTTCAAGGCCACAACCGATTAATGTGAAATTTGGAACGGAGTCAAAAAGCCCGGAGATGGTCATTAGGTCCTTCTCATCTTAGAAAAACTAATACAATAACTGTCAAAAGCTGTTTTTACCGGTTTGAATATGGGTAATTCCACGATAATGTAACAAAAGTTACCATTTCAATGCGTGTTTTTTTAAACTTTTAATACTAATATTTTTCTAGATATGAATTTAAACACGTATATAGAGACAAAAGAATTCTTCCATTTAGCAATATAACCAAAAAAACAAGCCGAAGGCTAGAAAATGGTAACTTGCGTTACTCTCTGCCATGGAATTGCCCTATATAGAGCCTTCGAAAATCGACCTTTCGATCGTCTTTTTTCTTAGTTAAGTCAGTGAGTGATTGGGACGGGGTATCCGAAGTTTCAAATTTAGCGCTTTGTAGTAACCATCCTGTCATCCTGTGGCCCTACATTTGCTGCATAACGCTAACGTAAATGATTATAGAAAACTGCCAAAATGTATGGAATAGTAAGCGCTCGACAAAATCATCAGGCAGCTTACGTCAACATACCTACATACATACAATAACGCTCTTTCCCGTAGGGGTAGGCAGAGACCAATTCCTTCTACTTCCCTCGCTTCCTCCACACTCATAACATAAGTCTCTTCATACACGTGCGTCGGTTTAGGGTACAGTACCCTAACTCGTAACTCCTGACCTGAGGCTCTACTTTGAAATCCGTACTTAATTCGAATTTCGTCTATTGCTATCCCTTTTGCTCTCGACGCGTCACTAATTCGCAAGAAAGTGACGGGGCGATCCGAAGTTCGAATTACTGATTTCAAAGTAGAGCCCCTGGCCCTTTCTTTAATACGTCCCCGACCTGATCGTGGCACGTTCGCCTTGGCCGCCCTCTTTCAACATTCCCAATAATTTACTCAATCTCATACATTTTCGATAACGATAACGTTACTCGAATTCGAATGCATCCTGTCTAGGCTACTAGGACTACACTGGTCTTAATAGCACAAAGCGCTTATTTTATCTACAGCCGTGGGCGAGCCTAAAGCGATAAAGAAAAAGCGCTGACGGTGTTTTATACACTTATCCTAACGACGCCTGCTAAAAAACCGTTAATGATTAAATAGGTATAAAACGAGTCTTCACTTAATACATTTAGTACCGGGCTTCCGAATTTTAACACAAAATGGGCCTGAAATCGACTTCTGGGCAGTGATTGTGTGCTTATTTGACGCATGCGCGTCGGGCGCAGCAGAGCGAAACATGTGAGACGAGACGAGATACCGACCGCGAACGGCGAAGTAACTGTCTGCTGCAGGGTTGCCATGGGCTACTTAACCTCGTTATAATTAAAAACCGTATCCGCTTTCGATTTTTGTAATGACAACAACACGTGGAAATAGGGACGGAGTTCCCTAGAGGACTAGAGAACCAGACATCTTTCAATGGATTATAGAGAGTTTAAACTAAAATTGCAACACTCCTTTCGATTGTTATGATTAATAGTAACTTCAGCAGCACGATTCTTATATTGTGTCATAAGATCAGGGGCTCTACTTTGAAATCAGTAATTCGAACTTCGGATCGCTCCGTCAGTCACTTTCTTGCGAATTAGTGACGCGTCGAGAGCAAAAGGGATAGCAATAGACGAAGTTCGAATTACGGATTTCAAAATAGAGCCTCAGATTAGTAGTTCGTCCTGAACTATTTCCTATCCTCACTCCGTAACCCCCAGACTGCTCAGATTTTAACCTAAAAATAGTATTAGCCTTACTTTTTACCCCAAATTTCATGAAGGCCGAATCAACAATACCGCTGAGTTTATTTTAAATGTTTTGGATTATCTTAGTTGAACTTGCACAAAAGATCCTGCGTAGAAGATGACAGATGACAGCAAACAATGACAGTTCAACCACTAGAGCAAAATTTTAATTTTAATGAACTGAGCAACTACTTAGTGGCAACCCTAGCCTACTTCTCATTGATCTGGGTTCTATTCCATTGTCTAGCCCACTCTATGCCTTTGTTTACAATGAATTAGCCCCATTTTACCTCTTGCTCGACTAGATTTTACATTCTACAAGCAATAAACCTTCGAAACAGTTTGCCGTCGTAAGCTTGTCATCTTGATTGTATAATTAAACAGACAGACAACCACAAAAGTGATCGTATGAGAGTTGAGTTTTTCGTATTAGGTAATCAAACTCTAAAAACACTCATTGGATCTATTACAGACGTCGGCTCCGCGGTATCATAAAGTAACCATTTTTAATGAATTGGTACCTATTAAGTTTCCCACCGCAGTGTTTTTGTGCCGATTAACTCTGGTCGAGGAATTCCAAAACTAATACGCAATCAAAACAAGTCGAGATATGATCATCGATGTTCAAATATTTGAAATTAAACGCAACCTGTTTTTCACTTCGATGCAAGCGAATTAGTTGTTTAAATAACACGGCTTCATTTTCACCAAAGAGCAAGAAAGAAAATCTTTATTTTCCTAGCCTCGTCGCCTTAAAAAGAAGTCAAACCTGTAAAATGTGTTTATTACCTTGTACGTAGGTACCCCACCCCGTTTCCATTACGAGACGCGAGAATTCGGTTTTATCAGACGAATGGTTTTATAGTTACTTCATTATTGTGCCTATGTGCTTCAAAAGCGGCTTTCTCCATAGACTGACGTATTACGGGATTTTTCATTATCACTTATCTTTGTTGCGACAATATTAACAAAAAGTTATTGCCCTCACAGGACGTCCAGTTTAGTACACACGCCGCCTTGTCGACAACAATGGTCGACAAATTTCGTATTCCACGCGCGATAGCTGCTGATTTATTGGCGGGAGTGTCTATGGTTAACCTAAAAAGTAGAGTTGTTTTTTTCCTTAGTGCAGCAGTGATATTTTCAAGCTGGCAACGATAAAAAAAATCTAAAGAAGATGTAGCGATCTCAATCTCAAGCTCGTCACAAACATTGAATGATAAACTTGATAAAGTACATACGAGTAGTATTTATGTGATTAGTATCATATATCAATGCCTAGGTATTATTTATATAGTTGTATAGTTGTATCTGTACCGCGCTTTAGATTGCTTTGTGAAAAAAAAACTAGCGATAAATGACCGTTCTTAGGCCAAAAACAAAAAGATGTAGTCATTAACTAAGGAGGTTAGATGAACACAAACCAGTAATCTATTAAATATGAATCTAATTTGTTTGGACAGTTAAAGATACTAGGCGGAATACAAGTGGGAATAAACAGATCCGTACACACAGTTATTACAGTAATTAGATGTGGCCTAAATAACCACCCAAATCAACACAATAAAAGTACCTCTTCTATTTGGAGATCGCAGAGACTAGAGCGGTGTTTTTTTCTTTTAATGTAAGTATTCTCTTTCTTTTATTGATTTATGAGCAGCAGTTGTTATTCTAGAAATAAGAAAATAGGCTTAGGGTAGAGGAGTGAATAGCACGCGGTAAATGAGGTAATTCTAAGCGAGTACCTAAACGTGGTATTTTTTGTGGGAATCCCCGAATATGCGTTTCGTTTTCAAGCATAGACAATGTGTGGGTTGCCATATGATATATGTTAAAAAGTAAATAACTACTGCTAACGTAATCACCATCTAGACCCCCCCACCCCCCATGTCATCAAGAATAAGCAAAGCATAGACCCCCCCGCTCCCTACGTACGTAATACTTGAAAAAAAAAACTCAATATTATCAGTGTTTGCTACGCCCGGCCCGCTTGGACTACCTATACTCGAAAATCTAATTCAAGACCAAAATCCTAACCTCAACGGGCGCACATTCGCTGTGATTACTGCATTTTGGTTTAAGTTTGAGTATTTTTATCAATAAAACTTACCCTAATATTATTCGTTAAACGAGTTCTCATTCATATTTGTATGAAATAATGTTAAAATAACTAAATAATCAAGATGAGAACTGTCAGATTTTGGTCTTGAATTAGATTTTCGAGTATATGTATGTGTCGCCAGGTCGTAGACGTGTGACATAGAAAAGCCCATATATGGCGTTTAGCTAGCCTTCAGTTTGATTATTTTCTCAGTAAATAATGAATAAAAAAATGAGGTCAAACCTCTATACTTAACTTAAGCATGTTCCTATTGTGAATTTGCTCATAAAGCTGCCCGATTAGTGGATTAAACCGAGGAGTATTTGACAGATACATTTTGACTATATCCTATTATTTCATGTGTCAGAGAAAAGGAGAGTGAGAATTTTAATTGCCAGATAGTTTTACCAGAGAATTAGATACATCAGGTCTAAGAATACTAACAAATCTAAGTAAGTTTACTATGGTGTAACTAGGTAATAAAGCCAGTGTACAGTTAGCCACGTTACACGCATGTTACGTTTTAAAACAATGGCCCCGTTCCACCCTGACAAATAAGATAAACAAGACCTGAAACAATGGGTCTGACTCATTAGCGATAACATAGCGTCCGTGCCCTTTACTAGATAGTAATTCAGTGGCAGACCCTTTTTATGTGGATTTATAGAGTTAATCAAGCGAGTTTCACGGATGGTTGGTTCGGTTGTACGTTTTAGATGACTCAGTTATTTTTTCGTGGGAGGAAGAACAAAAGCCATTGATTTTGGTCATGACGGTCATTTTAGGTCATTTGTAAGACGTTGACAATAAGAGAAATGATTGTGCACGATGGTTTTATAACGAGGGCACGATTTATGAAAGATTTTTAAATTGATGTAGGTATTCGTGTCTTAAATCGGGCCAGAATCTGTACTACGGAGTACTAAATTCGAAACTTTGGATGCCACATCCCTTTCACTTGCCATTTTAGATTAAATCGGGAGAAAGTGATGGAGATAACGTAACTTCAAGCATCGATTTTCAAAGAAGCGTTTGAGGGAACGAACTAACTGTAATAAAAAATAAGACCCCACTCTTTTTTTCAGTCGGCCTTAAACTCATGAGTAGCTGCACACTGTTGTACCTTGTCGCTTTATCACCTTTAACAGATTAATGCAGCAGTAAAGTGTGCAGCTACTTATAAGGCCGATCGTACCTTCATTACATTCAGAAATGCTACCTTAGCAAGTTAAAAGTATCTGTAGCACTGTGGTTGTCTTTTTCCTTCGTATTTTTGACTGTATTTTCTGTTCCAGAATTCAAAATGGCCTGCTCAGTCGACGCCCCCTCCCTCAAGGACCTGCCCAAGGTAGCCACCGACCTCAAAAGTCAGCTCGAAGGCTTCAATACCAGCTGCCTGAAGGATGTAGACACCAATGAGAAAATTGTGCTGCCATCTGCCGAAGGTACGTTGAAACTTTAGAAAACTGACGTAGACCGTTATTAAGTATTATTACCAACTTGGCTATACTGCAGTGTAATAAATAGATGATCTCCGATAATCGAAGAAACCCGTGTTTTCTTAAACCAAGAATGAACAATAGAACTATGGAAGAGTATAATACAATCCAGAAAATATGTGCCTATTATTTTTACGCTAGACGTAGCAATTTATACCTTACTTATTATTGAACTGGCTACAGATATAGTACAAGAGAAGCAGCATTCAGCACTACTTCAAGGTTTAGAACAATTCCAAGCGTCTTCCCTTAAGAAAACGGAAACCGTTGAAAAAGTAGTTCTTCCAAATGCATTAGGTATCCCAGAGTGACTGTATGCGTGAATCAGATAACATACCTATTTAGTTCAAAGGCGTGCGTTTTTTTGCTTTGTTAAAACGGCTAGCCCATGATCCTAATTTACATACTACTAATTATTCTGATACGTACTCCATAACACACAGATAAAGCATAACTGCCGTCTGATAACATTTATATCTCATCTCCAATGAAAAACCAGGCAATAGGAATCATCACTCATTAAAAAAAAAATTACCTTGTTATTGAGTTTCGTTAAAATACCACTAACTGGCTGATTTGATTTTATACTACTCATTAGAAATAACTTATTGCAGCGCTTTGAAAATCATTGAGAAGCCGCGTCAAATCCAAATTATCGATAAAAATTAATATATATTGTCTATGGTTTGCAGATGTTGCCACAGAAAAAACTCAAAAGTCCTTGTTCGACGGCATTGAAAAATTCGATGCGACCAGGCTGAAGCACACGGAAACACAAGAAAAGAACCCGCTTCCGGACAAAGATGGTACTTATGTTATTTATTTTATTAATATTTTACGCACCTTTGCATGAGCGCTGAAGTTGCACTTTACTGTCTTGCCGCAGCATTCATGCATAAATTTTAGTTTGACTTTTTTTTTAATTAGATTTTTCTCTAACGCTGTGGCCACATTTGCGATATTCGACGAATATTCGTCTTTCTTTTTTATGTTAAAGTGAAAGGTTAGGGCGCATAACGTCCCACTCGCAGAATGTCCCTTCGTCCCTTTCGCGAAATGTCCCTTTCCTAAATATCCCTTACGCAAAATGACCCTTTTGCAAAAGGTCCCGTTCGCAAAACGTCCCTTCACATAAATAAAGTCCCGTTCGCAAAACGTCCCTTTCGCAAAATGATCCGTTCGCAAAACGTCCCTTTCGCAAAATGACCCGTTCGCAAAACGTTCCTTTCCATGAGAAGACTCTACTTAAACAAGCTTTTTCCAGACGGAACATTTTGCGAATGGGTCATTTCGCAGACGGGACGTTTTGCGATAGGGGCGTTATGCAATAGGGACGTTTTGCGAAAGGGGTGGGACCTTTTAAGAAAGGGACGTTTTGCGAATGGGGTATTTTACATAAGGGACCATTTGCAGAGAAGACGTTTTGCGAATGGGACGTAATTTTGCTGGAGGGACGTTTTGCGAGTGGGACGTTATGCGCCCTAACCAAGTGAAATGCCAACACGAATATACGCCGAAGCCCATTGATGTGGCCGCAGTGTATCTACGGTCAAAACCACTAATATATATACTGCCATCGTGCCAAATATTACATATACCTTATTATCAGTGGCATATAAATAGGGGCGTGTAGATATGTTTCACGCCTTGGAAACGTACCTAATACCTACATACATTTGTGTATTGTACTTAGCCTGTACCTACATCCATTTTTATTTAATTATGTTTTGACTGCATCCCTTGTGAATAAATGTCTTTTAAATTAAAAAACAGTTAGAATACAACTAAACTTGGTCCTTTTTTAATTATTTTATTGTAGCATATTAAAAATAATTTACCTACATATTTGTTTTTTTATTCGTATGCATTTGCGCTTTAATTTTATGTTTGCATCGCACCGTTTTGCTTAAACCAGTTGTAGCCGCGGAGAAGGCGCACCAGAACCTCCTGGAAGGCGTAGAACACTTCGACAAGGCTCAAATGAAGCACGCCACCACCGAGGAAAAGAACCCCTTACCGCCACAAGAAGGTTCCTGCTTTGTTTATAATTTCTGCTCCTACGATTTCTTTTTTTTCCTCATTTAACCTCCTATTCTAGCTTAGATAAGCCTGAATTAAAAGCAAACATTTCTAACTTCTGTGTTGTAGTTTAGGAAGTAAATACAATTCGTGAAATTGCAGCTTTTCATGGACAGGTACAGTATAATTAAAACGAAACGACTCTTCAAAACTGGGTGTTATTGCAAAGCAAATTGTACATAGGTACCTTTTATGATCCAAAGTAATTATAATGTGTAATTTATTACATACTACGGATAAATAACGGAAAACATACTCCGGCTGGATAGGTACTATAATAGTTATTTTATGTACCTACTTATATTATAGCCTTGTAAAATTCTATTTGAATAGACAGGAGCTAGATGGTTGAATATTTACGAGTACGACGTTCAGTCATAAAAGAGTTAGGTACGACGTAATTTTGAATCGTAAAATCTAGAGCTACCTACTGCCGACGCTCTTAGTTTGGCGCAAATTATATAATAGATTTTTTTAATGCCTACAGCGATCGAAGCGGAAAAGGAAAAGAACAAGTTCCTGAACGGGATCGAGAACTTCGACCCCACCAAGCTGAAGCACACGGAGACTTGCGAGAAGAACCCCCTGCCCACCAAGGACACCATCGAGCAGGAGAAGGAAGCCTGAGCGCCATCCACTAACCTCTCGCAACTATATCTCGCTAGTATCGCTCTATTTTAAACGTCGATGTAAGTTAAATAAGTAATAGGCCCGTTTACGCTGTTTTTTTCTAACAGTCTTCCCTTATGCGTCATTTTTTGGTATTGTAACCAACAGAGCAATATTTACGGACTTCTATTGTGGACTTAAGAATGAAGGTAGGTAAACCGGTTCTTATCATTAGATTTTAAGAACCAAATTTTCTATGTCACTTCTTTACAGTATATTTATGAAATGATTGTATTTTATGAGCATTTTATTGTTTAATTTATATGGAAGTGAATAATTAAGTATTAATATCAAGTACTGATTTTATTTAAGTCGAGAACACGGCGCTTTGAGATTTTGATTACAGTACCAGATTTGTTTTAAGCTTGCGCGTGTTCTCAGTTTAGTTAAAAGATTATTAATTTAAGTACTTACTAATAAAACCCGAGCATCATTGTGTGTAAAGTGGCTCTGGTCAATAATTATTAGAATTGTAGTAGTCGTGGTCGGTTCCAAGTTTTAACTTATTTCCCTGTTGATATAATATTTTAAATGTTACATTAACTTAGAAATAAGTAAAATATCATCGAAAGTAATAATTGTATTTGCTCAACAGTGTGCGGAATGACATGTTATTCCTATTTAAAAAGCGATTGTTCGTTTCAAGTGATACATTTTATAACCTATATAGGTAAAAAACAATAAATTCATTTCAATTTTATAATATGCTATAACAATAAACCATTTTACCGAAATTTTGTATGTTTCTACAGACGGTGCTTTTTAAAAATACAAAATAAAACGTGAACTGTTTTTTATTTCGGCTCAAAATAATAAAATGACGGGGCAGTGGTCCAACTGCTCTGTCCAACTGACTAAAATTAGTATCATAAATATGAGGTAGGTTTAGGTTATGTTAGTTCTTCAACTGGCCCGGAGGGCCAAACCACCCAGAAGTAGCAGCTCCGCGCTAGCGGAGCTCCGTCCAGCCTGTTAATTTGATATTCAAATATAAATTATTTGTCAGTTGGACCACTGCCCCGAAAGGACTAATAAGACAATGACTGTGAATAAAATGGAATTGTCTTTGATTTGATTTGATTTGATTTGATTAGTGGAGTTTTTGTTTTGTATGTATGTATGTCGTTCTGCTTCGACAAATCCTGAGGTCCTACTTTGAAAATCGAAGTTCGAAGTTACGTTAACTCCATTCCTGTCACTCGTCATTCGAGACTAAATCGAGAGAAAGGGATGGAGCTAACGTAACTTCGAACTTCGATTTTCCCCGTCCGACCCACTGAAATTGTACTGCGATGACAGCTGTCAGGATTGACTTCTTAACGGCCGGGCACTATAGGTCAATTTGTGTGATTGTCCCTTGATTGATATTTATTTATTTATTTTTCATCGCTGCTGAACCGTCTACGGTTGTTGGTGAATTGGTGAAGATTCACTCGTTTGGGGTCTTTTATTAAATAAATAAGCATAGAGGAAAATACAAAAAGTATATCTACAAAAATTAAACATACAATTTAGACTGACGCCCACACTGGAGGCCATACTTTAAAAATCAAAGTTCAAAGTTACGTTAGCTCCATGTCTGTCACTCGTCATTCGATACCATATTGAGAGAAAGGGATGGAGCTAAAGAAACTTCTAACTTCGATTTTCAAAGTAGGGCGCTCTACTTTATAAATCGAAGTTAGGTTAGGGATAGGCATCCAAAGTTTCGAATGTAGTGCTTCATAGTTACCACTCAGATGTGGCCCAGCAACCAGAATGAGGCAAGCAAAAAAAAAAAGCGCGTCTATGACAAAGACAAAAATTAAGGTCTCCTCTGTCTCTCTGATTGAGAATTCCCTCAATCTTGGTATTGTCTAACCCTCTACGCATTATCCTTCTTGACGTACAGCCGCGCACGACCTTCAGGCCCGATCATGCTGACGCACTATCGTGCAAAATATCCATCATGCTGTAACAGACATGGGGCCTGTTTTATAAAGCTACAAATTACAATTTACAAGTTACAAGTTTCCATTCGACACAAACTTGACCAATGACGACCAGCCATTTGAGCAGTGTTGCCAGTTTAGACCTGTAAAATTGTAACTTGTAGCTTTATAAAACGTGCCCCAGACCCCTACGCACTATCTAACTTGGGAGGACAACCGCGCACGATTGTCAGGCTCGATGTAGTGTACGCACTGTCGTGCAAAGTATTCTTCATGCTGTCACAGACCACATATTCATAAAGCTGGGTCCACATTTGTATCATTTCGCCGTATCGTATCTCCGTCGCGTTGCACCGACGCGTATCAAGATCGCTAGTGTAGACGCACAAACAGCGCTATCATGCGGCGCGCCGTATTTGATCGCTCGGGATCGATGTTGATACGCGTTTATTATATGTATACCCCGCACACTCGCGATCGGATACGCATATCAAGATCGGTAAGTATAGACGTGTATTGATACTGTATCACGATACGAAGGTATGATTTGATACGCGATACGCCGTGATCGCTCTCGAGGCGATTTTTCCCCGATCATCAAAGGGAATACGGATAGCGTCCACACTTAATAATACCGCGTTATGATACGATACGCTGTTACGCTACCGTTAGTATGGATGCATTTTTTCACATGACGATGGCAGTGATACGGTGTATCCAAAGTGAGCGTCCATACTTAGGATACGCGAGCTCGATACGATACGCGTGATCGTGATCGGCAAAATGATACAAATGTGGACCCAGCTTAACGGGTTGTGATTGGGCACTTTATAGAAGTGGATCAATACCCTAACTCTATGATTCAATGAAAATGTCTTTTTGTATGGTAACATTGTTGCAAAAATGCTATTTTGATTTTGCTTCCCGCCGGCTTCTGACGGTTTGCTTTTGGCACGTGCAATTTTCATTCAGTTTTTCTAGAAAAACAAGTCCGTATTTAGAAATATAGCTTAATTACTGATGCTGGCGGTTGGGATAAATCATTTCAGTAAGTGTTTCAAAATTTTTCTTACGTCGCGAGCTCGATTTGTAAATTTGCACGTGTTGTGTATCGTAGACTGCAAAACAACCATTTGCCATTTCCAGTCAATAGCTACGATATGGATTTGAGGAAACCGATTGCACTCTATAACATCTTAGTGCACTTCGACGATTGCAGGCGTAATTTCTGTTCGAAATAGCGATGTTTGTGTTTTTATCGGTAGCGTCATTTGTTTTTGTTTACCTGCAGATCATTAGCCGTAGATAGAATGTCGCCTTCACCTATACGGTGCCGCGGGCCTTGGAAAATCCATAAGCGCTCGTCGGAGCCCGATCGTTGGTTGGACGAGATGGGGTTTTTCAGAAAGCATACGGCTCGGGACTCTAGTTGCCTGTTCAGGGCCGTGTCTGAAAACATCTTCAACACGCAGCGCTACTTCCATAAAGTGCGGCTTGATTGCGTCCAGTTCATGGCTTCTCAGAGGCATCTATTTGAAGGGGTAGAATCTTTATTTTGTGTTCATCTATTTTTATGTTCGACCTTGACCCTTGCCTTAATTTGAGTGTTTTATGTTGTAGTCCTTAACTTGTCCTTTCGAAAACTATCTCAAAGAGATGTCCAACCCTTCAGAGTGGGGTGGGCTCATTGAAATATCCGCTATGAGCCATTTGTATAGGTAAGACCTGTTTATTTCTTTCGACTACCTTCAATTGATTTTTGTGTCTACCTACAGATTTAAACCGTTCTTGCCATGTTCATTCCAGACGCGATTTTGTAATTTTCGAAGCTAATAAAGGTCCACAAACAAAGATTTGCAATGGTTATGGAGACACCATTTTCTTGTTCTATTCACCTGACACCAAGCACTTTGATGTGGTGTACACTAAAGAATTCATTAACACATCATCATTTTGCCAATGTAAGTTATTTCATATTTAATTTTGTTACCCCCTGAGATCTTTATAACTGTAATACTCATTTTATTATTTTAATCCATACATTTTTTTTATTATTTTTGTGTATTTAATATTACTTGAAACCTTAATGACCCCTCTTATAGCGCTGGTCTATGAAATATTGTATGATGGAGTTTACCAACTCAAGGATCTGGCCTATGCGGTGGACAAGATGCTCCATGATAAGGTTCCCACTAACCACATTGAATACTTCATGTCTGAAAATGTGGAAAGACGCAAGAAGCAGAAAGAGAGAGCAAAAATATTTATTGAGGCGGCCAATGAAGATGATAAGGACAGGAATAACAATGCTGTTGCACTGAAATGCAAGCATCATACTGATGACCTAGAACGACCAAGCTTGTTAAAAGAATCCTTGAGCATTTTTGTGTTCAACAGAAGCCTAATACAACTTGAAAATGTCTGCATGAATTGTCTAAATGTGAACAGTGCTAAAGATCTACTTGACAATGGTATAACTCCGTTCCCCTACAAGGTTGCCAAAGCCCTAGATCCAGACATATACAGAAACATTGAATTTGATGTTTGGAGTGAACTGCGCAGAGGTATTTGACCTTCCTGTGTGTATAAAGAATCTGTTGGCATCGTAAACATGTTGGTGTGATTTTGCAGAGTTACGTTATGGGGCTAGATATTCTGATGGGACAACACTGCAAGTGGGAGTCAAATGTTTGTGCAGAATACAGCCTGATCAGCCTGTGCCGTACCACTGTCACATCCAGGAGATGCGCCCAGACGGTGGTCCCTGCCTGGTGTTCATTGAGGAGCTTGGAGAGAAGAGAGTGGTGAATTTTGAGCAGTTGGAGTCGCTGCCGCAGTCTGAAGCGCGGCCCTGGGCGCCGCCCTATCGTTACTCCCGCGCCAGCGCTCAATTGCCGACGTTAAGCCAAATGTTGCAACAGATAGGTCTCATCTTATTTTCCTACTCGGATCCTATGGTGTTTAAGTCTTTATCAGCCATAGCCTTTGCAATATAACATCTTAACACACCAATTTAATAATTATTTAAAACCTTTATGACTGACAGACTACTACTTTTTTTTATTATTTCATTTCCCTTAACTATGTAATGTTCATCATTGTCATTAATTCCACGGCATCCAGGCAACATCACGCGTAAACAAGGTCTGAGCAAAGCTCGCAAGAAGGTGGATGAGCCCAAGAGCCCTGAGAAGGCCCCCAAGCCTCAGGCCAAGCTTCAGTGGAAAGATGAGAAACCTCCAACCCCCGAGACGGAGATCACTCAATACCAGAACAATATTAACTTCGCCACATACCAACACTTGGATTATGTAAACTTCGAACCGATACCCGTTAGTCTGAACCGAGTTCTAATGTAGTATTTTGTAGGCGTATCTATTTAATTTATAAGCATGTCACACCCATATTTTTTACTCCGCAAATGTAACTCTTACACTAATTAAATCTGTGCAAATTTCTGTATTTTTTATTCTTTTGTCGACTTGGTTTTCTCGCTATGAGGGTGCAATTGTGTGGAACGTGAGGTGCTTATAAATTTGTTGAACCCGTATTACCATATCGTAGCTATTCTAGATTGAAGTAGTTAGTTTCGGGTGTTGTAGTTAGTTGTGTTTAGTGGCAAAATGGTATAAATAAAGTATGATTTACATCAACAGAATCGATGGTTCATCAAGCTTTGTAATAAGTTTCAAGCATGGTAAATTGATTCTTATTAAAAAGTGCTGCCAGCTTTTTATTCATAAAAGTTAAACTTAACTTTGTAGCAATTTATGGGCCGACATTATGACTTCATAACGCGCTAATCCTGGTCCATTATCGTTGTAAAAGAACACCAAAGTTTACTTCCTTTAAAATTATCACTTCAAAATGGGGGTTTCATTTTTTTTTAAATTTCATCTGTCTACCAATTACGGTTGGTACTTGGTACCCTTTAAGTACGGAACCCTAAAAAGTGGCGAATAGTCTGCTTTCCCCACTAGTCGGTTAGTTTAGTAGTCGGCCCATCTACAATTTATCTATTTATAAAACTAAATCTGTACCTATAAGCTTATTTCAACTTTCAACCAAGATGTTCTAACTCTTGTTTGAATAAAACTTTATTCCTAAGGCATCTTATTTTTAATAAATACACGATAAGAATGTGCACAGTCAGGTGTAAATCATACTTAACAATGGACTTTATTTTAACAACATTGTTGCTTTATATTTTGTTTTAGTACGCTAGATTTTTTTGTAGACGTTTGAAGTTTAGGCTCTTGAAATAAGAGTGCTCCTTCGTACAACTCTAGTAAGTAATTAGAGTCAACACTTATGGCTGATTTACATTGGTCCAGTAAAAGCATGCCAGTAGAAGTACATTGCGTCGTTACAATAGCTCTCGCCTCAAACGTGACAACCAACTCGTCAATGTACTTCTACTGGCACGCTTTTGCTGGACCAATGTACATCAGCCATTATGAAGGGATTTGCTGGCGTAATAACGAAAGAAGGCAGCTAACTGAAATGTAGTATTATCTAACCGCGAGGAGGGGATTAGAGGTGACAGTTTTACCATATACTTACGTCAAAGTGCATATGAACTGACAGCTATTCCAATCCCAAACTATAGTCTGTACTTTTAGGTATTAAAAAAAATGTAAACAAAAACGCCACGTGATGTAGTTCGTCAGCCAATAGAAGTAGAGCACTGAGACGTCACAGTTCGATTAACCGGTTTTGATCGGCTGTTCAACAATGCCACGTGGTTTGGATTGTTTTTTTTTTTAAATACCTAAAAGTTACCTCGGACTTTTTTATAATCGCGGTTTCGTAATAGTGTTCCTCGTAAGGCCCAGGGACCCAATTCTCGTGACTTCGAGATGATTTTTTATGCGAGATATGTCGAAAAAATGTATGCAGTTGACAGTTCATCTCGCATGAAAAATCATCTCGAAGTCACGAGAATTGGGTCCCAGTGTGCAATAGGATGTACAGTCACCAGCGATAATATATTATCCAATATTGGGCGCAAAAATATCTGACACATCTTTATTACTTTATTCTTTATAAGAGCGTGTTAGATATTTTTGCGCCCAATGTTGGATAATATATTATTGCTGGTGAGTGTACATTACCAAGGCAGTTTAATTTGAACTGTATCGTAATAGGAACAAAGTTCATTTTCCTTTCTTCACAAATTTAATATGGCATTTTCGAACAAACGTAATTGAACTTTATTGTCTTGATGGTAGATTCAAAACTGACTTGGTGGGTCTTACGAGGAGGTTAATGCATTATGTACAGTCACCAGCAATAATATATTATCCAACATTGGGCGCAAAAATATCTGACACGCTCTTATACCTCTAGTAATAAAAACCTATCAGATATTTTTGTGCCCAATTTTGGGTAATATGTTATTGCTGGTGACTGTACTCTATTGGCAACCACATAAAATTTAAAATGCTTATATAGTGAGCCACCTTCTTTGGTAACGAATTTAATCTTGTTTCACATTTATGTAGTTCATCTTGAGAGTTTACTTGCTCAAGATTTATTTTGTAGTTCAGTGCGTTTATTACTTAAGCCGCAAACGCATATAGAGCAGTAGCGGCGCGTCAAACCGGCAAGTCGTATTCGAGAACCGAGGGTTCCGCACCTACGTCGTACTTGTATGAAATACTAGAGTACGCCCGCGACTTCGTACGCGTAGAATTAGTTTCCCCCTACTCCCCCCATTTCTTCCCGTTGGGGGTCGATTTTCGGAAAATCCTTTCTTAGTGCTCACTTACGTCATGAAAGAACCCCTGTACCAAATTTCAAGTTTCTAGGTACAGTAGTTTCGGCTGTGCGTTGATATACTATATAAAGTCAGTCAGGTTTGCCTTTTATATATAGACTAGAGGACGCCCGCGACTTCGTACGCGTAGAATTAGTTTCCCGCTACTCCCCCCATTTCTTCCCGTTGGGGGTCGATTTTCGGAAAATCCTTTCTTAGTGTTCACTTACATCATGAAAGGAACCCCTGTACCAAATTTCAAGTTTCTAGGTACAGTAGTTTCGGCTGTGCGTTGATATATGTCAGTCAGTTTTGCCTTTTATATATATAGATTAAAATCCAATGAAGTCCTGCTGCTGTATACTGTCTTCAGACTATAGAAGCCCGGTTATACGGGATATATCTCTCAACAGCGGAAAATCGTGCCTCTGACGCCACCGTCAGCCACAGCCTACACAAGTTCAAGATCAAAAGAGACTCACCCGTATTCACAAACAATACTTAAGGGATCCTTCACTGAGTAAACGCACTGCGTTCAATACAGCTTTGTGATTGGTCCCTGTAGACCGACCTTTTTTTTATGAGACGATTTGAACCACCCCGTTTTATAGTTACAAGTAACAATTTCACAGGTCTACAACACTGCTCAAATGGCTGGTCGTCATTGGTCGAGGTTGTGTGGAAAATGGAAACTTGTAACCTGTTGTACTTTGTAGCTTTATAAAACAGGCCCCGGGTGGTGCGGCGTGGGACTGGGAACAACGTCATAGAATACCCGATAGTCGGGTACTAGACGGTGAATGTGTTAAAAAGGCCCCCGGTAAACTCTGCCCACTGCGAAACCGTACATTCATTCGTAAAAACCCCACACCGCCCCCGCTCTCAGGGCATGTGGCGCTCCACGTAACCGCAAAACGGAAAATGCTATATTTAGAGACAAAGCGAGTTTGCCCTCTATTTTGTTTTCACCCTTTTGGTTTGTACACGTGTAGCTCGGACTAAGCTCTTATAACTATAGACAAAGATAAATAGGTACGCACTTAGTGACGCGGGAAATTCAAATATGCACTAGCGGTACAGGGATGTTCACTACCTACTATCGGGTACTTAAGGTTTAGGGATGTTACGAACATTCGCATTCGCATTCGCATATGCGAATGATTCGCATAATTTTAAACATTCGTATCGACATTCGCATTCGCAATAATCGATGCGAATGTTTAGCGAATGCGAATGTGTGCAGATCATGTCATGATGGAGACACTATAAGCTTTCAAATCAAAACTCAATTGAACAATTGTTCAGTGCAGCCGGCCTTATAATACTTTTCCTGATATATGTGTAATAAATAAACGAAAAAATTCCGGTGTTCAATAAAGAGTATTTGTATTGTATTGTATAATATGCCTCCTTTGAACTTCGACTATTAAATTACTTAACTAAGAGTATAACAATACACTTACTGTATACGAATTGATTAGTTGTTTCTTTTTCATTTAAACTACGACTTAAGTTGACTAAAGTTTTTTTTAATGTGATTCCTTAACATTCGCATTCGCATTCGCATTCGCACATTCGAACTTTGAACATTCGCATTCGCATTCGCATTCGCGAATGTGAAAAATATGACATTCGTAACATCCCTATTAAGGTTCTGTGAAACGTTGCGAGTTCACACACGAGTAATGGGGGTCTATTCCACTCGGTAAAACCGTATTGCTTTTGATTTCAACTCGACCGCCATTACTGTCAATTAAATAAAAAGTAGCGATGGTTAATTCATTCCATATTACCGACTTGTTACGCGGGTGGCCAGTTTAGGGCCGGTTTTATACCAATCCGTTTGTTTAATTAAGTATCTTTTTGGCATAAATTTGGTCTGTCTGTCATAATTTGCGTTTTATAACGGTCCGTTAGTAATTTTTCAGTAACATGTTACTGCTGACGTTACAGTATAGAGTTTCATACAAAGAATACTGAACGGCTCGAGTTGAGGTGGTGCCGATCCGATGCCGAGCGGTTACATGTGCTTCAACCTTTGTGGTCCATCGCTCATCTAAAGATAAATAAATCATAAATGGTTCATCGATTGATCGCGCAAATCAAAGATTGATAGGAGTCACAAAACATCACTTATTTTCATATTTCTTCAATATTTTCCAACCATCAGAACTGATGAAAATCAATCAGTAAATTTTGAACATACTAAGTATTAGGTGTACTTTTGGTAAAAGATTCACGGATTAAAAATATGTCGCTGTTTTTTTTTTCATTTATCATCATCTACATTTGGTCCCAATTCTCAAAATCATCATTCACCTCGAGCGCAACACGGGACCTAAAAAAAATCCTTAGAAAACAAATTGCGGGAGTGCTGCTACAACTTTCTGAAAAGTATAAATAAATTACACCGACGTTATCGAATAATACTACTTACTTTTAGACATTAAGGCCTAAATCCTAAATGGAATTAATCGTATAACGTCCAAATTTCAAATTGTGTCATTCTAATAGCAACCAAAATTATAACACTCATCCAAAACGCCTAAAAACTGATCTGGAAGACAACTGTCTTAAATCTTATTAAAATCCGGAAGTTGATTGCAAACATGATTTGGTTCATCTAGTGTGATGTAGTGATACAAATATACTCACACCAATAAGTATGCACGTAACGACAAAACCAGTGGTAATTTACAGCTTGCAAAATCTTGGAAAAAATGTGTATGAATTAAACGTTACCTATTTCCATGGGAAACCAAACAAAAAGTTTATAATTGTTTCTAAAAAAAGGGTTGCTTGCGTATTTCAACAAAGTTTCGAGGGCGCCGATGCCTCGTGACGTAATAGACCGTTTATTCTTGGACTGATTGTGCCAGTCCCGTTGTGTCCTGTTCTCCTCTGTAAGTCAAAACTGACTTGAGATGATAAAATGATTGATAGCTTGCTATATAAATAAAAAATTTACCTACGGTAATTTGAATATACTTTGTTTTGTTTGCTCGCAATACTTGTGAAAAAGCACTATGTCGGCCCTTGTCGGCCTCGGCTCAACTTCGTTTCGGCTCTCTGTAAGACTGTCCATAGATTGCGTATTTTCCAGCCTCGGCAACAATGTACTTTTGTCTTAATCGTTTAACTCTTAACCAATTTTGCGTGAAAAACAATAAATGGTGGCTCTAATAATTAATCTTGGTGCATTTTCTTCCTATCCCACATATGTTTAGTAGACCTATCTCACAGCATATATGATGAGTTTTGAACCTTTTGCCATAACTTTGTTGTAGTTTTTGTATCTATCTTAAGGAATATTATGTAAAACTACTATGCTGAGCGGGCAATAAATCTTTTTCCTTTTTTTGTTTCTGTTTCTATATATTTTTAATACATTAGGTTTCCTTTTGAATTTGTTTCTGATTATCATGGCCAAATAGAAAAAAACACTTGCTAAGAACCACCCTGGTTAAACTAGCTTCATAATATTTAAAAAAACTGCGTCCAGTTCGGTTTATCTCTTCGGCTACACGCCACATACACAGATACACTCTTTCAACTTAACATCCTTCTCTTTGTATCGAGAGTTAAGTCGTGTATCCTCTAGCTAGAGGCAGCTTTGGGTCGACGACGCAGCGCATGTGGAAACGCTGCCTCCACCTGGGGCACGTTTTATAAAGCTACAAGTTACAATTTTACAGGTCTAAACTGGCAACACTGCTCAAATGGCTATTCGTCATTGGTCGAGTTTGTGTCAAATTGAAAATTGTAACCTGTAAATTGTAATTTGTAGCTTTATAAAACAGGTCCCTGAGGGCCGCGCGGCAAAGCCATATTTTGCTGGTTTCTTGGTGCGCTCAAAGACCCTTCAGTCGGAGCTGTGCGTTCAGTGGGGACGGACGTGTCGTCTCGGTCGCAATGGAGATCGACAGCGAATCCGTAAATAACTTGTTGAATTTATTCGACAATCACGGTGTTCTTTGGGATCCGTCAGATAAAAAGTTTTACGGGAAAAGCGAGGAGGTTTGTATTTGAATCGCCTTTTGCTAAACCTCTGTGCTGCAATTAGTCTCTCCCTTGGTGGAATAGTAATTAAAGATACGACGAAAATTCGTATCTTTAATTTTTATCAATGTAACCATTGATAATAGCTATTCTATTTCTTTTAAAGCTATATCCTTCAATAGTTATGTCCAAAATCAAGTGCTCACCTCCATGCTCAATTATTTGCGATATAACTCTTTTATCCATCACCGATACTTCTTTTTTTATTTTCTTTAAATAGTATAGTTTTTAATGACTATTAAGCAGCAGCTACGCCACCGCGTCTGATTCCGTCTCGGTTTTGCTCGCGTCGCCTCGCCATGATCCGGAACTTGCCTCGAGCCACAGCGAGCAGCCCCAACTTGCTTCAAGTTAAGGCTGCTCAAGTTGATACGCTGCTTTTAGTAGCTCTATGCGTTTTTGGCTTAAGAATTAAGTTGTCGAGGTACAGTCTCGGTGGGTGCTCCAATAGCGTGTGTTGCAGAGTGAAGTCTCCGCGCTGCCCCTGATGGTGGACTGCCGGCCGGGCGCCGCCGCGCCCCACGACCTCGCGCACCCCGCCAACGGCGACAACCACAACCCGCAGGTACACTATTTCTAATATTCAACGGTATTTTATAGCATCTAGGCTCTTTTGGCAACTTCAGGCACTTTAGAGCGCTGGTGAAGCGTGCTCACAATAGTTGTCCCTCAGCCACGAGGATGACAAAGAAGGCTCTTTTATGTTGGCCACTAACTCTTACTACAAGATTCCTCGTAGCTTCGTGCCAATCGCTGTGTCAAGTCGGGAGAATAAGACTCATATCACCGCCAATTCCCAGTGGTTAGGACAAGGTATCATCATGCTGAGAATTGATACAAGAATAAACATATTAAAAAAAAATGATTAACATACTAAGTTCAGTTGGTGCCAAACTAGAGATTAGTGTAATCCAACTCCGAAGATATCATATCTTCTTATTTTTTATTAATATTGACCATCTGGTTATTCGACTATTCATAGTACGGTTACACCGTCCGACCAAAAAGGTTGGAAACGGTTGGTATTTCTTTTTATGTGAAGAAGGAGGTAGACGAGCGACCGAGCCATCTGATGGTAAGTGATCATCGCGACCCATAAAAACCCGCAACACCAGAATCGGACTCTTGTAGTGTTTATCTTGAGAACTGAAGTCTATTTTACCATCATAAGTGGCAACATTGGTGACTGACGATAAATATAACTGTTCCTGTAGAATTGGAACCTGTACTATATGCGTAGGTAGGTACTTACATTCCTACCGACTGGATGGCAGTATTCCATTGTACGTTGTTTTACTGAACTTTTTATCGCGCACGACATTTGTATGGAATCAGCTCTTTGTAACGGTATTTTCGAACCGCTACGACTTGGAGACGTTTTATTCTTGTTTTCTCGACACTCATTTCATAGAACGTAACACTTTGCAGAATTTCATTTCATCGACAGGCTTTTATAGACGCAGGAGTTATTTTAGAATTGCGATAGTCACAAGTGTTACCTAACCTACACGTACTTAAAGAAGAAGCAACACTGCTTCAACCACAACAGAAAAAACAGTAGAAGTGTCAAGTGGGCGTGTAACGTGTGGCATAGTTATGCGGAGTTCCGCATAACCTACCATACTTTTGCCGCGATCGCTTATTTCGATATTTCGATATTTCTAAAATAGGAAATAAATTCAGAAGCATGCCTTATTGTGCTATTATGGAGTGCAAAAACGATAGCCGCACCAAAATCATTTTCCATGGTGGCGTGTTGTTTTTATGATAGTTTGAGTATTGGCGACAACAGGTCTGATACTAAAGCGAAGCTCATGCCACTTCCACTGTTTTTTCTATTCCGTGGCTTCAACTATCGATGAAGTGAAAGTCGATGATATGATACATTTGTTGAAAAGTTTGTCGGTAAAGCAAAGGACACCAAATTCAAAATTCAAGATATGAGAGCTTTTTTACACGTCGGTAATATGGAGTGAATTCTACTAGCGCTTGGATCGAGACCATCATTGCGGAGAATACTCTTTTATCAAAGGGTGTCAACGGCATCTACGATTCCTCTCCTGGTGTTGCAGGTGGCCAAGGATGACGGTGATCACTTTTACATCAGACCTGCTTGCACATTTGTCTCATAAAAGAAGCTTTTGGCCCTATTAACTTATTGTTGTACTGGGTTGCTATGGTGCCTTTTTTTTAATACAAAAATGGGTTGAGTTTGACCTCGGTCTCACCTGATGTTAACTGACGACGAGGTCAAGGGTGGTACTCGCTTACCCAGAAAAAAGCCTTTTCACTGTGGCCTTTTGGATAATCTTCAATACCGATCCTTATGAATATTAATTCAATTACAAGACTATTACTTTATGGGTTTTCTCATTAGCATATGAGTAGTCCACATAAAAAATATTTTTCTAAGAAACTCTGTGCCTCTTGGCTTACAGGACAGAATAACTAGAACTAAATGTTGGTCTAACCAATTAAATCCTAGGGGTGTAGTCGAGATGCATAACGTGACGTGACATTGACGAAAACTTTGAGATTGAGTCGACCGCTCATATCAACTCTATACATATTTTATAGTTTCTTGCGGCGCTTCTTCTTCGCAATCATGGTCTTGTCCGAAGCGCTAGTAGATTCACTCCATATTACCGATGTGTAAAAGAGCATTCTGAACAAATATTTTGGATTTGGAATTTTTGATTTTTGATTTAAAACAGAAACGTCAACGTCACGACGTCTTGTCGTTTGTCTTTTCTTTCCACAGCCAAGACACAGGTTATCCTTGTTGCACTTCTTCAATATGAGGCATTTGTTTGCAGGGCGGACAGGGCGACATGGGCGCGCACGCGCTGGCCTCGCCGCCCGGCGCGCGAGCCACCCCGAGCACCACGCCCATCACCGCCTACCCGGGTATGGACCCCACTCCCACTCCCACACTACACACTAACGCACTAGTAGTGGTGTAGCGAAGTTACTACTAGTACTACTACACTATTAGTGCTTCGGCGCTTGGGACGCAAAGATGTGTCCATCAAAACCTTTTGTCACACTTGCGAAATTGACGACTTTTTTAAACTAGCTTTTTCTTGAAACCAGTCAACTTTTATACCAGGAATGGTGAGCTTACGTAGCTTAGGTGCTGCAAGATGGGCGACGCAGACGGAGATGATCTTATAGTAGGGGAGCCCAAGAGGGGATTTCGGGATTTACTCGAGCGCGGCAGATTAACATAGGGGGGCATCCTTGTACCCTGTTGAGTACCTCCAGCAAACATGAGCACTTTATCCTGGAACGTGCGTCCAGGATAACCGATCAGACTAGATAGTAAAAAAAAATCAATAGCTTGAAATACTCCAGCGCGTCAGATTAAGGTAAGGTAGGTTAATTACATGCCAAAAAGTCTATATTTCAATAATCTGACGATTTAAGCGTAACGCAAAGGGGTGGGAGTTTTTTTTGCAAATTCGTGACCCTCCCACCCCTTTGCGTTACGCTTAAATCGTCAGATTATTGAAATATAGACTTTTTGGCATGTAATTAACCTACCTTACCTTAATCTGACGCGCTGGAGTATTTCAAGCTATTGATTTTTTTTTACTATCTAGTCTGATCGGTTATCCTGGACGCACGTTCCAGGATAAAGTGCTCATGTTGGCTGGAGGTACTCAACAGGGTACAAGGATGCCCCCCTATGTTAATCTGCCGCGCTCGAGTAAATCCCGAAATCCCCTCTTGGGCTCCCCTACTATTAATAGAAATGGAGGAACAGTTTTTTTAAGAGTTGTTCATTGTTTTCAATTTATATATTTTATATTTCTAATGATAGTCATTCTGACGACTTCAATGTAAAGCATTAATTACATTTGACATGATTTGCAATTTATGTTGTAACATTAACAAATAATCTGAATCTGAATCAAATTTACGTATTTTGTAGCAACTGACCGGAAGAGACGGAAGAGACTCAAAATTTAGGGAATAAATCTATGCCCAGGGACTTATTTACATGGGGCACATGAGGCACATTATCGCACATGAAGCGTAGAACAAATACAGGCGCCTCAAATTTCTCACACACTTTGATATAGTGTCACAACACTTCATTTCTCACCAACCTCATTGTTGATGACACCAGGGGAAAACGAGCGATAGATGAAAGAATAGTAGAATCTGGTAACTCGCCTTATTTGGGTTTGGACGTATCCACAGCTAACGCGACTCGCCTTCTGTAATAGTTATTTATGTGACTGGTGCATAATGAGAGGCATTAATACTCTAGTGTGGTTTTATAAAACGAGCCGAGAGGCAATCTTATTTGGATCACACGGGTGTTTTAATGCCTAATTATGTGTACAGTCACATTCATTAACTTTATCTACATGCATATCATAAGTTTTCTGCAGTATGTGAGAAACCTGTATCTGTTGTTGCCAGTGAACGGAAATAAAACATGGAAGCATTCTGACCGCTCTATTATAGCGCAACGAAAACTATACCGCGGTGGGCAGTCCTGACTTCAGTTCGATCGGGATTACAGTGAGTGACGGACGGCTTATCAAAACAAGATTTTTTTACATTAAAAATGCATTTATGTGTTGTGAAGGGGTGCAAAAATTATTCAGATCATTCCAAGGACAGTGGGATCACTTCCCACATGTAAATTAACCGATAACTTCGGCGAAACCTACAAAAAAAATATCACATTTTCCCTATAGGGATGACATTATGCCAAATGAAGTAGATTAATTTATGAATTTATTTTATTTTAATATTATCTATATTATTGTTATAAACTCCTACTAACAGATTTGGTTTCTACTTTTCTTTTTCACGGGATGGTGCTATGCAAAACGAGTTATTTTGAAATTGGTATATAATTTCGCTCATATTAGTTTATTTCGTTATGCCTATCGCAGTAAATTTTTTCAGGTCTCTTGTCCAAACTGTGGGCATCACTTTGGTGTTCCAGGTCATGTGGAAGATTCAAGTGAGATGCTTTTTCATCGACGACAACCATCGCCGCTATGGCCAAAAAATACGGACAGAAAACTATGTGTTAGGGGAGACCGGGTATGGTTGTCACACGGGTTGGTTGTCACAGCGGCCATTCTCCAGCCATCCTCCGGCCATCCAGAATTTCTGAAGCGGACTGAGGTGAAGTAGGGAGGGAGATATAGCGCTCGCGGTCTTTTGACACCGGTCGATAAACTCATTCGTTCGTTCTGTTTTCTGTTATGGCCGCTGTGACAACCAACCCGTGTGACAACCATACCCGGTCTCCCCTACGTCTTTAAACATATTATAATCTGATATTAATTCAGCTTTTAATACACCGAAAACTTAAGAAATCTAAACCTAAAATTTTACATTTGGACTAGCTTGTCCCCACCTGCAATACCTTTTCCAATATTCAAGTTAAATTTAAATTGTTATAAATATCAATAAGTACATTGCTCTTACAACTTTTTGTAAATTAAAGAGCTTGTTATTCGCTTTTTAGTTGTTTTTTTATTGCAGTCGGGTTTTTTGTTAATATATATCAAACTCGATATTGCAAAAAATCGTTTCAAACAAATAGCCTTTCACCCTATGAACTTATTTTTGAAAGATCATTATTGTATTAAACCATCCATGTGACAGCCGTATTCAAGTAGACAGCTTTTTAATAAAAGAAACTGTTGGCAAATCAAATCTCATGTCAAAGTGATTGTGACCAATGAAAGTATCACAAACTTTTTTCATTGGTGAAGAGGTATTAAGCCTTTGCAAAACCGCTGTCTACTCAAACACGTCACCAATATATGTGATAAACTACTTTTGACCTAAACTTAATGTTTATTAAGTTGATTATTAAAACAACTCGATACATAAGTCGATTTAGCTATAAACATTGTGGGAGACGGGACATATTTCAACGTGATTTTTGTATGGCGTTATGCTTCCATGTTTTATTTCCGTTCACTGGTTGTTGCCTGTATCTTAATGTTGTTAAGATGCAACCATATCGATAACCGATACTTTAATGACATGCAATACTTTAATGTTAACATTAAAATACAACCACAGATACAGGTTCTTAATATAGGCCGTTTGCGTATCGTTTCTGAACATATAATAGGTCAGTCATGATATGTGTGTAGATGAAGGTCAGTATGTCCGCAGGCATGCCGGTGAACGTGAACGCGGCGCCGTACGGGTACGGCGCGTGCGGCGTGAAGTCGCTCGTGTGGTGCGCCTCGCCGCCGCCGCCGCCGCCGCCGCCGCCGCCCGTCAACCCGCACGTCGTCAAGAGCGTGCAGCCCAACGGGGCCGACCTGCCCATGAACGGTCAGTCTATACACATTAGGGTGCTCCAAAACAGTATGAAGAAAAATAAACTATATCAAATCATTCCTCCACATAGCTTATTTTAGTTTACGATCAACTAGTTACTTAAGTGTCAAATTTAAACTTGTTAAGTGGTCGTTTACTGGTCGTCTCATACAAAACGACATCTAGTAAACTTAGCAAAAATAAAAAACAAGTAAAATATTCTTTGCCTACTGCTGCAACTCAGAATACAGTGTCATGATCTGTCCTAAGACTTTCTCATTCGACAATTTGATTAGATTTGTGAAGCTCTATACATTTTTATATGAGTCAGAGGGCGGAGGCAGAGCGGAGCTGAGAGGAGTGATTACAATGTAGTTATGCAGTTACGTCTCCTCTCCGCTCCGCTCGTCTCCGCTTGACTGTTTCCACCGAAGCGGAGCGGGGACGAGATGTGGATTTCAACTAATATGATTGGTCAATCCCTACAAGTCTCCTCTCCCCTCCGCTCGTCTCCGCCTCAGTGGAGCCGCACCCTAAGGCTTGATTTTCTTCTACGCTGATGTCGGTCGCTGACGTCGGTCGAGCGTACGAATAAACACCATGTTCTATGAGATACCGCACAAGCCCGCGGCAGACTTATTGCTACGCGCGTCGGTCTCGCTCGTCGGCGCCGCGTTCGTCAGTGCGCTGACCCGCTATACACCACCATCGCGCGCTTAGTGCAAAGCTGACCGGTTGGCTGTACGCACGTGTGCGCAGCGTAGGCGAGCAGATACTGTTCCGTGCAGCGATCGGTTTCGCACTGCGGGACTTGTCTTTGTCATACGCGACCGACGACGATACGCTCGACCGACGTCAGCCAAGCCTAACGGCACACGGGGCCCGTGCCCAGGGGCCCCGAAGGATCGACAATTTCTCTCACGTTTATTCTCTGGCATTTTTGTGAGACACAGAAATAGTGAGCACCCGGGCCCCAAATTCTTGTGTGCCCAAGGTCCCCAGCATAGTTTAACCCGTCAGGTGTCCTGCGCACAACAGTTGTGCGTAGAAAATTTTGGCCGGTCATGTGAGTCATGTCCTACGCACAACAGTTGTGCGCAGGACGGCGCTGTGATTGGAGAATTTAAATTTCATAAACGAAGACCCTGCTAGTGTAAAAAAATAATCCTATTGATTTGTCACTTATTTGGCAACATACTGGATTTTTTTCCCCAAAAACCAAGCATCTGAACAAGCGAAAAAATAATAAAAACGAAATTATTGCGCAATAGGACGTGCTCTTCCGCAATGGCCGCCGCCTGCGCCGCTCCGTAAACAAATAATTTTTGTGATGTTCTTTATGTGTGTAGTGATAAATAAATTAATGAATTCGGCGCGTAAAATTATAATGGTGATAATTTAACAATAGAAAAGTGAAATGTGGCAATATATTAAGTGCAGTTTGTCAAAGAATAAACCGATCGGGTGAAAAAAATATCAAAACCTAATAATAACATACTTTTTAGAGTTAATAATTTATTTTCATCAGTAAAATGTAAGTGTATAATCTTTATTCCATTTCATTTGCATTGCCTGTTCTTTTATCTTTCCATTGATATATAAATCATAAAATATAATTATACCAATCGTAAACAATTCACCTTTTTCTAAACTCAAACAGAAAATAAAAATATCTCGAAAATTAGCTGGACATTTCGTGCACTTTTATAAATCAAGGGCCGGACACTTGACGGGTTAAGACGGCTTTGTTAGAATCTAACACAACTTCAGCTACAATACCGTTACCCCCTTACTAATAAACGTTGAGTAAAGGTGGTATAGCTATACAATGATTTGTTCTTATCTGTCAATGTGACATTTGGATTTGACAGATGAGGACAAAACATTGTACAGCTATACCACCGTTACTCAACGTTTATTAGTAAGGGGGGTTAGAATCACGTTTATTTCGGATCGTAAAGTCCAGTCAATCAAATTTAAAGAAATGGCTCTGACGCGTTTATAAACAGTAACAAACTATTGCTCAAAATACAATACAATACACTGAAAAAACTGGGCAAGAGCATGTCGGACCATGCTCAGTGTAGGATGTTTTTTCCAAAGTTGTGACGTGTTTATTTGTTTGATGCAGACATCCCGACGCTGCGCTACTATTTCAACCTGGGCGTGGAGTGCATGTGGGCCGCCTACGGCCCGCCGCGGCACTACTCGCCGCGGGACCTCGCTCAGGTACTGCCGCCGGGAAACCGCCGCGGAACCGCTGGGTCACCGCTCCCAGAAGCCATGCGAGCCTTATCCCGATAACTCAAATTCAAAAATCTAATTTTTATTCAGTAAATTGGCCACATGAGGGCTCTTTTACATGTCGGTAATATGGAGTGAATCTACTAGACCATCATTGCGGAGAAGCCCCGCAAGAAACTCCAGCAGACCACCACCATCCATCACAGTCAAATTCCAATAAATGTTGGCCGCAGTTTTGTTTTGAATAGAGATATTGATGGTTTAAATAAAATAAAAAAAAACTGCATGTTTTCACAGCGTAAGCTATCGATTATGCAAACAATATTGAAAGTGAAAACTTGCCATATTACAATTTCAGTAGTATGGAATCTAGCATTGTACATTGTAATGCCTGCTACACACGACAACGATTTATCGTAGCGATGTGACTGCGCAGTCCGTTTGTGCAGTTTTATCGATCGTGTGTATGACAAATCGTTGCAGATTATCGTTCATCGGTGGCAGTTGCAATTTATAATAGATATCGTTGTCGATTGCGTTTGCGCAGTTTTATCGTCGCGTGTGGATGGCGATCGCTCATTTCGGTAGTACTTCGCGGATATCGACGCCTCGGATATCGACGCCGATATCGGAGGCGTGTGGAGACACTAGGAACGTTAGATTTATCTGCACAGTCTGAAATCGCTACGATTATCGTTAACGTGTGTAGCAGGCATTACATTGTAAACTTTTACATTAAGGCACTGGTCCCACCCAGGGCGAGGAAGCGATTAGCTATTACTACTGACTATTTTCTCGCTCAAGAAACGAACAAAAGATATAGATCCCGTGTCAATAAAAGAGACACGTATATTAATAGTTGATCACTGGCTGTTCACAATGCCGGCGAGTACTCTTTCCATTAGTTTGTCGAAACAAAAAATATAGATCGCGTGTCAATGAAAGAGACACAAATGTTAATAGTTGGTCGCTGGCTGTACTTGCTTCCCGCTCATCGTCGGCGGTGAGACCAGTGTTTTATGCTAAAAACCTTCATGTAACTTACTGCGCTGCTAAACCAAATGCAGCATCTCAAATAAAACTTCTCTAGCAATCACAACCTCATTACTAAAAGAAGATAATTGAATTTACTTTGGCAATAAAATCTGAGATAATGTTTATTGGCTTAGAAGCGCAGCGGAGCACCAGCGTAGCAATCGTGATAAATGTATCACGGTTATTGCATCAGCGACGTTGACAAGTCTCTTCTTTACTTGTATTGAACCTCTTTTATGTTTATATTGGGATCTAATCCGCATTACAGAACGATCTCTTCGTATACACTAACAGAACTCTTCCCCTCAGGACATGCAGCAGATCTCGCTGCAGGAGCGCAACCCGCCGCCGCATGAGCACAACAAGCACAAGCAGCCGGACAAGCCGCCCATGCAGCCCAACAAGGGCAACGGGCAGCGCCCACTGCTGGGCCCACGGTCAGTAGAAACAATCTTAGGTCGAGAGTCGGACTCGCGCTCCGCCTTTTCCGTGCCGCCCCGGTATTATATTCCAATTGGAATTCGATTTCGAATCGAATCAGCGCGAGCCCAGCTCACACTTGACCTTTATTAACTATTAGTTGTTTTTCTTCAGGGTACTGTAATCATACCAAATTTGACGCTTGTTACCGTTTTAACAATACAAGAAAAAATATTTACACATATAAACATCGTCCGCGTCAAATTAGGTTTTTATCTTTCTCGCTTGAACTATCAAGTTTTTCGGGAATAAGTATTCTGTGTGGGGTCCGTTCATTTGACCGAATGAGTCGTTTGGCAACTGTTTAATTTCCCAACCCGCTTATATTTCTGTAACTACAAATATTTCAGGATTTATTTTTGTACCATTGTGTAGACCCTATAGGTTAGGTTAGGTTAGTTTTTGTGAAAATTCTGAAATATTTGCAGCTACAGAAATATAAGCGGGTTGGGAAATGAAGCAGCTGCCAAACGACTCATTCGGTCAAACGTATTTCGGTGAAACATTAGTGAACCATTCTGTGTGCTTACCCACACCCGTTCAGCGGCTCATGTGGTATTGAAGCACAAAATCCAAACATCATTGCATACTTTCACATTTGTAAGTAGAAGAATAGGAATTAGTACAAAAGTGGATAAAAACGTGAAGATGCAGTTTGATACGGTCTTCATTATCAATTGGAACATTTCTTGAGGGCGATTTAGAATGAATATGCATTGATATGCACTGAGCAGATGTCATTTTTTCGAAACTCTTCGATGTTCACTATACTCGGCCCGGGGAACCTTGATCCTTATGACAGTTCATGTTAGTGATGGGTCGTGTCGATGTAACTTAACTTTTTTATAGGCAAAGGCGTGACTTGCATTCAGCCACGTTGGTAAACATGTTTAAAAAAAGTATAATCTGCATTTCTAATGTTTGTTATGTTGTTGTTCTAATGTCACACATGAAAACTGATACGAATAAAACCTAATCTTAAATAAAACAAAAACTGGTGTCCCCAGAAATATCCATAATTTGAGTGAAATAAAAACAATTTCATGTAACTTTTTGAACATTAAATTAAATGATTATAAATCGGACACTGAAAGCGTACTATGTTAATGTATTTTGTACACTCGTTTCCATTATCGACATTTGTTTATCGATACTTTCCGTGCTAGTCGACATCTTCCAAACGAAGTAAGTTTTGCAGGATGTAAACGTAAAGTCTGATTGAGATAATTTCTTGTAAATGTTGAAGAATTGTTTTAATTCCAACGGAATATCATTGTAATGGCATATCCCTACCTAAAATTAATAAATGTCATTTTTAAACGCCTCCAATTCGATTCTAATGTAACGGTGACGCCACTACAAGGTTGTGTCGTGGGAATAATTGTCAGTGTCATAGGGATCAAGGTTCCCCGGGCCGACTATAACCATGACTTTGCTGCAGGTTTTACTGTTTTTTTTTGTAGGTATATGTACTTAAATAGCATCATATTTGTTTCTAGCTTCAAGCGTGGCGGGAATCAAGATGGCGGCCAAGGCAACCACCAGGGCAAGCCGCACAACAACAACATGCCTAACAAGGGGCCTAACAACCGGTATGCATGCTTATTGAAACATTGTATTTAACTTTGTGTCATTATAAAAATCAATAAATACAGTCAGTTCTGTTTTTTAAAGCAGAAAATACTGGAAAAGTTTTAAAATATAAAAAAAAAAAACAATATAATTGCGACCCCTACTTTTAGAGCTAATATCGCCTAAACAACCCAACTTAATTTTATAACTTTAAAAGGACCGTCCTGATTAAATTAGCATTCTTTAATAAAGAATCGCGTGGGAATCGGTATCGTAATGAGACGGCGGTATTAGCTTGTGCACACTTCCGATGTCCTTTTATTACAGTTTTATATTGTTTTTATAATTGTTTTATGCTCCCTTGCGCAGACGCAACTCGCACGAGGCGCGGCCGGCGCCGGGCTACGAGGAGGCGCCGGAGCCCGCGCTGCTCACGCTGCCCTACATGCCCTACCCGCCGCCGCTCTACCCCATGCCCTACTACCCCGTCGAGGACCCCGGTTAGTGCGAGTGCTCTATATAAACTTAACCTCTCGCTACACTCGTCGTCGCACTTTGCGTGGGAAGTCTAAGTATGTTCAGTTTTCTCGGTGACAAAGTGAAGTCCACGATTATGCCATAAGCCAGAAATTCATTACTCAATTAATAGTACATTATTGCAGAGGATAGAAAGTACGCGTTTTTGGACGAGTAATATAGAGGGCCGAAACGTAGTTAGTGTACGAGTCCATAAATTGCACTTTCTACCGAATCAGACATAGTGCTTTTCACAACTACTGAGAGGAAATAAAATAAAAAATAATTTCAAAACTCAATAGTGTTAGACAATTGGCTTCGGTTTTTCAAAGGTTTCACCGCCAATTTTACCATAGATAACTTTTTTTAATCTGGACCCCTATTCTCGTAGCACTCGAGATTAATAAACTAACATTCGAGATGAAGATGTCAACTCCATATAAAATTGTATTTGTTCATCTCTAGTGGTTCGAGATTAGGGGCCAAGTTTGAATTACATTTAAAAAAAAGCAGTGTCATAGTTTTTAGTCTGTGTATCTTTTAGCAAAAGTACACCTAATATTTTACGACACAAAATGGTGTGTTCTGATTGGTCGATTTCAATTTTTCATTTTAAGGAGCTATGACACAAAAATTGATTGATTGATTTCATTGGTTCTTAAAGGTGGACAACAATGTTCTCGACCAATCAGCAAACATGCCGAGAAAAACATTCTTGGTCTGTCCTTAAAAGTGACGTTTTGTGACCCCAAACACGACCATCTATGGCCATATTTCCGAGCAGTGTTGTGAAAAATCTATTTTTTTCCGCTCTCGTAATAAATATTTACCTCAGATCACTTGCGATTTTTGTAAAATTATTGAGTATTATTTTGATGTATTGTTTTTAAATCCATTTTAATATACCTTTTCACAACACTGCTCGGAAATATGGCCATAGATGGTCTTGTTTGGGGTCACAAAACGTCACTTATAAGGCCACACCAAGAATGTTTTTCTCGGCATGTTTGCTGATTGGTCGAGAACATTGTTGTCCAACTTTAAGAGCCAATAAAAATCAATCAATCAATTTATGTGCCATAGCTCCTTAAAATGAAAAATTGAAATCGACCAATCAGAACACACCATTTTGTGTCGTAAAATATTAGGTGTATTTTTGCTAAAAGATACACAGACTAAAAATTATGACACTGCTTTTTTTAAATGTATTTCAAACTTGGCTCCTAATCTCGAACCACTAGAGATGAAATTACATGGGAGATATGGCGAAATAAATACAATTTTATATGGAGTTGACATCTTCATCTCGAATGTTAGTTTATTAATCTCGAGTGCCACGAGAATAGGGGTCCAGATTTTAAAAAAAGTTATCTATGGTAAAATTGGCGGTGAAACCTTTGAAAAACCGAAGCCAATTGTCTAACACTATTGAGTTTTGAAATTATTTTTTATTTTATTTCCTCTCAGTAGTTGTGAAAAGCACTATGTCTGCCTCGGTAGAAAGTGCAATTTATGGACTCGTACACTAGAGGGCTTCAACTACGTTTCGGCCTTCTATATGACTCGTCCAAAAATCGCGTACTTTCTATCCTCTGCAACAATGTACTATTATTAGAAAAAAGTTGTGGAGTCAAAGGTAAAAAAAAACCGCATAAAAGTAAAAATATGTAATCAATTATAGACCTAATTGCCGTAATTATAAGTATTGATATTTTATATTGGAGCTTTCGACTGATTGATTAATATTTCGCACCTTCAAAACAATAGAGATCTAATTCAGAAATTTTAAATTTCGAGTTAGGTCTCTATAATAATAAATTTATGACTTGAAGTTTGAAAGCTGAAATTTTGAATTAGGTCACTACTGTTCTGAAGGTGCGATTTGTTTCCACTATAGGAAATTTTTCAGCTACAAATTTTACCATAAAAAAGTGATTGATTGTAAAGCTTCATTTATCGCAACGAGCATTCTATCTTCACTGTGGTAATACGCTGTTGTTCCTTTAACAATACTTTTCGAAGGAAATATTACTAGTATTTTCAAATAAAAATATATCGCTTAGCGAACTACAGCAAATAATTTCTTTGCTGTTGTCCTTTATTATGATTGTTTAAATAGACAAAGCTCACGGCTGTTCATGCTGCACATAATTAACTTGGAATATATATCCGTGTGCAGGCATGCTGGGCATGGTGGGCGGCATGGGCTACGTGTACGAGGAGGGCGAGCTGGGCGCGCCGTACTACCCCGCGCCCTACCCGCCGCCGCTGCTGCACCACCCGCACCACCTCGAGCACAAGTAGGCGCCGGCTGCTGACCCTCTACCGACCGCACTTTAAACAACCTCCAACCTCACCTCACCAGAACACGGGTACAAGTACAACTGTTGAATAAGCATCGGATTTTGAAAAAAAAAAACACTGATGACTTGTAAGTAGAATTTTGACACTGGCAGAATTGTCCCGCTGGACTGTAGCCGTATTTCAAATAATTAAAGTAACTTTGATGGTACTATAAAAAGGAGTGTGGCTCGTAATTTACGAAAATCAAATTTTATTCGTTGCAGAATTTCAATCAACATTTTTTCCCGATCTTAATTTTTCACTGTCGTGTTTTTTCACTGGCTCTTTTTTCCCTGACGCATTTTTTCCATTCCAGGAATTAATTTAAACAGCGGAGCTCCTATTTCTGTGCGGTTTGGCCCTTCGGGCCTACTACAAAACTAACATAACCTAAGCCTACCTTCCTTTTTCGACCTAATTATAAGTAGAAAAAATTGCAATTGGGAGAAATTCGGATAAAAAAATATGCGATTGGGAAAAAATAAGATCAGGAAAAAATGGGAATGGAAATTCTACAACCAATAAAATTTGATTTTGGGAAATTATGGGCAACACTCATAAAAAGAGTATATCAGTGTATCACAGAAGACTTGTATCATTTTTCAAAAAACATGCGATTGGTTACTATACCAACGTGTAAAAGAGCCCTCGTGTGGCCAATTTACTGAATATTTTGAATTTTGGCCAAAATCTGTCTTCAACTTTTAAAACACGACTGGATGCTTCAAATAGTAAGTTAATCTCGTTAATAAACACGCCATGGCTCGTGAGAAGTAGATCGCTCGTAATGCGAGCTATTACGATTGTGATTAGGTGATGGACACACGAATATTTTCAAATATATCATATGATAAAGTGCTTCTGTAAATGGGTCATCAGACAGCTATTGTTCAATCGAAAACTGGTACGAATAAGGACTATTGAAAATCTCATAACGTATTAAATGTATCTCAATGTCTATGTGTAATAATACATTTTGTCGTGATGTTCTCACTAAGAATAAACTTTGTGTCGTTAACTCCATATGTCTACAGTATGAACTGCTACAAATATTTCGGTCTTCTTTGGCACTGAAGTATAATTAAGCACTGTAATAATAGTGATAACATAATGTTTGTCTGTGTATCTCTGTAAAACAATAAGGGTCTCAATTGATTACAAATATACTGCAAACAATTCGATTAAATTTGAACCAATAGTGACCAATAAGTATTAAAACTAGTCTAAACAAATTTTCAATCAAGGCCCTTATCTCATACGTACGTTATTTTAAACCCTACCAGTTTTCTTATAAAAGAACAGGCCTAGGTTTATGTTTATTGCTGGCAGCTGTGTAGCAAACGAAGGCTCAAGCTTAACAACGAACGCTTAACGAAATGGTTTACGATATTTTAGTTGCCGACGCGGCGTCGTGACGGGGTCGTGTCGGCATCGTGAGCTTGCGAACCGCGGGTACACAATCATAAGACCAGTGGTCTTAGCTATCGTTAAGATTTCATACAGTAAATTTAGCACTGCACTATAGTCGCGCTGTTTTAAAAGGCCCGATTTGACAGCTGTCAACTCAGTACAAAATATGTGTTTGAGGTTATATTTTGTATTGCGTTGACAGCTGTCAAATATGGCCTCTTAGAACGGCGCGACTATAGTCAAGTTCAAAGTTTTGCCCCGGTTAAAAGTTAAACTTTGTAATAGTCAAGGACGATCTCTTATTCTAAGAAAAGTTTTGCATTTAATTAAATTAAAACTGACAAGACTGGCTACTTGGTTGTAAAGGTGAATGTCTGACGTACGGCTGAAGATTACTGATTGAGGTTGAAGTGATGATTGTGATGAAATATTGAACTATATTAACAACATCAACATGGCATATCAAGGCTGAGTTACACTCTACAATAAAATGTTTATTACTGTGTTGATGCTTTTTCTGTAGCAACATTTTATCGTATTGAAATGTCAAACTATGCCGCGGAATAATACTCATTACAAGCGGTTCGCAAGCTTACTTTACCTATACTGTGTGTTCCTCGCAACTTAGTCAATTATTAGGATACTATAATTTACAAACACTAATGACACCGCTTTCACGCTTTGGTATTCCAACGTTGCGAGAAACACGCGGAATAGTTGTTTAGTTGTTATGGCCTGCTAGTCAGGTGTACTTACCACGCATACGGTAGCAGCGTAAAGTGACGCTCTTGACAATGTTTGATGAAATCGAATGTTAGACTGACGGTTGACGGTCCGACTTCAAGCGCCACGCGCCCCGATCGTCGAAATTCGATTCGAATTTATTACGATTAAGTGTTCACTGGTGCTGCGAAATTGTCAAGGTTAGGGAGGACAGGGTTTTTTGAAATATTTTTGTATGGATCGGCATTTAACGGGACGCGTAGGTTAGCGCTGTACATCATTCCTTAATGTAAGGTGAAGCTGTAAGGTTTAAGCCAATTTAATTGTAGGTTGAACTTCGCAAATTTAAGTTTCTATTAGTGTAGGGTAGTTTTAACATGGCACTGGCGACATCTAGCGGAGAAACTTTGCTAAGGGAACGCATAACATTGCAGTACAACTCAACTCAACTATCGCTGCATTTACATAACATTTTAATTAAATGTGCATATTTTATAATGCCAGCGAATTAAATTTCATGTAAGTTTACTTGTGGAATGCAGGGTCATTTTCAAATATATGTTACTAGGCGTTTTGCCGGCGAAACGATTAAAAATAATGTCTATTGCAATGTTTCCTTTTCTTACCGAAACGTGAAACACGTGATCACTCAAATATCTAACTTGAAAATTGGTTCCGTTGGTTCCCTCTAGTCGTTCACGTGTGGTGTCGCCTTTATGCTTTCCTGTACATTTGTTTCGGCTTTTTAAGTTAGATTTTAAGTCTCGATTCTACTAAGGCCATGTCAAGGCGCCAGCGTAAGGTAAAATTCCACAGTAGAATAGTCATTTACTGCATTCACAACTACGAATCTCCTTGAGCGTATAATATTAGAAATTGTGTCCTATTTTGTTGATCTCAGCTTTAGACCTCGGTGCTTGGGTAGTCGTATTTTTGTAGAATATAAAACATTGTGATCTTGTGTTTCGCGGCTCGCGTCTAACGTCCGCCATCTCCACTGCACCGTTCGTTTGAAATTTAAAAAGTATTTTTGGAACGTTTATAAGATATGGCTGTGATTGGGTAATTCCGGGATGTCCCCTAGTGGGGGAACGCGGGTAGTACGGTAAGTGGCTGGTCGGTGTTTAGTATTTTGGCGAAGGTGCGGTGTAACACAGTATTGTGGATTTCAATATACTAATTCTATAGGTGCTGCAACAAGTCTCCCTCCAATTCTAATATTGTGAGAGGGACGGAAGCGGCAACTCTCCTCTCGTTTGACTCGTAACTAACGATCCGCCCAAGATTTTTGATCCAGATTTTAAATCCTCCTGATATTTACGTCTATGACTTTATTATATACCTGAAGCATATATATTAACGTAACTAATACGTAACTAAATCTTAATTGTTTGTACAGAGCGTTGTTAAAAAAATAAAACGAAAAAAAAATGTAGGTCTTATATATGTAAGTATATGTATGTCTGTGTGACGTTCCATGTAAAGTCGTTTTGGTGTCTCAGTATTAGTTTTAAATCACTAGGAGTTAGAATTTATGTTAGTCGTTAATTAATGTTTACGTAATCATAGACTACTTAGTGTTATTTTTTATTTAAGAATAACCTCGGTTAATTTTCTGAACTGTAGCGTAGAAGGCGCCCTATTTTTTGTTTCCGCCATAGTTGTAATGTGCCAACGAATTTAATTAACATTATTGGCAGAACAGACCAATACTCGTGTAGGCTGCCAAGGAGCTAAATTGTTGTCATATCAGTTTTACAATAATCTTACAATAATCGATGTTGTGAATTTTAAAGCTTTACACGTCCGAGTACTAAGCTCAAAGTTCGCGTCCGTTTTTGGGATGTTATTTGTATTGTTTTCAAAATTACATCAAATTAAAGTCTACTGATTTGTATTCTGTGTTTTATTTATAGGCTAGTTTCCCTCCGAGCTACATTCTGCGACCGTGATCGTTATCAAAAATGTGTAGGATTGACGTAAAGCCGGGTACTCACTAGCGAGCCGTAACCGTAACATGCGTATACAGTAAGGCCTGGTTCCCACTACGCCGGACCGACAATTTTGCCGGATGCCGGTAAGGGTAGTGGCTGTACAATTTATATAAAGCTGTTCACATTATGCCGTGTGAACAGCTTCATAAGCCACTAGCCTTACCGGCATCCGGCAAAATTGCCGGTCCGGCATAGTGGGAACCATGCCTAACGAGGTTCTAGTGTGGTATTTTCCCTCCTGGTTTTTTCGAAGTCGTTTTAAAATAGGGGGGCGGCGAATTTCTGGTCGGCCCCGGGCGGCGAAAACACACGCTACGCCACTGCTAAGTGGCCAGTTATTGACGATCTACCTTACACTAACTAACAAATAATCGTAAAAAAAAAATGGTCCTCAGACGAGAATGGTACGAAACCCTTAGTGTAAGAGTCCGACTCGCACTTGGCGATTCTGAGAAAAAGAAATACGTTAAAAAGGGTGACGGAACCAGGACAAGGACCAATGATGGACACTTGATTCTTATTTTACAGAAGATAAGGGTTATTCATTTGTTTTGCAACAATCAATTTAGGACTGTATGAAATTTGAATTAAGAGTTAAGTGTCTGTTACTGGTCCCTGTCATCTAAAAGTGTCCAACATTGGTGCCATCACCCTAATCATAAATACTCTAAAATGGGGTAAATATAAGTAGGTACCTACAACCACAACTCATGTTTTTTTTCTGTATACCTACTTGTGATTACACACTTGTACCCATATATTAGTAACAGTGGCCCGTTTCACGAAGCAAAAAGTTACAAATTACAAGCGGAACTCACTTTCTAACAGAAGGAGTTGGAAAGAGACTTCCGCTTGTAATTTGTAACTTGTAGCTTCGTGAAACGGGCCTCAGGTAACGAATTATTTTACATTGTACTTCTATTCGATTTTTATTTACCCCTACTTACAGTACCTAAGTACAAATAATAATTACATTACAGAATAAACTTACAGTACCAACTTAAAAACTTGCTAGTTTTATTTCAAGTTCATGGAAGTTGTATTAAAGTTGATTTTAAAATACAGTCTTAATTTGAGTTGCTACTGTTTTTATCTAGCATTGCGATATAATCATAATAATGATTATAGAGAAAGAACGCGAGTATCTATTTCCCTATCAGCTGGCGACGTAGACATAGTGCTACCTAGAAAAGCTGCTTGCGTATACCTTTCGAGATAGCAATACAGACAAACCAACCAAATCACATATCACCTTTAGCAGACAAAGCTTCTGTCATTGAGTGCCTATCTCATTAAGGCGGTTTATAATGAGAAATTAATACCAGTGAGAGGTTATGTTTTCATCTTTTCGAGTACTGTAGCTTTTGCAGCCTAAAATACAACAATCTAGATCTACGAAACCTACGAAAACACGACACAAGCAACACACAATAAAATAATTAAAAGAAACAACAGCTTTGTTGCCACAAAACACATTGCAGCATTGTTGCATTGTTTGGAACCGGTTCCGGTAACAAACAGATTCGGCCTTGAAACAACGTATAAGCGGAGTGAAAAATGAATGATGCCGTCTTCTTTATTTATACGTCTTTCCCTATTTGCTTTTCTTTTGCTTGTTGTATTATGTTTTCATGTCCCGTCTAGGCAGACTCAGTCCGCGGCTGGCGAGCACTAGGTCCTCAATTGGCGCGAGTGTGTCGGAGTGTGCCCATTGACCTTGTGCATATAACAGACTGGTTCCATCTTCACTCCAGCCATGTTATTCTGTAACGTGACGACGCGAAGTTTGTCGACGAGTTCTACGTGGTACTAGCTCGGTCTGAGGAAAGAAGTTCACATTGAGAATACAGATTGCGGCTAATTTTACGAACATAACTGTGATAGGTGGCAAGTGACAATTTAGTGTAAGTGCATGGCGCAGCTTAAATACTTACATTACAAACGCGAATTGGCAACGTCATTTAATATAGTTTTTCTTGATCTTTGATGTGAAATTGAATTTAATTCTCAAATGTAATTTAATCTATTTATAGGATTCCGTACCTCAAAAGGTAAAAACGGAACCCTTTTAGGATCACTTTGTTGTCCGTCTGTCTGTCCGTCTGTCAAGACCGTTTATCTCGAAAATGAGTGGAGGTACTTACTGGAGGTATCGAGTTGAAATTTAAACAATATATCTTCTCAAGTCTACAGTCCCTTGAAGCTGTAAAATTTCAAACTTCTGAGATAACGTAAAAGAAGAAACGGCCATTTATGCCGCAAAAAACGTGTATTTCGACACTCTCAAGGGAATCAAAATTTATAGGGTACTTACCGTTGACCTAGAACTATGAAATTTGGCAAGTAATACCGTCTTATACTAAGTATAGCAATTTTTTTTAAATTAAATCACAAAGAAAACAGGGTCTTTATGCAAGAAACGGCGGCGGTGCAAATTTCGGATTGAGTTAACCGTGTCATGTGCGGAACCCTCGAGGGGCGAGTGCGACTCGCACTTGTCCGGTTTTTTATGGCATAGGTAAGGCAAACAAGCCTACAGGCCACTTGATGGTAAGAATACAATCTGAACACTACAAATGCGTTGCCAACCTTGAGGACTAAGATGAAATTTCTCTATGCTAGTAATTTCACATTTCTTATCCCCACACCTGCTTGTATTGAATGTAAGTTGATGGATCCGGACGGACCCTGCAAAAGCCCCTACAACCGCTATATATCTACCAGCAGTACACGCATGCATGCACTTCTGCATGTGCATGGGGGCCCTAATATGGCTGCATTTATCGCGTGACAAAGTTTAGATAAGGCATCCGTCACCTTCTGACACGTAAATAAGAACGGGAGTGACGGGTGCTTTATCCATATTTGACACGCGATATAGACGCAGCCATACTAGGCCCGCTGATGTATGTAACGGTACCTACACTGTATATTCCGAATAGATCAAAAATCCGAATGGGGACGCGGCAATAACGTCTTTCAAAGCTCGACGTCGCAGCGTCTTGTCTGCGCCCGCGCGCGTAGCGTAAATAGTGCGGAGCAATTGCATTGCAGTTGGCAAGACGTCGACGCTCAAAATAGTCCTTAGGACTTACGGCAAATATTTTCATCGGAAGCTGCATTTTATGCAGAAAGCAAGCCGCTTTGCCCAGTGATACTAGGGACCAATATGAATGATTCATGCGAGGAAACACAAATTTAATCCACTGGAATTCAAGATGTCGGACATTTTTCAGAATGGCGGCTGCATAATTTTAAACATGCCTGAGAAGATGGATGCCTGCATTTCTTCGGTGTAAATAATCTATACGTCTATAATGTCATGTCATTTATTATGTTTTTATTATTATTTTTATTGTCTTTTTTAATTTTTATTTACATTGTGTATGTAGTTCACAGTGCTGTAGTGTTATACTGTTATGCTGTGTAACTATTATTTAAATAAATAAATAAATAAATAATAATAAATAATTTATGGACTCAAAACGGCTGCACCGATTTTGGTGATTGAGGTGTCAATCAATTCGTATTGAGACCTCTTATTAACAGAAAAAATACCATTTAAGAAATTAAAGATGGCGGCCAAATGTTATGGAATTTTTGAAATTTTCTTATATACTTTTTCGGTATCCTGACTTTTTACCAAATCATCATTTGACAAATTGTATCATTTTACTAATTTTCATTTCGCAATTTTTTTATTGTGCTTAGACCATTAGGTACATATTACATAGATTATATGGGCTTATTAAATAAGTTAGGTTAGGTTACATTAATGATCACCAAAAAAAATAGGTACCTACCTAGGTACGTCTTAGCGAATTGAAAGTTTGTAAAATGATGTAGGGAGGAAGGGGTGGGTTTCCCCCTTCAAATGATGATTTGGCAAAACATTAGTGAACCGTTTATGCCCGCCTTCCCCTGCGAGCGGAGCGGGTCCCGAACAGACTCCGTTTAGCTTACATCGGTGACTTTAAGAGGTTTACTCGCGGTGGAAACATTTGAAGTCACCGTTGTAAGGTAAAGTCGCAAGGGGCCCGCTCCGCTCGCGGAGGAAGGCGGGTATTATAATATTTATAACGCAGTGACGCCTCTAGGTAGGTACTGCGTGACTTTATTAACGTGTCTTACGCCGACCAATGTGCTCATGTTCAAAAGAACGCTTTGTAACTTTTTGCGATTTTGAAGCAGCTACACCTTATTTAAGCTTCGGTATGGTCGACACTTTGAACCGGTACGACATAGAGTTCTTCGAATACTCCGCCTGGTAAGGAATAACGTCTCTGTTGATTACATCTGTGTTGATACGCCACTTTAATTACAGTAATTCCCATAACAAGTGTTACTCACTCTCTGCGGCTCGGCGTGGAAGGTCGGTTATTTTCATGTAGTTACTTTTCCACTCAGTTTAACATAATCGCACTGCTGCATCAAAACAGAAACAACCCGAAAAACTTGCTAATTTTGTTTTAGGTTCATATAAGTTGTAAAGTTGATTTTAAAATACAGTTGTGTTTTCAGTTGTTGCTGTTTTGATCTAACAGTGCATTATTTATATAATTAGAGTTTGTTTGTGTGTGTAACCGGAGCCAGGGACGAAACGAGATGCATAACGGTAACGTATATTATTTTCCAAAACTGTCGGAATGCATGGAATTGACGTAAGAGTGAGCGCTTGACGCGACCGTACGTCGACTTATGTCAAACCTATACATTTTAGATAACGATTACGTTTGCAGAATGCATCTTGTCTAAGGGCACAGTGCCTCTTTGTTTTTTTGTTGTTCTATTATTGTTAACATTATAGCTCTTACTGCCGCACTCAGAGACGTCAATTATATTTAATGCTTGATTAAAGTTGCTGCTGTCACTTTCTTTGCTACAGCAATAGAATAAGACAACACGTCACTAAACAAGCATTAAATTTAATTTTCGTCTCTGAGTGCGGCAGTTATTCACTTAACATAGCGTGAGCATAATCTGAAGTAGAAGCAAGGGGCTTAACAAAATTAGTACCTACAAAGTCCCGTGATGTTATTCTTTTAAAAAATCTTGTCACTCACTTCCGTTTCATGTTTCTGATCTCCCTGGACCATCATAAGTTAACAAGGGCAGTCTTAACGCGAATTTAGAGCTCTACGATCTCGGCGGAGCTGCCTAGATTTACGCCATTTACGGCAAAGGTCGAGATTATCCCGAGGTTTGAAATATGGCCAAAGAGATACCGCCGAGCAAACAGTACATAATAGATAAAAAAGTATACCGTCCTACCTACAAGGTTGAAGTCGCCGGTGAAATTAGAGACGAAGTAAGCGACAAAGTTCTATATGGGGTATTAATAGCAATAATATCAGTCTAGGTTTATCTTAGGTTTAGATTAGTGACAGAATGTGTGGAACTCTCAGTCTTAAATGTAGTTTTAAGTATTTCTAGAGACTGGTCGTGAAAAATTTATGAAATTTAAATTTGGATTTTGGTGTACAGTCAACCAATTTGATTTCCAGGCTACTTTGGACTATGTTAAAGTGACGTTGAAAACCAAACGTTACAGACTTCTTATGAGTTGGTTTACAACGTCACATTGACAAAGTCAATAGTGGCCTAGGAATCAAATTGGTTGACGGTACACCTAAGGGTGGGTTTAGACCAAGCGCACGAACAAGAATTCTATGGCATTATCTCTTACGTTTACGTTGTAAAAATAAAAGACAAAACATGTTCTAGAGTATTCGTTCGTTTGGTCTAAACCCACCCTAAGATGTAGAAGTGACCCTAAGAACAAACATAGCAATATTTTAAAAAAATTTGGATAAGTATAACAGAAGATAGTGACGCGACGCTTCAATCGCGAAGCTGTCAAAAAAGAAACATAATGTACAGTCACCAGCAATAATATATTATCCAACATTGGGCGCAAAAATATCTAACACGCTCTAGCAATAAAGACGTGTCAGATATTTTTGCGCCCAATGTTGGATAATATATTATTGCTGGTGACTTACAAATATAGCTCCGGGCGATAACTTTTCATACCCCTAAATTAAGTCCGATTTCAAATTTCAGATTTTTTAATATGTTGTCGATATTAAGAAAAAGTAGGTTTGTACGTTTCCGTTTTTTTTCTTTAGGTATTTTGTTTTTTTCCAGAAATACTTCCTTAGAGAACGAAAACGTACAGACCAGTTTTTTATAATATCAATAGGTACAACATATTCGAAAATCGTAAAAATTTTACTAGGTTTAAGGGGAGAGAAACGTTATCGCATTTTGTATGGAAATTGTAAGATCCACAATCTTGTTAAAGCGAATAGAAATCGTCATGTAAAACGAACAACATACGGAACAAATAAACCTAATAAAGTAGGTACAGTCGAGGAAATTGATTCCTAGACCACTTTGGACTATGTCAAAGGTGACACTGTAAATAAAATCATAAGAAGTCTCTTACGTTTTGATTGATTACGTCACTTTGACATAGTCCAAAGTGGTGTAGGAATCACTTTCCTCGACTGTACGATAGCTACTAAAAACGCTTTAGGGTCACCGAATTCACCAAACCCCGAAAACCATTATAATGCGGTTGCACAGGTCCGTTTAAAAAGGCCCGGTTTTTTTTACCAACTTTAAAAAAGGAGGAGGTTATTCGTTCTTTAATTTATCCCTAGTCCCATTCCAGATGTCAGTGAAGATTACACAGATCACAGAGCGTCAGCTGTTGGTGGGGGAGGCCCCCCACTGGGACGCGAGGACCCATGCGCTGTATTTCGTCGGCATCCCAGACAAATCCATCCACAAATATGACCCTGCTACTGGGAAGCACACGGAGACCAGCCTAGGTAAGCAATCCAAGTGTTATTGATGGTCACCTACACTTAGTACGATTTTTTTATCGTTTATCTTTTTTTAACAACAAACTTGACCTTAGTTACAGATTCTTTAAATAAAAACCGGCCACGTGCGAGTCGGACTCGCGCGCGAAGGGGTCCGTACCTTTATCTGTACATCATTAGACACTATACCAGTTGGCAAAAAAAATCACTCAAAATGGTTGGCAAAATCAATATTTAATTTATTCTGTTTCTGTTTCGGCAACAGAAATACATCATCTGTGAAAATTTCAACTGTCTAGCTATCACGGTTCATGAGATAACCCTGGTAACAGACGGACAGACGGAGTCTTAGTAATAGGGTCCCGCTTTTACCCTTTGGGGTACGGTACCCTAAAAAGATAAAAATGGTTGAAGTTCTCAGAAAAGAATGCATATCTTGCTTATGGAAGATTAGGCAAATTAAACAGTTGGGTAGCAAAAATTCGGACATGACTTTACAACACTACCTCAGGACCTATTGTACTACGTAAAATCATATTGCCTTTCACATGTTATCGTATGTTTTTAACTCAGGGTAGGATTCTTTCAAAAGCAAAGGTGAGCGAACGCAGGAGTGATGTGCAAGCGGCGAGTTTAAGGAGTCCCGTCAAAGCGAACAAAACACATTTCAGCGCGTGTATTCATTTTGGCAGCATGGCTTCTCGAACGTATAAGGCTGCCTACCTAATTGAGAATGCACGCGCTAATGTGTTTTTCTCGCTCTGACGCTGACGGGACTACTTAAACTCGCCGCTTGGACTTCACTCCTGCCTTCGCTCACCTTTGCTTTTGAGAGAATCAATACCCAGCTGCCATTACTGTCAAGTAAATAAGAGCTATCGTAACTAACGGTGACAATACGATAAACGAAAACACGTCAAAGGCATAAATGATTTTATCCAGAACAATAGCGGTCCAGATAATTTAATTATATAGGTAGGTACTAATTAGTACCTACTCATGACTTTGATTAAGCGGTTGCTGAAGTGCGGTTGATGACGATTGATACCTAACCGGTTTCCGATCGCGTGTTAGAGGATTTACGATATGGCTATAAATAAAATGTTCAACACTAGCGCTTTGTCATTCTTAGCAAAAAGTTGTTAAATAAAAAAAATGACAAGCCATAAAGTAAAGTACAATGTACAATTAATGACGTTTAAAATGATAACATTGATCACGTTAATGCTGGGTGAATAATTATATTGTTCGGTTGCTCACCTATGCCACCCTATGCTCAACATATTTTTGGGGTCCTTGTAAAAGTCCAAGTAGAAGTAGTTGTTGTATAAGTCTTCTGAAATCAAGTGAAAAAAGGGTGTAAGTCCAGTATACTCCGTTCATGTCTATACACTTTTTATTACGAGTTAAGTCGACTTCTACCTTTTTTCACTAGGACTCCAGATTTATTTACCGACTTTACAGGGCCTTGATTCACAAATAACTTGTCATTAATTCAAATTAAAAAAAAAAACTGACTTGTGTCCAAATAGTTTTAGTTTTAAAGGCCCAACCTCATCGGATTTGTGCGCGTGGACGTGACGTATATATATGAATTCTCATACGACATGCCTCTATACAACGCCAAACGCGTGGAAAGCGAACGCGCACATCACGTCTACGCGCACGCATCCGGTGTGGCTGGGCCTTAAAAGTCTTATAAAGTACATTAGTATTACAATGTTCTTAAAAATCCTATATATGTTAGCTCTGGACTCCATATGAATGGAGTCCCGATGGGCTAGGAAGCCGCTGGCAAACGAGGCCCAGACTAGCTGCAGGATGCTGTTGTGACTGTCCCGTAGGTACGCGACATTAAGCTTGGCGACGAAATTCAAAATTCAAAATTCAAAATTCAAAATATTTATTCAGTAAATTGTCCACATGAGGGCTCTTTTACACGTCGGTAATATGTAGTGAATCTACTAGCGCTTCGGACAAGACCATCATTGCGGAGAAGAAGCGCCGCAAGAAACTCCAGCAGAAGGTCATTTTTTCCAATCATAAAATACAATAATACTTAAAAGTAACATTACAAGGTAATAAAGTAATAAATAATTATTAAAAAAAAAAGACTAACACAAATAAATCATTACAAATGTAAGCTCAATTAAATTAAAAATATTGACTAGGAGAACAACATAACGAGGTCTCTACGTCAGGAACAGTCATTTAAATAACTAAATGGAAAACAGGTCCTTGCAAGCGTGAACAGACCGGACCCCACAGACAGCACCCGTTCACGAGTAATACTAACCCGCAATGTCCCATTGCGTAATTATACAATTTTCGTACGCGTCTTGTAACTTTGGTCGCAGTAGCTGCAATGGTTTCGTCGTAAAACCAGCAGAATAAATGTGAGGTGACAATCTCATTCTAATTTACCTGTCTAATGAGTTGGAACTTCCAGATGTTTGTCCCGGCTTCATCGTGCCGGTGGAGGGGCACGGGGACCAGTTCGCGGTGGGCGCGGGGAGGGACTTCGTGGTGGTGCAGTGGGACGGGGAGGACGGCAGCGCCGCCGGCGTCGTGCGCCTCCTGGCCGAGGTGGACCAGCACAAGCCACTCAACCGGATCAACGACGGGAAGGCGGACCCGTGGGGGAGGCTCTATGCAGGTAACTACGGTTTACCCTTTTTTTGTCGACACTCATTTCATAGAACGTTACGCAGAATTTTCATGTTATCGACAGGTTTTTCTAGGCGCGGGAGTTAACATTTTGTAAAAGTTGCAAGTCTAACCTAACCGTAACTAATGTTTTTGATAACCTAAGAACAACACGGCTTTAGCAGAAAATAGCTTTGGTTGAAGTGAAATTCGCAAAAAAGTTCATCGATAAAACAAGGGACACCGGGTTAGAACTGTTAATAGTTGTTAGTTCCATTACAAGAGCCACCCAAAATCTACAACGAAAAGTGGAAAGCTAAATAAATTTCCTTGTCCTTGAGGCCCCATTTCCACTTGCAAGAAAACTTCTGCGAGAAAATGTCCGATAGTGCTGTCTGACAGTTACTTACGCTGTCACGATTTTATCACATCGCATTGCTGCAGAAATCTAATTGGTAGATTTCTGGTCTTCATTGTACCTTGGCGTATTATTTATTTCAGGCACGATGGGTCCCGAGCACGCTCCAGGAAAACCAGAGCTGGAGCAAGGCTCCTTCTACCGCCTGGATGAGACCGGGATCACCACGCTGTGTGAAAAGATATCTGTGTCCAACGGGCTGGCGTGGGACCTCGCTGCCAAGGTTATGTACTACATCGACTCCTGGGAGAGGAAAATAAGGAGATACGATTATGATTTTGAGACTGGGAACATTTGTGAGTATTTCTCTCTAGCAAATCAAAAATTGCAGTCTTGGGTCTCAGGTCTCATCCTCATCCCACTTACAATCAGGTGCTTGTTTGCCTTCTTCATGTCCAAAAAAAGTGCTATAATTTATTTGCAGCGTAAGAAATAACGGAGATAGTCTTTCAACTGACTGATTGCCCATGGTCTGATGACTTGATGAGGCAGTCAGCTATTTAAATTAATTAAGTATGCCACAGTTAAAGCAATGTCATAGTGATAGTAAGCTGTGCTTACTTGTAGTGACTTGCGCGACAAGGATTGCGATGTTCAGATTTTAAAAGGAGACAGGAGCATTAATTAATGCTCATTTTATTTTAACGCTGATCATTCATGCGGAACATAAGTGACACATTGTGTCCCAAAAGTTATACAACCTTCACTGCCCAAAGAATTTGGAAATTTTAAGACGCGTTTGAGCCCTTGTTTCCCTGAGGTAGCTACCACCGATACGGGATATAAACAAAACATGCTGTCGACTACAAGGTGTATTTCTTTTGTTACTCTATCAATGTTTTGTTCTAGCAAATCTACATTACTTCTTCGACTTCGAAACGCACAATCTGGATGGAATGCCAGACGGCACAACTATCGACATAGACGGGAACCTGTGGGTGGCGGTGTTCAACGGTGGCTGCGTCCTCCAGATCTCTCCTCAGGGAGACCTGCTCAGAAAGATCCCGATGCCTGTTCCTCAGGTCACATCCTGTACCTTCGGAGGACCAGACCACAACGTGCTGTTTGTGACCACAGCCTGTGTGGCATTGGACGGGAAAACGCCGCCAAGTCCGAGCGGATGTACGTTCATGATCACTGGATTGGGCGTGAAAGGCCATCCTAATAATAGTTTTAAGTTAACATAAGTCAAATCGTTCACATGAGAGTTTTTCGTGGACTATTTATAACGTACTAGATGCTTAGATACCTACCAAACTTTTCGAGATTAACTTGCCACTATTTTAGAATACACTAAACTATAGAAATAGGTACCTGGTACCGCAGAAGATGCTTGGAAAGATAATTAAAAAGGGACAAAGTCCTCTGTCACTATTAAATTATTATTGAGTTCAGACAGACGATGACTTGCATTAATTCCAAAAGGTCCAAGGTTCAGGTGCCAGATTAGGTGATTGCTTTGTTTTGATATCACCCGATTTGGCAATAAAAAATATGATTGATTACGATATGTTATCTTAATATTATAATTAAATAATACTAGTTATTTTCCATTAAATATATTCCTATATAATGTTGTTTTCTTTATTTTGATCACTCCAACATAAAACAATTTTACACCTAAAGCGATAGAGGAAGTCAAATCGTTCTAACACACTATAAACAGTAGTTCGTCTTCAAACAAAGGTATATCGCGCGGGTTGCATGTGTGCGTGTCTCGACCGTACGCGCCGCGAGCCACAACAAGCAAACTGAACAGGACGGACCGAGCCGGTTTAGTCGGGGCCGCGCCGTCACCGCGTTTATTTGCGTGCGTTTAGTATCGAGCGACGCGCGACGACGCAACCCTAGCACCCGAGCGGCAATAGGTAACATAAACTCGTAAAGCGCCGGGGGCGACCTATGATTCATTTATAATATGGTTCTAAGCACAAACATTATCGAGCGTAAAGAGGACAACGACGGGCTGTAGGTACCTTAATCAGGATAGCGAGGAACGAGACAGGATGATGTACATGGGCTAAGCAAAGACATTTCTTAGTAGTAATTACCTATAATATTAAATATACCAATACCAAGTTCGAACGCTAGTCCTACCCTAGACTTCGTCCGCATAGGATTTGTTATTCGGCCACCCTATGTTGCGGTTAACTTTTAATTATTTCGTTAAAAAACTGGCCTTTGTGTTAATCCAGGGTATTAGCTATCTCCATTCCAAATTTTATTGTTTTATATCCGGGATATCGAAACACAGGTTAGGTTAGGTTAGGTTAGGTCACACTAGTGACTAGATGAAAAATAAATCAACTGCGACAAGAAACCACTTTTATTGGGAAATGAAAATTCGGGAAATGATACATTTGACCAAAAATATTTTGATGAAACAAAGGTAACCCGCTCTTACGGTGAAGAAAACATCGTGAGGAAACCTGCACATTCAAACAGCTAAGTGCGTAGAAGAAAGAGGGGTTGCATTGCACATAAGATCCTTCAGTGTCGAAGTGTATCTAAAAGGACTCTGTAGAAGATAAGATAAGCTGCTAAGCTACTTTAGAGTTAACTAGTTGTTTATTCTTATAACGCTCATAAACAAACCACTTAAGCTCCCGTATCTTTATCAGAGATATGTTTCATGAGTAGGTTATTGAGCATATCGAGATAATGACATACTTCGATCATAGGTCAGGGCGAAGAGAGGACTTCTGTCAACAAGTACTATCGAGGAGATAACGCGTAAAGTAGTTTCAAGTTCAAGTAAGTGTAATACCTAATCATCAGCAGAGTGGAAGTATCGACTACATTGGTTCGCCTAAGCCCTAAAGCAGTGGTATAGCTATCATATTTTAATTCTTTAGCTCACCTACCGCCAAGCAGCGAAGTAGCGCTATTTGCATTGTGTTCGCGTGTAGGGAAGGTTGCGAACGCATTTGCAGTTTTAGGATTGCAGTTTTGAGATTGTAGGCGGCGTCATCGTCCAGGGCCTAATGCATGAACTGATTTCATTGCGGTTTTTTGATCTAAAACTTGTATTCCGACAGTGGTTTTTTGTTCTTCATTAAAATCACTGTAGCCCATCAACAGCGGTCAACGCGGTTTTTTTTTTCAGTTCGTATGGTATGTGCGAGTGTGACGGATGCTTCATCCATCACGATAAAGGCCACCATAATAAGGGCCCAGTCTACAATTTACTTACATGTAATTATTTATACAGACTCGTATAGCCCGCAGTTGTGTCAAACGTTTGCTTAAATAAAACGTTATGAACCAACCATCCGTCTACAAAAAAAAATACGCGGCGACGCTTAAATTGCGTAGACGTCGTTTTTTTTTCTTACAAATATAGCTCCGGGCGGTAATGTTTCTCATCCCCTAAATCAAGTCCGATTTCCACGATTTTTGAATATGCAGTTACATATTATTAAAAACTAGGTTTATCCTTTACGTTTGTTTTTATTATAATTTACTGCTTTCCAATACTTTTCCTGAGAAAAGAAAATGTACATACTATCTATTAAGTAAGCGTATAGGGTAAAGTCACCAGTGATCAGCCAGAGACCAGTAGTCGACCTTATATGAGTGAGAAGAGTGGGAAATATATCTTTCGTACTCTTCCCACTCATACAAAGTATAGGCAGAGGCCAACTACAGGTCTCTGGCAGATCACTGGTTACACAAAATATTCAAAAATCGTAAAAATCGGACTTAGGTAGGGCAGGAAATCGTTGACTGCATTTTGTTAGAAAAATTTCAGCCCCACAATCATTTTAAACTACTTATTATTACAATGGTAATTGTTATATTCGCTTTGATCATTCATTCATTACTTATGTAGTTGCATAACGTTGCATAACGTACAGTGAGCCAATGCTCCATTCAAGTGTCTACGCTTTATTATTCATAATTTTAAAAACAAAACAACCTCGTCTGGCTACTGGTACGAGTGACGTGTGATGAAGAGTGAGGGACTGATGGCTGACTCTAATGGGATGAGCTCGGTAAATATTATATAAACGGGCCTTATTATCCATACATTGACTTTACCCCTATTGTGACCGTATTGTCATCTTTATGATAGCTCTTATTATTCACTTGACAGCAATGGCGGCCGAGTTAAATAACACTACGATAGCACGGTACAGACAAAGTAGAAAGACCCCAGATAATAACATCCGCTTAAATACGAAGTAATCGAATACAACTCGTTTGTCGTCTTGTCGCTTCGTTTTGTTTTCGTTTCGCCAGTCCGCGAGCGCCGCCCGAACGGTAAGGTTATCTACGTTATAAAACGATTTTCTTTTCTATTAGCAGCTTAGTAGCAATAAAAACGAATAATATGAGAGAACGATGTGAAATATCGTAATGGTTCGCGTCAAAGTTTAAAATGAAAGTGATTCGTTTAGATATGTAGTGTCTGTAGTTAAGTAATGAGTTGATTTTAAAATATCCGATTAAAACTTCAACAATGCAATGTAAGGGGGGGGGGGGGGGGTATGTGTTTTATAGGTAATTAAATTCACTGCACTAATCCTACTAATATTATAAATGTGAAAGTTTGTGTGTGTGTTAGTTTGTTACTTTTTCACGCTGCAACGGCTTGACGGATTGGGATAAAATTTGGAATGGAGATAGCTTATACCCAGAATTAACCCATAGGCTACTTTTCATCCCGGAATATAGAAAAGTTCCCTAAATTTACGCGGAAGAAATCGCGGCCAGAAGCTAGTCAGAAATTACTTTGTTAAACTTGCTACAAAGTCGAGTTTGTTATATTTTTATGTTTATGTACCTATCCTTAATATGTCAAAAACGTAACAAATTCGTATTATTATTGCCGACATAGGTAGGTCAGCACTTGTCAGCTTGTCCGATTTCTCATTCATTGTGCAGGAGCCATTCATATTGGAGACGGTCGTTCAATCGGTTGGTACGATCATTTCAGCCTTGGACGCGTAACATTGACAAATTACTCAGCGAGCTAACAGATGGTAGTGTTACAAGTTTACAAGCATGTTTTAATGTTCTTTCCTTAATTTACTTGCTCATTTATTTTAAGTACATAGATCCTCTCAATATTTTATTATAATGGTAACACTGTATTTAAAAAGCAATGGTTTAAGGATGATATAAAACAGGCGGTGCGGTGGTCTGACTCAGAGCAAGCTGTGATGGTCTTAAGTTCGAGAAGGAATTGGTTGAAGAGGAACGGTCCTATGACTATTAAAAAGCTAATTTATATTTGTAGCACTGTTTACTGAAATGTGAGCATATAATATCTAAAGCAGTTGTTTCTCTGTGCTTGTTTCCCTGAGGGTTACAGTACAGTAGCTTGTTATTTTTTTAGAGCAACTTCTGACCTACTTTAACTATAGTAGGATCCTGTTTAGAGTTCCGTACCTCGAAGGGCAGCTCAACGGGACCCTATAAATATGGCTACGTTGTCCGTCCGTTCGTCCATCCTAACTTTGAAGAGCTGTATCATTACGGTGGACTTACTGTCATTTTTTTTAAATAACTTGAGATGATATAGTAACTTGTGTTCCCTTATACTTACATGAAACGTTTTTTCTCGTGAGGCAGTAGTCCGACTCGCAATTGACCGGTTTTTTTTGGATTACGACAAATGAAACTTGTTGTTCCGGTAAATTTCTCCGCCTTGTTGAAAACTGACAAATAAGTTCTACGCAGGCGAAGTCACAGCAAAAGTTAGTGGCTCTTAATCGCAACATTATCGTGTAACAGCTGGAAACTCAAAGGACGATTAATTGATAAGTTTGTAGTACAGTCAAAGTTTAATTGTTATGCTTCTATGGAACCCTGTCGCATAACATTAATCATTAATTTTGACGTTATTTCTTTCACGTGGTTTGACGCTGTCATTATGACAGGGTTCCATAGTGGCATAGCAATTAAAGTCCTTGACGTACGTCTGATAAAATTGTAATTATTTTTTGGTTGTAATTCAAACGGCTGGAATAATATTGACGTTTTGGTAAGCAGATAACTATTAAAAAGATATTAACTATTTCATGCATAAAAACCCCCGATACAATGGTGACCCCTTCTTTCAGGGCTGATATCTCCTAAACGGCCTAACCGATTGTCATAAAACTTAGGTAAGAACCATGTAGGTTAAATTAGCTTTCCTTAAAAAAAAAACCCCGTCGAAATCGGTCTATCCATATAACTATAAAAATAACTTAAGTTTAGATAATTGATGTTAAAGTCTAATTGTAAAATCAGTGTATTAAACCATGGCCATATAATCACTCTCATGGTACGGGGGCGACATTTCCTTGGTACGAAAGCTAAAGGAAAATGGAGTATTGGATCGCGTACATTGAAAATCACATTTAAACTTATTTTTAACAACTTACAGAACAAAAGAAGTTCAGTATCAGGAGTAGAAACTATCCATGTATTTAAAGCCCCAAGGGCAGAGCACCCTGTATAATAATGGCTTCAATGATTGTAATTATTTTAAAATTATGAATTCCTATGTACTTATTAATAATGCAAGACGAACATGAAAATGTTAATCTCCTCCTGAAGAACTATGAATGATGAATTTGCCGGTTCTGCAGATGTCGGTAACAGTAAAGAAGATCACCACCGCCCTGGTGCTGGGCGAGGGCCCGCACTGGGACGAGCGCGCCCAGGCTCTGTTCTTCGTCAGCATCAGGGAAAAGACCGTCCACAAGTATGTGCCGGCCACCGGGGCGCATACAAAGACGGTACTGGGTAAGATCTACTCCTGCTCGTATTGCAGTGTCATAACAAGTCTATTATGTGCCCGCTTCTATAACTGCGCGCTTGACTACTACGAGTAGATTGTTAACCAAGGCATCATCATCATCATCATTATGTCAGCCGAAAGACGTCCACTGCTGGACATAGGCCTCCCCCAAGGCTCTCCACTCAGACCGGTCTTGTGCTTTTCGCATCAACCGCGTTCCCGCGAACCAAGGCATGAAAGGCACCTATTTCACGCGAGACATTTTTGCACTCGAGCAAATTGCCACTCAGGCTTCTGTAGGCATTTAATCTGATGTATTACATTAAGTTTTATATGTTTAATAAGTACCTAAACAAAAAAATCTTTCTGTGACTTTCACCAGAATTAAAACGCTCTATTCATGCCGACTATGAGGAAACTTATAGTAACACTTAAGAAGAAGATCGAGTCTTACTTTTATTAGGCTCGATCTTCTTTTACCAAAGAGTGGCTATATGTATAAGATTTTAGGGTGGTGGTTTGTTTTGTTTTTTAATTAATCTAATTACAGAGAGGCTGTATAAGTTTCTGCTACTGCACAGATCCATTGACATAAGTAGTTCTTTTTCAAATTACGTTTCATCCCTAGGGTTGACATGCATCATTTTCAACCCGCTTCTAAGAAAAACAATGGGCTACTTTCAGACTATGCATGAAAAATATTTATATATGCTACTAACTACCATGCATGATACAAAATAGGTACTGCATCTGGTTCTGGTCTGTCCTGGGTACGGCTGCCACCACCCACACAACGCTAACGTTAGGAATTATCAAAGACTGTCCAAATTTAAGGAATTGTCAAAAGCGGACGCAATACATCATCATCATCATCATCATCATCATCATCATCATCATCATCAGCCTATATTAGTCCACTGCTGGACATAGGCCTCCCCTAACGAGCACCCTAGCGCCCTGTCTTCAGCTTACCGCATCCAGCATCTGCCAATACCTCATCAGCTTACTTCAATCCTGTAAAATAAATTCGAATGCTGTTAAAATGAAATCCAATTAGTAATTGTTTCATCGCATAATGTTGCAAAACTTCCGTTCCAATATACAGTGTGTGACATCCATAAGAACATACATTTTAAGTAACGATAGCTTTAAGTGCTGTGAACCGTTTAAAGAAGGAATTAAGTTAATAGCTCCAATCAATTTAGTGTAATTTATTTTTAAAGGGTCCATCGAGCAGCAATGTATTTGCGCAGTTGAAAATTCACCTAGAAGTGAGACTGACAATTCATTTTAAAAGAATACATTAATGTGATACAATTAAAAGTTAAAACTAAACTTATTTAAATTAAAATAAAAACTAAGCTACTCAAATATTAAAGACGTAAATAAGAATCACCACTATAAAAAGAACACCCCCTCTAGCAGGTCCGCTCGCGGCATGGTCCCTATGACACTGGCTGCGTTACCTCTCTGGATAGCTAGCCCAATCCTTTGGGAGAGGTAAGCACCAGCTCCAGGATCTCCGGAGGTGTCTATGAGCCGGGATGACAGGGCCTTAATAAAGCTTTTCATATCAGCCGACCAAGGTCCCATGGTCTCCACTGCAAGCGCCACAAATTCATAATTATTTAATAATGATGAATATTTGCGGCGCTTGATGGTTTGGGCCTGATCAGCTGCTGCACCGGCCCGATTACGGGTTGAAGTATTATCAAAACAGTTTGCATAAACGGACAAGCTACTCGATACAATAAACGAAGTCTAGTAAAATAGAATAGGTACTGTAACAAAATTTGACACAGTCTGCTGGAATTTCGCTAAAGATCCTTTGTTTCAAGCTTTGCGTCTTACGGTAATAACAAAACAAAAATACGATTTGAAACGAAAATGGTTTTCATAGTGCCAATAAGGTAGAAAACACTTTACTGGACTTTAACATTTTGGTATAAGTACCTGTCATTACTTGTGGCTGTCAGTCACAGAACTATGATTATCAATCGATGTTGTTTGTTGTTAGATTTTAGATCTGCATTATAAGAAAACCGGTGTTAAGGTTTCTACGTAAGACAAAGCATAAGTACACTTGTGATTTGATAATAAATGTTGCACATGTTACACCGCACACCGCTGGGGTTGGAATATCGTGGACAAACTAAGTATCGAACACAGTGCTCTTAAATCATTTGAAATGTGAAGGATCTATCCTTAGCCTTTGCTCGTTTGTGCGTGAGTTAAGTTTTTTTTAGTATTAAATAAATAAACGATCTTTGCTTTGATTTTAATTCTACACATACGACACTCCGTAAATCGTAAACAAAGATAGTAAAGGACTTCAGGTAGGTCAGAGGGCTTATTGTCTAACGCACTCGCAATCACGATCGTTTTCATTTTGAAAATCTAAGGCTTGCCTGCTTACAAAATGAAAACAATTGCTCCACTTTGAGCCCGGTTGCGATTGCGAGTGCGTTAGACAATAGTGTGTGAGTGTGGTGTCTCTCTCAATCGCTCTACGAGTACAACCGATTTATCCCGAACCGAGGGCCTTTGAACCTATGTCAGTTGAAGCAAACATTAAGTCTAACTCAGGGACGTCAATGTAATTTAATGCTTGATTAAAGTTGCTGCCGTCACTTTCTTTGCTAGAGCAATAGAATAAGAGAACACGTCACTAAACAAGCATTAAATTTAATTGACGTGTCTGAGTGTGGCAGTAAGTTAATTGCAAGTTAATCGAGGGATAATTGAGCTATTTTTGATACATTGCGTGGCGAATTAGTTAGTATGAAAAAAAAAATACAACTTATGTTAACAATACACATGTTTTTATGTTAATTAGGATGCATAGGTATTAACTGTTGTCAAAATATATGTTCGTATGGATGTCACATACTGTATAGCTTTGGGAGAAATTGTGCTGTGAATGATGAAGAAATTGATGGAGCACTATCAGGAGAACAACTCTCCTAATTACTTGCAAACCTGCCCTGATTATAAATTATCTTTTCCACATTTCAGAAGGTAGACCAGGCTTCATAGTACCAGTGGAAGGAGCATCTAATCAGTTCTTGGTGGGACAGGAGAGGCAGTTCCTGGTTATCCAATGGGACGGAGCCGAGGGCAGTGCGGTGAAGGTTGTCAGAACCGTGGGAGAGGTGGACCAGCAGTTGCCGAATAATAGGATCAATGATGGGAAGGCGGACCCTAGGGGGAGGGTGTTTGCTGGTAAGAACATGGCAGGAATGTTAAAATATCTGTGGTAGCTCTCAGGGGGAGTAGAAGATCATGATCATGACCTTAATTTTAAACATACGGTAAAAAAATACAATCGGTCGGCGATAAAAACAAGTGAAGCACCTAAATTAAATTATAGACAGAAAATTTCTTCTCTTATGGTTACGTCTAGATGGTTTCCCCAGAGAGGGTAAATTATTTTGACGAACGCTGCACGCAAATGCTGAACGCTGAACGTTCTGGTTATTGTTTAGTTAGAATATTTTTTTGAATAAAGCGTACCTACAAACGTTTCCCCATTGCTTCCTTTCTTATTCGCCACGGACATTCCGGCCGCGGCCTGGACCACTATTCTACTGAGTAACCGTATCGCTTTTCACATGTTATCGTATTGTCAACGTTACGGTAGTTTACTTGACAGTAATGGCGGCCGAGTTAAAACCAATCAGCGACCTCTATTCTATCTTTATTATGGTCGATCTTATACTTCTATGAAACCTCTCATTGCAGGCACGATGGGCCACGAGAAGACTCCTGGTGATTTCGAGGAAGAGAAAGGCTCCCTGTTTCGAGTGGACGGGCAGGGCATCACGCCGATCTGCGGCAAGATCGGCATCTCCAACGGGCTGGCCTGGGACCTGCAGGCCAGGGTCATGTACTACACGGACTCCTTGGAGCGGAATATCAGGAGATACGACTACGATGTTGAAACTGGAGAAGTTTGTACGTAAAACTCATAAAAATTGTTAATAGTTAGATGTTTTTGCCTTGCCTGTTTTTTTGTATGTCATGGAAAAGGCGAACGAGCGCTCAGGCCACCCGGTAAGTGGGATCTGCGTCTTATACATATTTTCATTCTCAAGACTAAAATCTAAAGACTGCAATCCTGAGACCGCAAATGCGTTGCCAACCCTGAGAACTAAGATGCCTCTATGCTAGTTCTAATACTAATATTATAAATGTAAAGGTTTACGCGGACGAAGTCGGGGGCAGAAGCTAGGTAGGTTTACAATAAAATTGCAATCATGAGATTCATTGGCCTCAGGGGTTCATTGTCAGGAGGCATGTGTGCCTTACGCTTTTTGATATAAATATACTCAAAGAGTAAGAGGTACGGGGAAAAAATCCTTGTAGAGTTGTTGTTAGAGTGACGATGGTAAATAAAGTTCCCATAAATAAAAAATGCTGGTTATTGCTTATGTGGAGAAATTTCCGTAGCTACTGACAAGCAGTATAGTAGGTCCTTCAGGAACCACCTATCAATATGTGGCCTGTGTGCTTCTTGCCTTCTCTAAGCTATGCCATAAAAAAAACAAAACGCTCACTTTGGGGAGCCTTTAAATTTAGGTATTATATGGTATTATATGGTACTAGCAACAATTTGCTACTAAATGCTAAGAAAACTAAATGTGTTAGGTTCGCTTTGCCTAATGTTAAATCGGTAGATTCAAGTATTTTTCTAAATAACGAGTGTCTGCAAATGGTAGATAAGGCAGTTTTCCTAGGCATAACAATAGATCAAAATTTGCAATGGAGTCCCCATATAGCTGTACTGGCAGGTAAACTAAGTTCGGCTGCTTACGCCGTTAGGAAAATTAGACAACTAACTAATGTTGAGACAGCTCGCTTAGTTTATTATACTTATTTCCATAGTGTTATGTCGTACGGTATTCTGATTTGGGGTAAGGCAGCTGACATACAAACTATATTTGTGATACAAAAAAGGGCCATTCGTTCTATTTACAACTTAAATTCACGTGACTCCTTAAGAGAACTTTTTAAAGAAATTAATATCTTAACTGTAGCGTCTCAATTTATTTATGAGAATATTATTTATGTTATTAAGAATTTAGATTTGTTCACCAAAAATTCTGATATAAATAATTTAAATACTAGAAATAAAAATAAAATCGCTATTCGAAAATTCCGTGTCCGTAAAGTATATAAATCATTTGTTGGTCAATGCATTCATTTCTATAATAAATTACCTGACGTAGTTTTAAAGTTACCCTTTTCAGCACTTAAAAATTACTTGAAAAAGTCGTTAATGTCTAAAGCGTATTATAGGGTCGAGGATTATCTAGCAGACAAAAATGCATGGCCTAAAGGGTCGTTCTCAAAAAGTTGGCACCGCTGAATTAATTTTGCATTTTTCAGAAATTTTCCGATTTTGCTGTTTTTATATATTAAGACCGCTAGAAATCTTATCGTGTAATCGATATCACATGGAGGGAAGTTATTTATTTTATTGTTTTAGAAGATACAGGTATTTGAATTATGCGGTAGGCAGGTGAATGACTATTTGTAACCAGGTTATCGATAATAGGGGCAGGTTGGCGACAAATACGTACAAATAAAGTGAAACTGTTAGCAGGTTAACGACAACGGGTGCAGTTAAGTAAATTATTAAATAAAAACTACATTAAACTAACAAAAAGTGCTTAATTTGAATAATTTTGATTCGTTTCATTCCTTATCTAAATTATTTATAAAATATAAAACACCTTATTTACCTTTTGAGCGTAACGGCATCTCATATGTTGAAATCCGGTGAACCATATACGCTACAGGGTGTTACATACATATATACGTACATACATACGCTCGGAATACAACCCTGCTTCGTGCAGTCGGGTAAAAAACATTAACACCACAAAAATATTTGGTTTACAGTATAAGTTTTTAAATAATTGTCGTTCGCCTGCCGTAAACGTCGTTCACCTGTTTTTTTAGACAGGTGAACGATATACAGGTGATGGACAAAATGTCAGTTATATCATCAATACTAGTTAAGTACTTCGTTAAGGAACTACATATTTATTCACATAAAAATAAACCATGTTTTACGTGCTATATATTAATATCAATACAATAAGTCAAACAATTATCAAAATATGGAAGACAGAATAGCGACTACGTACCCATTACAAACTCCCGCTCGCGTAAGTTTTATGTTTATAATTTTTGAGAACGGCTCGCTGACGACGTGTTACTTCTAACAGCGTTAGCTGGGGACTGTAGGTCTCGAATTATGCGGGGTTAGAGCAGGTAAGACGAGATAGTATAATCACAGAGGTAGCGGTTATCTCATGACAGGTGAGCGACAAAAACTGTCGTGGACAAAATTAAATTTCAAATAATTCAAAATATAAGTATAGTATTCTTATTCATCACTACAGTTTTAAATCTTGAGTGTATGTGTAAGTAAAAAATAGTATTCAAACTACGTTTCTTTGGTGATTTTTACGTTTTAATTAACTTGAAACATGAGTGCCTCGCGTTGGGACACTGCAGGTGAGCGACAAAACGTAGTTACAAATTGTTTTTATGGTTATTAATATAATTTAATTTTATATCTAAGCATTTGGCCTCTATTCAAAAAGTGTCTTTTAATATGAATTGATAACTAAATTATATGGATGACGCTTTGTAAAAAAAAAGTTCTAAGAGAGACCTATTGACAGGTGGCGGTGCCACTTTTTTGAGAACGACCCTAAACTCGAAACTTAGTCAATAATAATTTGTTCAAATGGAAAACCTTTATCTTGTCTAGGGGACACTGTTGATGTAGGAAAACATGTCGAAACTTTGTTTTATTTTTTTGTTTTTTGCCTTTTTCTCCGTCTATATCACTCCTAATATTTTTACCATGTTTTCCTGCTGAACTACGCATGATATTTGATATTATATTTGAATTAATATTTATAGCTTTATATAATACTAGACTAAGTTGTATCATTGTAATAAGAAATATGGTTAAAAAAATGACTGACTGCTGAGTTTCTTGCGGCGTTTCTTCTCGGCAGTGGTCTCCTCTTGGGAAGCGATGGTAGACTCCTGACGTGTAAAAGTGCCCGTGCGGCCTACTTACTAAATAAATGTCTTTTATCTTTTATCTTTTATCTTTATTATTCATTCCAGCGAACATGCAGCACTTCTTTGACCTGGCAAAGAACGGCGTGGACGGCCTCCCAGACGGCAGCACCATCGACACGGAGGGGAACCTGTGGGTGGCCGTGTTCGGCGGGGGCTGCGTGGTGCAGGTGTCGCCGCAGGGGACACTCCTGCGCCGCGTGCCCATCCCCGCCTCCCAGGTGAACGATTATAATGAGAATAAGGAGGAATTTATGTATTTGAGCGGGGAGCCTGCCGTTTGCCCGAAATATGTTTGCCAAATGTATCGGTTCCCAACCATTTGCCAACCCATTTTTTTTTCCTGTAACTGTATAAGTGTTTCAGGATTTATTTCAGTACCATCGTGTAGAATGAAAATCCTGAAATCCTGTTACAGAAAACAAAGCGGGTTGGCAAATGGAAATTTGGGAAATGAAATATTTGACCACAAATATTTTGACCTAACGAAATAGACCCCTGACAAAACTCCTGTACCAAGTGCAACCTTATTACTAACAAAAGAGGATTGGATGTGCTTTGGCTATTGAATTTGAGTTACCGCCTATTGACTTATGAGGGCAGCTTGACCAAGATGCAAATGCTGCTTCTCTATCGACTTGACAGAGTTGACTAAGCGGTTGACGCGATCTGTTGTCAGCTTACGTCTAGGTCTCCAGGTCAGCTTTATTTAGCCTAACTAAAATCTGAATTCCATCCACAGGTGACCTCCTGCACATTCGGCGGTCCAAACTACGACGTCCTGTTCGTGACCACCTCCTCCTACATAAGCAGGGGGGACAGCGGGCCTGAGGACGGGTGCACCTTCATGGTCACGGGACTGGGGGCCAAGGGGCATAAAAATTACAACTTTAAGTTTTAATGTTTTGTTTTTGTTAGTATGTATTTGCGACTTTGAAAACGGTGAATACTCGTGCGTTTTAACTGCCTAGTTTTTTTTTTCATTCGAAAGAAAACAAACCAACTTGATAATATTATCTGGTAACCTTTATCGTGGTCGATAAAACATCTGTCACTTTCGCACTTACGTACTGATCAGAAAGTGAAAGATGCTATATTCACGTTTATCTACATCGATGAACACGACTATCATAGCGCTGGAATAATGCTAGTGAAAAAGGGTATAAGTCGACTTAACTCGTAATAAAAAAGGGTTGAAATCATATTATACGGAGTATATATATACCCTTTTTCACTTGATCTTCACAAGTCTTATACCCATTTTCAATAGGACTTCAGATTATGATAGCGGTTAAAATACCGAGAATCCGCCCGTTAATGTCAAAAATAATATTTATCAGAAATAACTGCGCTTAGTGTTTGTATGATGTTTTGTTTCGACATGTTTGTTAAGAGAATAAGTAAATGTATATTTTTGACTTTTCGTTTTTTCATTGGATAACACGGTATCACAGTTTAACGCATGTGTCGCTTGGCATAACATAAAATACTTTTCCCAAAATAAAGTATGGCATATACTTAGTTTCTATCTTAATTCAGTAGGAAATAAGAATTAACATTTAGAAAAAAACATTTAACCTAAGACAAGGTATTAGGCATGTAGATGAGGCGCTAGGACACAACTCTAACCTTACCTAACCTAGCATTTTGTTTCTCTAGTGGTCACAGCTCTAACCTAACCTTAAATGTTTAAATATGGGATAATTAGTATGCTAGGTACTTAACTAATTTATTCAGTGATACTGATAATACAATACAAATTAAAAATTACGAACTAAAACTAAAACTATGGCAAATTAAAATATAAATTAAACCAAAAATATTTTTAATTATTTTTATAATATTTTTTAGTTTTTATTTAGTTTTAATTTCATTGTTCTATTTAGCTTAGTTATAATTTTTGGTACTTAACTATATTATAAATTTCAATAAATATTCAAAATCTTTGTTAAACAACAATTTGCCATAAAGATACTTGGTACTTACCTATTTAATAAATATTTTGCTAAGGGCCTGTTTCGCAATCGACAAGTAAATTTATGTATGTGCCAGTTAAAGTTAGCTCTCTCCTTGTCTATGGTCAAGTGTAAGAAAAGGAAAGGGCTAAATGTATGTGTCAGATACGCGTTACTTGACGATTGTGAAACAGGCCCTTAATGATAACAGGATTGGTTTGCCAAATAAAAGTAAGTAGGATCCGCGATAAGTTACTTCGCCGAAAAGGCAGTAGGTACACCGTAGAGTCAACATAAGCAAGCGGCCGACGCAATACATCGTAAGTCTTTGTCTCGATCCTATGTCGTCAGTTTTCGAAAATCCCTTACGTTAGCGATATGCTGATATAGTTAAGTACCTATTTAACGGCAAATGTAGCTCGAGCTACAAACACTTCAGCTCGTGTAAACTAGGCTTATATGGAGAGGTTATCTCACTTATCGGCGACTCAACTCGTCCATTATAGGCTTAACTGTCACTAGGTTCATTTGTTTTGGCTCATTCCGCGATCGCCGCGCCGTGCGAGAGGTAAGTTTATCGTGCGTTCTATCAGTGCTGGCTCAAGGGCGTACCCCCCGGGGTTTTCTATGCCTAGGTACCTACTGTTGTCGATATAAATTATGTGCCGTGTGTAATGTTCGATATAACTTTGGATATATTTTCACATGTTATAACGATATTTATTATAATGTCAAGGGATATAATCACTTAAATGGTAGGTATAATGATTAAGGCTTATGTTTAACGGATCACCAGATATATTAAAATATAACGCCAAACACTTTTTATTGCCGAAAATAGTAAATGATCACCAAAATAACCTAACATAACCTAACCTAATTTGGTGATCGTTTACTAATTTTGGTGCTCATTATAATTGCCAGTGATTAATTGGTATAACAACAGTTGGTATCATTTCGTTTTATAATTAACATTTTATAATGAATATAAACTGTATATTTTTTATCGATTTATGTATTAAATAGTATAATATCATGATACAGTATAATTATGTATGTATGTAATGTATGTAAACTCTTTGTTGCACATAAACCAATTAAAAGTAAGTACCTATTATATAAGGTGCTAACAACTTCGTCACGGATATTTTAATCATCGATTCTAGACCCTATTTGGAGTAAATAATGTGGTATAACATGTAGTCCAATAACGCATAATTACCGAGATTTTCATTATTTAAAAAACAAATAAATAGTTAATTTAATTTGAACTTTGTCACCTTAACCTAAAGCATTATTTACTAAGGATGATTCATGTTGTAAGTAGCAAAATCATCAACGTAAATAAATTCAATAATTAATAAATAATTTCTTAGTAAATAATGCTTTAGGTATAGGTAAATATTTACCTGTATTATTAATGTAAGACACTCCACTATGTATGCTATATTATAATTGAATTATACCGAAGGATAATCAAGCAAACATGATTAGGTTAGGGCTGTATTACCTATAACAACACTAAAGTGTTTTAAAGTTTAGGTATTTGTGAACGATCTCACAGGAGAGTTATTTATGTATGATTTATAAGAATATGAATGGACCAGTGCAGGCTAAATTAGACAAAGGTAAAGTATAACCACATTAAATTTGAAATGCTTAAACTATAACTTCGCATTATGTAGGTACTTAAATAGGTAGGTAGGTATATTTAAACTAACACTAAGCTAAAATAAAACTAAATCTTAAATATACAAATACGTTTTAGGTTTATTAAAGTGGTGTACTTACCTACTTAGTGAGATTTTACGGAGTCTGTGGAGATCCAATTAATTCAAGTGACGGAGTTTTTGCTTGTTGTTGGTTTCGATACGGTCGGCTTACTACGAGTAGGTAAGTATACCTAATAGTTAAAGAGTGACGTGTAAGTAACTACTTACTAAAGTCAATTACTACTTTAATTGGTTGTAACAATTGCTAAACGCTTAAAACATAAAAACTGAATTCATTAAAAAATATTTAAAAATAGGTTTAAGAATAGAATGTAGTCTTGTGAAGGCAAATGTCTATGAGTCCATACTAAAACCATTGTACCTCGTTTCATACTTATTTTCCCTTATGACAATTTCGGAAAGGCCAGCAAGAAAAGATTTCGGCGAAATTGGAATATCCTAAGTACCGACCCGAAGTGATAACAATAAGCGAGCTTATGTAGGCAAAGTCGCGGGCATAGGCTAGTTTGAAATTTGGAAAAAATTAAAAGTACTATCCTTACCAGCTCAGAAAAACTATATACCAAACCGCATTCCACAAGTGTAGTAAAAATATATCAGGGAGATATTCTATTGGGCGGACGATGGATGCAAAAAACGTCAAAATAATGTCAAACAATATCCGTAATATGGATATGACTCCAATGGATTTAGAAAAAAGAGAACAACACTGCAAAAAAAGTTGTAGAATTTTATTGTTGAAGTAAGTAATCATATTTTTTTATTAGGTATTTTCAGTACATTCCTGTTATTCACTATCTACTTATATAGGGAAAATGACATCTGCACATCTACAGACGTAAGAGGACTAAGAGGAGCGTATTCGTAAAGTGATACTTCAGTACTTTCTTAATATACAAAATATGAGCTGATTCATAACAAAATCTGCAAATAATTTCACACATAAGTAAATAGTACTCAACATTTTATAAAAGTCTTATCCATCTTGTGCTTTCGTCACCATATTGCATCCGTCATCCGCCCATTAGATATTACAATCGAGGAAGAAGTCGAACGGAATTTTACTTACAAGAAAAAAGGATAATCAGGAAGTACATCTAACAAATCGTACTTATGCCCTCAGATGTCTGTAGTTCTGAAGAAGATTACCGGCTCCCTGGTGCTGGGCGAGGGCCCGCACTGGGACGAGCCCTCGCAGGCGCTGTTCCTCGTCAGCATCCTGGAGCAGACCATCCACAAGTACGTGCCGGCCACCGGGCAGCTCACCACAACGAAGCTGGGTGAGATATTATGGCTGATTTACATTGGTCCAGCAAAAGCGTACCAGTAGAAGTACATTGCGTCGTTACAATAGCTCTGGTCTAAAACGTTAAAACCAACTCGTCAATGTATTTCTACTGGCATGCTTTTGCTAAACCTAAACCTAACCTTTGCTATTATTGTAGGTAGGGCATGGAAAAATCAAACGAGCAGTTATTGGGGTATCCTGACCCAGGCCGAAGTTTTGTTTCTCAACTGGTACGGGTAGGAATATTTGTCCGAATATTCATTGGTTAGTTATATTTTATCCATTGATTATTCAATATAAGAAATACACAATATAGGTATAGAACCTACAGTTTATGTTAGGTTTGTTTTATAATAATCCAGTGGCTTTAGACAAAATGCATTCGGCGTTCAAATCAAATCTCTTTGTTTTGCCTAAAATGTGGAGCAAAAGATGTTATAATTGGTCAAAGTCACACACAGTATCGTCAGTATCCGACATGCAAAATATCATAATCATACATTTTAAAGCAATGCCAAAAAAAATCGTGATGATGCCAAAGCTGTCAGACGGTCGCGTCGAGCGTCTTGATAAATTCCATACATTTTGTCAGTTTTCGAATATCGTTTACTTTAGCGTTAAGCAATTTGTCTACGGACGGTTAGCACGACTTTCCCGCGATGTTTGTCGCTCGGATATCTCTTTCTAACTAGTCTGTTATAGTTGAGACGCACAAGCGAGAAAATACAGTCGTGTCCTGGTGTGGGGAAGACAACCGGTGTAATTACTAGCATAGAGGTATTCCATCTTAGTCCTCAGGGTTGACAACGCATCTGCAGTCTTAGGATTGTAGTCTTGGGATGCCGAATATCTAACGGCATCAGATCCCTGTAGGTATGTGTGCTCGTTCACATTCTCTTTGCGTTAAATATAGTCTGCAATGAAAGTGACGCTGTGCTGTGACATTGTCATTAGCCAAGTTGATGGTCTGTATGCTGTAAATCTACTTTTTTCTCAATTCAGAGGGTCGGCCAAGCTTCATAGTGCCAGTGGAAGGAAAACCTGACCAGTTCCTGGCGGGGCTGGAGAGGCAGTTCCTGGTAATCCAGTGGGACGGAGCCGAGGGCAGCGCGGTGAAGGTTGTCAGGACCGTGGGAGAGGTGGACCAGCTGGTGCCGAAGAACAGGCTCAATGATGGGAAGGCGGACCCTAGGGGCAGGGTCTACGCGGGTGAGTAAGGATCTGAGGCTCTACTTTGAAATCCGTAATTCGAACTTCGTCTATTGCTATCCCTTTTGCTCTCGACGCGTCACTAATTTGCAAGAAAGTGATGGGGCGATCCGAAGTTCGAATTACTGATTTCAAAGTAGAGTTTGACTTAGCGGTCCGCCCTCGCAATAATACGCTATATTAATATTCGACAGTGATAACATAGCGTTCTATTTATGAAATAATTTTGAAAATCTATTCAGTTGTTTTAGAGATTACCCCTCACATACAAAAACACACTTTTACCTCCTTATAATATTAGAATAGTTATTAGGGGATTTTGGCAAAATAAAAAAGTTTTTGTCAAAGGGTTACATCTTATGAGTTTGAGCTTAAGTTAGTTTGTCTGACCAAGCTGGCTGAAAACAAATTAACGTCAAATGATAATGCGTTAGGTAGGACAAACGTTACTAACCTGATAGATACCTGCCTCGCCTCCGAATTATGTACGTCACTTTCCTCTCTTTCAAGGTCTTCAATGCCTTCCCTTTCCCACTACTACTCCCTACCTCTCGTTTCAGGATCAATGGGTTACGAGAAGACCGTTGGAGACGTGGAGCGGGAGAAAGGCTCTCTGTTCCGAGTAGACGGGCAGGGCATCACACCGATCGCGGACAAGATCAGCATCTCCAACGGGCTGGCCTGGGATGTGGCGGCCAAGGCTATGTATTACATCGACTCCCCCGAGGCCAAGATCAGAAAATACGACTACAATGTGGAGACTGGAGAAATTTGTAAGTAATCGATGTAGTGATAAACGTACGACTACGAACATACACGGGAATGTTAAGCCGCACACACTGGATATAAGGGTATATTCGAATAAACCAGATTTGCATGACAAGGCCAAAATACGAACAGTTGGCAAATGGTTCAACAATCCCGTATTGTACTTAGGTACTTATAGATTTTGAAGTCATTAGCAGAAATAAACTCAAGTTTTTTTTGACTTGAATTATTCCAGCAAACCTGCAATACTTCTTCGACCTGAGGAAGAACGGCGTGGAGGGCAACCCGGACGGCTGCACCATCGACACGGAGGGGAACCTGTGGGTGGCCGTGTTCGGCGGGGGCTGCGTGCTGCAGGTGTCGCCGCAGGGGACACTCCTGCGCCGCGTGCCCATCCCCGCCAAGCAGGTAAACAATCATTATATGAACTTGTCTTGGCTCTATTCTTGTCAGTAAAGCCATATTGATTTTGAAATGTATACATATAAAGCTTTTAACCCAGCCCCCATTATATATTATGTATGCATGCCAACAATACGATTGATAGCAATGTCAAAAGCAATAGGTATTGTTTTACTGAGCAGAATTGAGCCCCAGATGGGCTTTTTTGGATACACTTCGATCCCGAAGGGTCATTTGTGCAAACCCTTTACACACTAAGCTGTTTTAGCTGTTCGAATGTGCCGGTTTCCGCGCGACGTTTTGCATCAGAAAATGTACCTACTTACTTAAGTTGGAAAAACTCATTGGTACATGGTCACCGCTGGGGTTTGGACCTTACGATCACAATTCGACAACCTAAGCCAATATAGGCCGACGCTCTATTATTATAGGTATAACCACTTGTCAGTCCCTGGACAGTGAATAAAGCCGCAAACAAACTAAGGCTTCTTTCCCACGGCAACGTCCCGTTTTTTGCAGGACCGTTTTTTTGCAGGATCCAGTTTAGCAGGATCCTGCAAACTGAATACTGGTGTGAATGTTACCATAGTAGCACGTATGCTGCTAAACTGGATCCTGCAAAAAAACGGTCCTGCAAAAAACGGGACGTTGCAACGCGTTGTCGTGGGAAAGAAGCCTAAGAGCAGAGGCGGCGCGTTCCCATTTTAAAGTGTGGCGGGGAACTTTGTGTGGAGACGCGCCGCAACCGCACTGCCGCCTATGAACTACGCAGTGAAACGATACTTTTGGTCAAATGAACAGACCCCATATGTCTGACCTGTTGAGTCTTACTCAGTAACTTCAGTAACGTGTCCTCAGGTGACCTCCTGCACGTTCGGCGGGCCGAGCTACGACGTGCTGTTCGTGACCACCGCGAACCTCCCGGCGCGGCCGGAGGACGGCACTCCCGGCGACGGCTGCACCTACATGGTCAGCGGACTCGGGGCAAGAGGACATCCTAATGCCAACTTTAAGTTCTAACCGTTGAGTTCTCTAGAAGAAGAGTTCCGAATAGTAGAGCCCCTGCTTGTATTGTGTTTCTATATTGGCGCCCTTTTTTTACTTATTTAATGGCTTTCACTCCTGGTTTTAACAAGGTGTATTTGACCAGAGAACACCTTAAAATTCCGAAGATTCATTTGTCCAAATTTTCATTTTTCCGAATGCTATCTTAGATTTAATGATGTCGAAAAATATAGTCTACATAAATATTACTGAATTCGAAATTATGACTCTTCGGTATTATGTAGTGTACCCATTTCGCCAATGTCTAGTTTTAGACAATCACCATGCACTTATTAGAGAAACAAGTCCATGGATATGATACGCGAGGAACTGCACGGTTAAAGACTACTCTGAAAAACTAAACAAAAGCATATCGCGTTAATAGTCCCGCTTCTGTCAAACAAGTACAATTCGCGCCGCTGTAAAAGGCCTGTTTTGATAGCAGCTCCAGTACAAAACAAGTGTTGGAGGCATGTTTGAGGTTATATTGTACAACTTTGACAGCTGTCAAAAAGGACCTTTTAGAACGCGTGGTAATAAGTGGAACTACGATATTCTCAAGTGGCAACGTATATGATTTTGGGATGAAAATTGTATTAATGTTGCTAATTTTCCTACGAACAGCCAAACAGCAGCTAAATTTTTCATGAAGATACGCCTAATTTTATTATAACGATAACGTAATTGTACTTAAAATTGATTAGTTGGACGCGTAATCGTGGATTGATAACAGTATTTACCTACTGTACGTAATTAACAACAAATGTACCTAATGCTAATGTAATAATAATTTTAATAATCGATAAATTGTGCTACGTTTCTGTGAATTATATCGCTCTGTTTGTCTTTTACTTACTATTACATAATTTTACATTAAAAGTATTTTTTACTACCCCTTAGATAAGACGTTATACGAGAAACTTTACTTTTAATTTTTAAATTTAAAAGTTACCTACTACATTTAAATAATGGACAAAAAATAAGTAATGTCATCTAAATACATTGAAGAGCCGCAGTAAAGCCGGGTTTATTGACATTGCCAAAGAATTCCTACTTAAGTGCCAATGGGCAGGACACAAGAGTATAGATGGTCGATGGGGGCAAAGAGTTCTCGAATAGCGAAGACGTGCCGTCCGGCCAAGCGTTTTAGAACGTCCACAAGAGGACCGACGACCTAGTAAAGGCGGCGGATATTTTCTGAGTGTGGGCAGCATGACAACGTTTAAAAGAGGGTCCTTGGGCAAAACCTTTGATTTTTTTATGTGAAAAAGGAGGCAGACGGGCAAGCGAGTCACCTGATGGTAAATGACCATCGCGACCCATAAACACCCAACACCAGAGGAATCGCAGGTGCGCTGCCGGCCTTTGAGAAAATATTAGGCTCGTTTTCTGAAGGCTTTCAAGTCGTATTGGTTCGGAAATACAGATGCCGAGGGCTGATTCTACATGGATAAGGTGCGTGGCAAGAAGGCCCTCGAAAAACGCAAGGATTGGTGAATTTTGAATGATGAACTGTCTTTGACCTGATAAGTATTATGATATTGAACGAACTGTCACAATGAAACACAAATCCTCGCTGTACAGTCGGCGTTATAAGTAGCAGCACACTTTTGTACCTCGTCGCATTAACGCGTTTTATAGATTAGTGCAGCAGTTCAAACATGACGTTAAACAGTAGTGGGCAGTAAGGTGAAAAAATAAAAAGCGATTCTATTTGGATCCACTGGCAGGGCAACTTGACTCGCTACTGTCCGATCGGTTTACACTACTGTACTGTCCACTGTCTGTGACGAAGCACTAAAGTGTGTAGCTTCTTATAAGGCTGATCGTACCAACTTCACTTAACTAATCCACGAAACGGCAGATCTAGGACCTTTCCACTCTCTTCTACTCCGCATAGACTCTGTTCTCAAATAAAACTGCAATATAAATAAATACCTATGTATAAACACTTTATTGCAACTTGACATTAACATTAGGGAGTCCCTGGACACCTAACCCGCTCAGCCGGAAGGTAGACCCGCAGGGGGGCTTCTGTTCCTCCCCCCGGTTCATACACGCGGAGGTCACGTAGAGCTGGTCGAAGGCTGGCCCTCCGAACGTGGCTGACGTCACCTGGAGGGCTGGAATGCGGATTTTTTGAAGGAGTTTACCTTCACGGGGGTCTACTTTGATAACCTGGAAAAGATAAGGTTTAAATTAGACAAATTATTAACGTTTATTTTTAAAGATAACGAATAAAAATACATTAATAAGTACTTATTAAAATAGTCAAGAGATTTTTTTTAACAGTTTTTGTGTGTTTCAGTTGTTGATAATCAAAACCATCTACTTAACTTGTTATTAGATAAAGTTATCTTGGACAAATATATGTCAAACGAATATAACAATAAAAAGTGCGAGAGTCCGTGACCCCTAGAGAAGATACATTTTTTACATGATTTAAAAGTAATGCCTTGTTGCACAAACTTTCATTCAATTTAATGTCGCTTTAAGCGTGCTGTCACTTTCTACCTTGGCCCATTAGAAAGTGACCGAAAGTGTCCTAATGGGTCATTAATTCGTTTTAATGAGCGTGTGTGCAACTGGGTGTTAGAATTGCCTCCCGTTTCATAAACGGTGTATTATGTATTGACGACGGTTTAAGCCCAGGTGGTAGAGATACAAGTACGAAGCTAGCGGTCCGGGGTTTGATTCCCGCCACCAATATGAACCAATATTTGTGTGAGAAGTACGAAGTTTATGACTAGATTAATTTGTGTGAGATTGTCCATTGCTTTTTTAGGGTTCCGTACCTAAAGGGTGCCCAAGGGACCCAAATACTAAGCCGTCCGGGCTGTATCACTTGAACCGTACATACTACTTAGACACGTGAAATTTACAAAAGTGAGCAGTATATTGGCTCGGACTGTGTTTGTAGTAACGGCGTGGGAACTCAACACGAAAATGGTACGACATGCTCTTGCCCGGTTTTTTTATTATTATGACCTCACCTGGTGTCCGTCGAAGTTGGCGATCCACAGGTTCCCGTCCGTGTCGATGGTCATGCCGTCCACGATGCCCTCCAGCCCGTGCTTCTTGTAGCTGAACACCAGCCGCGGATTCGCTAGAAAATTCAAATTCAAAATTCAAAATATTTATTCAGTAAATTGGCCATAATGAGGGCTCCTTTACACGTCGGTAATATGGAGTGAATCTACTAGGAAAACAGAGCACGACTAAAAGTCATCTAGGGGAACGAGGAAAGACTGCAACTTATCTACTAGGGATATTAACTAACAGGACAAATCATATTTTTTATGCAGCGTCATTTAAAACTTACCTTGTTCGGTGTTAATTCAACATTTCAATTTTTCATGTAGGAGGATAGATAAGGTAACCCCGACGCGATTTTCAAAGGTAAAGTACTTACAGATGTTTCCAGTTTCGACATCATAGTCATACCGCCGTACGTCGTACTCGAAGGAATCAGCGAAGTAGAACGCCTTCTCCTGGAGGTCCCAGCACATCCCGTTGGAGATGTCCACGCCGCTCACCACCTTGTGGACCTGGCCGTCAGGGTCCAGGCGGTACAGGCTGCCTTTCTTCAGGTGGAACTTGCCAGGCTCGTATTCGTGGCCCATGGTGCCTGGAAGTCATAAAGAGGTCAAGCACGTGGAACTGTGAACCCGGTTGCGTAGGCGTGATGAAGCAGGCTAAGTTGGTTAGATGTTTTTGAAAATATACAATAATACAATATACAATATACGGTAGGTAATTCATTTAATTAATTACTTCTAGTTAAGTGACGTGTATATATTATTTTCATAGAGTTTAATTGTTCTATTCTTGAGTTCCATAGAACTACAATTAAGATCATAATCTTAATTGTATCTGATAGATGGATGAAGGAACGATGGAAAAGTTAGGAGGTTGTAGCAACGAAAACACTTTCATTAAATATTTTGAGTTGCGTAAATTGCGAATAATTTGAATTATAAAAGAACGAATTACTTTATTTCTCACATATTGTCTACAGAACATTTTGAGACCTCTTTTTACTTTATACCTGTCGCAGAAGACCTCGCGGTCTAATTCCTTGTTAACAAGCTAAAAAAAAGAATTAATAGGGACAAAACATATGTGTGTAGGTAGGTATGTAGAAAGATACTGCTCGTTTACTATTGTATCATCTCTTTTTTCGCATAACTACATTTTTCTCACTTGACGAGAGCATGTCTTTCGTTGGGAACTGGTTAAACAAAGCTTCACGACAAGAACTCGCGGTCAACTTATGCTTCGTGCTAAAACCGACCATAATAGACCCGCTGGGTCAATATGGGCTCACCAGCGAACAGCCGCCCCCTGGGATCCGCCTTGGCGTCGTTGAACCGGTTGTCCGGACTGTCCTGGTCCACCTCAGCCACGGCGCGCAGCTCCGCCGCCGACCCGTCCTTCCCGTCCCACTCCACCTCCACGAACTGCCTCTTCAGACCGACCACGAAGTGGTTCGGCTTGCCCTCGACCGGGATCACGAAACCAGGCATTTCACCTAGAAAATAAAATATAACTTTATGTGCTGTGATCAAAATTAAACGTTAGTACCTATTATGAATTGTTAAAATCAGTCAAGTTCTAGCCAGATAAAGAGATGCTCGCGTCCCAGTGCTGGACAAATAATAAAGTCGTGTTAGACGCTACTTACTGAGCACAGAGCGTGTGTATTTCCCGGTAGCAGCGTCATATCTGGGATAGACTTATGGAAGTTGCTGACGAAGTAGAGCGCCTGCTCGCGTCCCAGTGCTGATCAAATGACAAAGTCGTGTTAGACGCTACTTACTGAGCACAGAGCATGTGTATTCCCGGTAGCAGCGTCATATCTGGGATGGACTAATGGAAGTTGCTGACGAAGTAAAGCGCCTGCTCGTGTCCCAGTGCTGGTCAAATGAAAAAGTCATGTTAGACGCTACTTACTGAGCACAGAGCGTGTGTGTTTCCCGGTAGCAGCGTCATATCTGAGATGGACCTGTGGAAGTTGCTGACGAAGTAAAGCGCCTGCTTGCGTCCCAGTGCTGGTCAAATGACAAAGTCATGTTAGACGCTACTTACTGAGCACAGAGCGTGTGTGTTTCCCGGTAGCTGCGTCATATCTGTGGATGGACTTGTCGAAGATGCTGACGAAGTAGAGAGCCTGCTCGCGCGCGTCCCAGTGCGGGCCTTCACCCAGCCAGACTGGCTCTGTCACCACCTCCAGGCTCACTGACATCTGGGGAAATCATTCACTGGTTTAGTTCCCCTGGTAAGAGGGGTGGTTTAGGGTTAAACCTCACACAAAATCGTGGAACGACGCAAAGCAAAACGGAGAAGATGGGCCTAGGACTGATAGGGTCATAATTAGGACTAAAAGAATAGGAAAACACGGACAGACGTTCTTCCGCACATTTTTTCTGATCTTAAGTTCCTAATCCAATGACAGACCAGATCTTAAGCCCTTTTTTGAAAATCTAATTTCGAAGTTACTTAAGCTCCAACCCTTTTTGTCAATTTATACTCGAATGATGAGTGAAAGAGGGCACCCGTAGTCTCGAATTGAGCGCTTCGTGGTAACCATCCTGTGAGTTAGTGTTTTTTTGTCAAATAAATGTTCAAGTAATTGCGACAGAGTTCTACAGAGGCACACGACCACATTTTGTCGACGTAGGTATCATGAACTCCAATTATTTCAATACAAATTAAAAATGATTAAATACTAATCGTGCGCAATTAAGAGGATTGTGGACAAATCAATTAATCAATCAATCAATCAAATCGCGTAGCTGTCGAATTTTTTCTTACAAATTTAGCTCCGGGCGATATCGTTTCTCAATCAAGTCCGATATTTTTTAAATATGATGTACGGTCAACCAATTTGATTTCTAGGTCACTATGGACTTTGTCAACGTGACGTTGTAACCCCAATCATAGGTTTTGGTTGACAACGTCACTTTAACATAGTCCAAAGTGGCCTAGAAATCAAATTGATTGGTACCTAGTTATTATAAATACTAGTTTTGTACGTTTCCGTTTTTTTAGGGTTCCGTACCCTAAGGAGCCCAACGGGATCCTATTAATATGACTACGCTGTCCGTCCGTCCGTTCGTCCGTCCGTCCGTCCGTCCGTCCTAACTTTAACTGTATAATATATTGCGGGTTGTGTTATTACGGCGGTTTTTTTTAAATAAAGGGAAATAATAAAGATGAAACCCCATACAGAAACATACATTTTTTAATGTATTTTTTCTGTTGTATCGTAAAAACGGTAAAGCATACAAGCGTAAAATTTGGTAAGTATGATTATAGTACAAGGCCTGAAAAAAAACAACAAATACTAAAAACGTACGTCACGTATCTGAGTAGGGCTCGCGCTGATTCGATTCGAAATCTTATCAAATCGGAATATAATAATGCCTACTGTACGGCGGTACGGAACCCTCGGTGCACAACTCCAAGTCGCACTTGACAGATTTGTTTTTTATTTGGTTTTTTCCAAGCAATATTTTAATGTAAAGAAAAACGTAAGTACAGATTTAGTTTTTCATGATATCTAACCACATATTCAAATATTGGTCTAGGTTTAAGGGGAGATATACGTTATCACATTTAGTATGGAAATCAGTTTCACAATCCTCTTGAAATAAAACAAACTGCCTTAAAAACTAGGTAAACACTGAAACATACGAAGCAAGAATCTAACGACACATACATACCTACACACGTACATCAACTCACGCCTTCATTCCCAGAGTGGGGTAGGCAAAGCTACCAACTACTAAAATTACCAACAACTCAAAAAACTTGTTGATAATTCTATAACCACATTTTGCATAATTAGGCTACGATGCCAGTGTATTAGTGACAGGTTGCAAGCCCATCATCTGAAGCCTACGACAAACATAATTAATTCTTAGGGTTTTTAATCACACACTGAGTGTGTAGTTGCTCAAAATATATCAAGTTTAGGGAAGCCTAGCAACGAATACTTGTATGATTTCACCAATCGACAATCGTTGATTCACCCACAGAAGTTGTAAGGTTTTAAATACACCACGTTATTATGAAAAGGTTCCACAGTGCAAAATTGTTGCAAATCCTAATTGACATTTGTCCTAAAGTATCGTTAGATCAAATAGTTTATCCTAAAGCCATTTCCGCGTAAATTTCAAAACTTTTCGATGGTGTTCTTGGAAAACTTAAACTTAAAATGTGGTCTGATTCAGCTTAAAAAAAACCAGTTTAGGAATGATAACTCGGACTCGCGATGCGTTAGGAGGGAAGTTGTTAATTATGGATAGCGATCGACTTCCGGTAAAAGCATGTACTTACCCTTGTTCCTATCTGTAGTCAGTATACTAAAGTTTACCCATAATGTAATTAAATACTACCTAAGTATAACACTTTTGTACGTTACCGCTTTTTCATTTCTCATCATAATATACCTGACGTGAGTTTAAACCTGACGTTAAAAGTGACAAAGGAAATAGATAACTTATAAAGACGTTGGATAGCTCTCTCTGTCAATGTGGCCTAGATGAGGGATCAGCGGACCACATATTTTTTGACTGCCCAAGAAGAAATTCTTTTTATGATTCCCTTCCCAAAGATATTCCTCGACCCACCAACTTTAAGTCCCTGTTGGGACTTGTGCGTACGTCATTTGTAAATATTTTATGTGAATACATTAACCAGAATAATATTCGATTATAAGTTGTTTTTTTTTATGGTGTAGGAGGCAAACGAGCAAACGGGTCGCCTGATGGTAAGCGATCACCGTCACCCGTAGACACCTGCAGCACCAGAGGAGTCACAGGTGCGTTGCCGGCCTTTCAAATGAGAGTACGAGAGAGAGAGTTGTTCTACTAGCTTACGTCTTTTGTTTTGGGTTAATCAACAGTTGCGCAAACCAAGATTCTATCGATTCTACCGAGACAGTATCTACATATACGCTTGTGTTAACACGAGATCTTCATATAAAGCAGCGTCTAAAACTACCAGTGTGTAAACCGTACCAACTCTACACGGAACATCCACGAGTTCACTGGACATTGGAGAAATACTAATGATATCCGCCATAAACAAATAAAATTAATTAAAGACGTTGACTAATCATGCCAAGTAATTTAATTGTAGTGCCACTGTAAAACCTTGTCGCAGATAGCCAATGACCAAAATATTGGTCCAGTTTGTTACTGTAAGCTGCCGCTACTTTATTATGACACGAGTTAGGTCTAAACCGACGTAACATTAAACCGTCTGGAATATAAAATGAATACCATAGACTATATCACGTACTTACCTTTTAAAAATTATAAAGCACCTTACGCACTCTGTCCCCGTCACTCGAAACAACAGCAATGCCGATGAATTTGTTCTTCTATTATATAAGCGTGTTGGAGATCCGTCGGGTTTACCAACTCATAAGAGTGTTTTAATTTCCTGTTGTTGAATCACTTCGTATTTAGCACGTAGCCTCGGACTTTTATTAGAGTATTAATTAGTAGTAAAAGATGCAACACTTATAATATTTTAGGCAAAAAAATAGAATTCATACGGCCATCGAGTTTCATCGTTAGTGAGATACAAATGTCGTTCTCTGTATAACACATAACCTCGACCCACACATGACCGAAGGCTGAATGCGGGGCGTCATTCGTTATGCTACAAATCTACAATACCATCAAGCGTGCATGCCACGTGTTTACGAAACCATTGGAGAGTACATCTTATGGTTTTGAATTAAATTATATTTTTAAAAGAAACGCTGGCTTGCATTAGGGACGACCCCCGGCGTAGTAGACACCACGCTTCACCGCTTCGCTTCACTCATTTATTTATGACGTAGTATCATCGTAGTATGTAACATTGGTGCCCTTGGCTGTAGGTACAGTCGAGTTTATAAATATGTGTACACTTTAGTACCTTGTCTAATTAATGTCATGTTTGAACTGCCATTCACGAACAGTCATAGCGACATATTCAATGTACTCTATGATAGCGATAAATTTATGAACTCGACTGTACCATTTTCTATCGCGATTTTGTTTTAGTGATATACTCACATATCTACAATGCTTAAGTATTTATTCTAAAGGTTACGTTGGTTTAATTTACGTGACCGAGCATTTTTATTAATAAAATAAATTTGTCTCAGAATCAAATATTATAGAACTAAATAGTAGAAAATTTCGTTCGCGTTTGCCATCCCACTCCATAGTTTTAATTCGGATAAAAGGTTGCCTACTGTCAATTCAGATATTATAAGCTCTAACCTAATCCAAATCTCCATTGCAAATTTAATACAAATCTGTCCAGCTATTTCAGCGTGAAGAAGTAACAAACATGCTCGCACACAAACTTTCGCATTTATAATATTAGTGTGATGTGAGTGATTAGTACGAATGTGCAGGATTATTTATGATGCTCACTTTAGTTTAGTTGTTACTACGAAACATGTTCATTAACGTCCTTTTTAGGTTTCTATATTCAAAGGGTATCAATGCGACCCCTGTTACTAAGACTCCGCTATCCTTCCGTCTGTCACAGAGCTGTATCTTATAAACCGTACCTAATAGCGAAATTTTCACATAGTGCGCATTACTATGGTATGGTTGATATTACAAATAAGTAAAAAAAGTTAAAAGTTAACAAAGGGCGTCCTCATACAAGGCGTTTAAAAATATTACTGTTAAATATTGCACGGTGTGTACTTGACCGGTTTCTAAATGTTTACAGTTATTGCTGATTCTGAGCAGAAACAACTAAAACTTTACTCAGAAAATGAACTAAAATAGAACCCTTCTGAGCAAATTGTCACTCGCATCGTTAGTTACCTATCTATTATCTACAACCGATATCTAATCTTAACAAGCACGTTACGCCGTAGAGAGATTTCTGCCTCTCGAGATAACAGTCAACTTGGTGGCGTTATGGAAGATCGTTATAAAGATTTCAGTTTGGTTCTGTGGAGTGCTTTCTACATTCTATGAAATTTATATTTTACAGGACACGGAAAACGGTAAAAAATACTTTAGAGAAATTAGTAGGTAATTACAGGCAGAAATCAATAAATAATAAATATTTTACCTAAATAGCTCACACGGCAACATGACATTGTCAGAATGACGGCGACTCGACGCTACCGACAGAACCTATATATTCACGCCGTCAATAGAATTTGCGAACTATGTAAACAAATTAGTACTGTTTGACACATAACCTCAAATATTCACCAAGCGTGTTTTTATTAAAAATAACGTATAATGAATAGTTATTTCATCTTAAACTTAATATGAAAATAATGATTCAGTGTAGGTATAAATCGTTGCAAAGACCTCACTTGATCTTTAAAAGTACGTGATTATCGAGTAGGTACCTAATCATGATGCTGCGGATCCTGTACAAGGTTCGGGCAAGATCGGTCGGTAGCGTCGAGTCGCCGCCATTCTGACAATGGGTTTACCCTTGAATCGCCGACACTCATTTCACCGAATTTTCATTTCATCGCATTTTCATTTCATCGAACAGGCATTTCCACGCGCAGGAGTTGTCACATGTTTAACCTTACCTAACCTACGTAAACTATGCTTAAGATAACCTAACAACAATAAGGTTTCAGCAGAAATTAGCTGTCGATGAAATGAAAATTCTATGAAACAACGCATTCGTGAAATGAGTGTCGGTGATTCAAGGACCACCCTATACCTACCGTAAAACGGGATGAGTAGGAATTAAGGGGTGAGTAGGGACACACCCTAAAATAAGTCATAACTTCAGGCTTCAGGTTCAGCCGTTCTTGAGTTTTGCGCTTAGCAACACATTTAGTGATTAATTTTTATATTAGAATAGTTATGGTCCTTGTGCAAAGTCCGTCTGGATCGCTACCACCGTTTAATCTAACCACGCAGCAGTGTTTGCATTGCTGTATTCCGGTGTGGAGATAAGACAATCGGTGAAATTACTAGCATAGAGGATCTTAGACCTCGGGGTTGGCAACTCATTTGCGATCTTAGGGCTGTATAGTACCTAATCTAGCCTGCGATGCCGCCACAACATAAAACAAAACAAAACAAATCACAAATTAAGCATGGTAACATACAGTATAGCGACTTAATTCATAGGTAACATAATATAAATACAGTGCTACGTGAAACAGAATAAGTACTGTGAGGCCGGACAAGGGGCTGGACTCAGCATTTTGCTCCAGAGCGTAGAGCGCTGGTTTTCAGCCAGACCCTTGCTAGATGGCTATTAAATAAACAAAAAACCGGTCAAGTGCAAGTCGGACTCGCGCACCGAGGGTTCCGTATTTAAAATAATATGCATGGTAACCGCAAAAGAAAATACTCATTTTGTGACAAACTTTATTTTCTACCCAATAAGGTCCATTTTGACTAGCTTAAATTTTAATACAGATTTTCAAAGTTTTTTTTGTTATTTCTCAAAAACTGTAAATAACGAACACTTCATTATATTTTTCCCATCTATACTTTAGGATTTTTTCAGATTTTTTGATTCATAAACTTCGGAGATAAGGGGGGGGGGGGGGGACGGTCATTTTTTGTACATTTTTGGCTATAAATCAAAAAGTACATAGCAAAAAAATTATAAAAAAATAGTTTTGGAATGTGCAGATTAAGCCCTTTCATATGATACCCCATTTGTATAATCAAACCACTTTTATTTTTTTCATATTTTTTTACTATAAACAGTTGCGGGTAAGCAAGTTGTATAACTATGCCAAATTTCAAGTTGATAGCATTTGCAGTTGCTGAGAAAACCTGCTGTGACATACAGACAGACAGACAGACAACGAAATCTCACCATAAGGGTTCCATTTGTACCATTTTGGTACGGAACCCTAAAAAGTGTTAGTATGGGTCTTGTATGGGTTCAGGTTGTTCAGAGGCCTACAGAGGCCCTTGCCAAGATGCATTACGCTTACTAGCGTTTCTATTCGTTCCGTTTTTAAACCAATCGCGTCACTGGTAGTTGTGATACAAAAAGTCACGTGATCTGCCAGTGACGCGATTGGTTTAAAAACGAAACGAATAGAAATTCTAGTTAGCGAAGTGCATCTTGGCAGGGCCCTGTGTAAGCTTTTAGGGTGTTCAGAAACGTTGCACTAATAAATACATAAAATATAAGAGTAATTACTACCTACTATACTACTATACTAAGTGCAAATTGTAATTATTACAAGCCCCTCTGTGATTCACCCCCTCATCAGTGCCTTATTCGGTGTCGTAACTATAGGGGGCAGAGCGGGCAAATTGCCACGGGCCCCCTGCCTGTGAGGGGCCCCCGGTTCCAAAGGCCGTGAGCACAGGAGGAACATAATATATATTTCATTTTTAATAAAAGAAAGGAAGGGCCCTATCCAACAAATTGGCCACGGGCCTTAGTTGGTATATAACGCCACTGGCTCTTATCTTATCCGGTGTTTATATCCCCCAACTACGTCACATCGTATCGATCATAACTTACCTATCCTATTAGAATGTTATCGGTCTTTTATCACTAACAATAATCCCTCCTCAGGCGGTACGCGTATCAAGACTATCAAGATGCAGATTATACCTAAGAACTATTAAAGATATCAATTTTAATAACGTCACACTTATTATGAAACAAAAGATTGATCGCTTGCTCATAGGTAAATAAATAACCGGGCAAGAGCATGTCTGGCCATGCTCAGTGTAGGGTTCCAAAGCCAATCCAAACGAAATTCTCAAAAATAACAAGTATCTATGAACTATTTCTCTACTTATTTTAAGTTATTTTTAAGTGATTTTAGTAGGTATAAACATTTTAGTCGCCTGTATCTCGGGAATCAATCAAGCCTTCTTAGTAGTGATAGTTTTCCTTTAAAAATCCTTATATGTGCTTTCATTTAAGATATTTTTCAGATTTTTAGTATTTGTAGTTTTGGCTGTAGGTAGGGGGCTGGCCGCTAACAATGATTTTATTTTACCAGTTTGTTGGCGTGACTAATAATTATATTCATGCCAAATTACAGCTTTCTACTACTACAGTGCCCGGCCGTTGGGAAGTCAATCCTGACAGCTGTCATTTCAGTACAATTTATAACCTCAAACCCAAGAATAGGTTATAAATTGTACTGCGATGACAGCTGTCAGGATTGACTTCCTAACGGCCGGGCACTATAAGAGTCTCTACGACTACGACTACGGAACCCTAAAAACCGATCGGGAGTGCGAGTGGACTCGCGCAAAGAGAGTTCGTTACCGCTGCACAGTAGCTGCATCATATTCCGATTTGAATTAGATTTCGAACCGAATCAGCGCGAGCCCAGCTCACACTTGTAAATTTTTTCGTTTTTGTTTTTCTTCAGGGCTTGTATTAATCATACCAAATTGGACGCTTGTAAGTTTTACTGTTTTTTTACTATAGGTACAACAAAAATAAAAATACATTGCAAAAAAACGTTTTTAGTAAAAATCCGCTGTAATGACACATTCTTAAAAAAAACCCGCTATCTATTACTGTTCAAAAGATACAGCTCTTTAAAGTTAGGACGGGCGGACAGACAGCGGAGGCATATTATTAGGGTCCCGCTGGACTCCCTTCGGGCACGGAACCCTAAAAAGGTATGGACACCAAAATAAGTGTATCGGTATGTTATGCGAGCTGCTGCCCGCGGCTCTGGCGGCGTAGAAAAAGCAAATCCTCCGTCGTTGGTTGAATGAAGAAACATGATATTCTCAAAATATCATAGAAGCAAAACATCATATTCGCAAAACATGATATTCGTAATTCATCATAGTAGCAAAACATCACATTAGCAATATCTACATCATTATTAGTAAGACATGAATTAGACAGTGTCGACGGAGCTCCAATGCCGCGGAGCTCCCATTTCTGGGTGGTTTGGCCCGGCTACTGTAAATCTAACATAACCTAAACCTACCTACCTAAAATTTTATAACCAAACCCGACTATTTGTAAATACTTATCTATCATGTTTTGCGAATATCGTGTTTTGCTAATATGATGTTATGCGTATATGATATTTTTCTAGTTTGATGTTATGCGTATATGATGTTTTGCGAATGTGATATTCTGCGATGTACAGAAATAAAATATATTCTTTGTTACTCTGCCGTGATATTGTAGTCTACTGGTGAAAGAATTTTCATAATCGATCCAGTAATTCTAAAGTTTATTCAATCAAACAAAATATAAATCTTTTCTCTTTATGATATTATCTTTTTCTTATCTAGCTGTTTCTGGACCACTGCTGGGCAAAAGCCTCTCCAAAATCCCCATCCAGTGACTCCTGACCCTCGTCTTTAGAGAACTGGTCCAGTTCGTATTGCCATCTCCTCCGACCTCCTCCTTTGTATTATTAATGTAGAAAAATAACTTTTGACACAAGCTTTTGTTGCCGACTGTACTTTTTTATTCAGACGTCATCTGCTTATTGAGTCTAAAGTAAGGAATCGAAACTCAGTGGGTGTTTACCTTGCGACTCCATAATCAAATCAGCTCTTTCTTAGATAACCATAATATTGCAACGTCATCGGGATTACAAAGAAAAAGATTATTTTATTTTGATTGATTACACAACTCCACCGACATATATATAACGTAGGTACCTAATAATAGGACATATGAAACAACCTAATAATGAAATTAGTAGAATATGACACCAATAAGGGTTTCACTCAGCATGACGTGTTGTAGCACCTGGTTTACATATGTACCTATTCCAAATTTCAGCCCAACAACTCCTTTTACGTGCCATCTACTTTCATGTGTATAGGTCATAGGTTTACACTAACTGGCATGCATGCATATAAGCAAGGAAAACGCAAGCAATTTGATTTATAGGCATGCAATATGATATGAGGGAGGGGTAGTGGGGGGTGCCAACCGTTTGCTAATGGCACGTGTGAATGAACGCGACCGCCAGTGGCGTAACCACGGAATAGAAAAAACAGTGGAAGTGGCATGAGCTTCGCTTAGTATCAGACCTGTTGTCGCCAATACTCAAACTATCATAAAAACAACACGCCACCATGGAAAATGTTTTTGGTGCGGCTATTGTTTTTACACTCCAAAATAGCACAATAAGACATGCTTCTGGATTTATTTCCTATTTCAGAAATATCGAAATATCAAATATCGAAATAAGCGATCGCGGCAAAAGTATGGTAGGTTATGTGGAACTCCGCATAACTATGCCACACGTTACACGCCCACTTGACACTTCTACTGTTTTTTCTGTTCTGTGATACCAACTGAGGCCTGAGGCAAATTTGTCGGAAAAGGCGCTTCCTTACACTTTTATTAAAAATGAAATAAATATTAGGTTCCTCCTGTGCCCGCGGCCTTTCGGACTGAGGGACCTGCTCACAGGCAGGGGGCCCCCTGCCTGTGAGGGCCCGTGGCATTTTGCCCGCTGTGCCACTCGAAGACCACTACAGGCATGCCTGCTTGGATGAAATTGCTTGCAAGTCAACTTGCTAATGTATTCTCTGTATGCTAGTTACTTGTACAGTCAAATGCAAAAATATGTACCTATCGAAAGAATCCTTTCATAAATATGTTACGAAGTTCTTATTACGCTGGCATTGGGACACATTTTGGAGATGTTGCGTTCTCCCATATTTTACACTTGACTGTTCATGCCGTTAACTAGTATACACAATGCTGTTCCGTTTTACAGGCAGCCTTGTTTCAAAATTGGCTTGCAAGATGTGACTCGGATACAAACACAAAGTTAAATAAACATTTGAAATAGGTAGGTACAGTCAACTGCATAAATAAATGATCATTTATGTACCTTGTCACTTTAACGTCGTGTTTGAAATATTATACAAAATTGGGAAACGATTGAAAGCGACAAGGTACATAAATGATCCCTTATTTATGCTGTTGACTGTCCATAGTCAATATCAAAATGTTTTAAAAAACAAAAAAACCGCCTTCAAAAACGCAAAAAATAACTTCTACTACTAGGTACTTAGTAGTAGGTACCTATCCTATTAGGTTAGTCCAACTGAAGTCGGCTTTTGTTGAAAATATTGTGGTCGCCGACTTCAGTTAGACTAACCTAATAGGATAGGTACCTACTACTAAGTACCTAGTAGTAGAAGTTATTTTTTGCGTTTTTGAAGGCGGTTTTTTTGTTTTTTAAAACATTTATTTTATTTTACACTTTTTAGTGATCATAATAAGCTTATGTAGTCCCACTTCTTAGTTGATATATGAAACTTTAAGACATTTCAAGCTCGCCGCAAGCAACGGCGCGGGAAAATCATAGTCATTTTAAAACAATTAAATGTGCTTCGTTGTAGTCGCTCAACTATCTTAATCGAGATATCTTATCGCCACCCTTGAAATCGGTACCGTTGAGGAGTTCCGGTGGCCATCTGTGGTCTTCATCATCAGTTCCGCTTCACCAAGTGACACTTTCTGAATGCAAATGCTACACTTGCTACTAAAAATACTAAAATCGCCATATGTTTGCATACAATATTTGAGGAGTTCCCTCAATTCCTCACTGATCCCTTCATCAGATTCAGATTTGCTGACAATGGGACCACCTCGGAAGTATACTCTATCAAACCAAAAAAGAATTTTTAAAATCGGTCCACAATTGACGGAGTAATCGGTGAACATACATAAAAAAAAAAAAAAAAAAATACATACAGTGGAACGTATAACCTCCTCCTTTTTTGAAGTCGGTTAAAAAGGACAATCATCTATGGTCAGAGTCCAGCAACAGCGAGACCGACAAGCTCGTGCGCGACTCGCTCGGCTTGGTGCGTCCTGTTGATTTTGCTTGTGGTGGCTGCACAAATACATGTCACAAGATATACTTTTGTTTGCAGACTAAGTAATAGTACATTACTGCACAGACCGGGAAATAGGCCGTTGCGGGACGAGTAAAGTTAGCGTGGCCGAGACGCAGTCGAGGCCGCGCTATATACGAGTCCAGCAACCGCCCTTCCCGGTCGAGGCTTGTATAGTGCTTTTCTCCAACAATGCGAGAAAATATAACACAAATTGTTAAAATATTAAACACAGGTCAAAATTTCCTTGAAAAAAAAAAGAACAGAAACACGTACGATTAAAAGTACTGAAACAAAGCATTAAATAAAATCACACATTTAAACGTAATAAATTCAATTTCAATAAAATATGGTTTAAATTACAACATTTATTACGCGTTAATGTTATTTCGGCAATTTATTTTGTTTATGAACACAATTTCTATAAAAAAAACGTCGAACTGTTTGATACACTTTTAAATACGCTGTAAACGCTGTTTGAAAATGTTTAACTTTTTAGTCTATGACATATAAAAAGTAAAATATACAAGGAAGAATTTTGATTGCACGAGTGTTTGGCTGTTTGGAGTTAGTTATCCTAGTCCAAACATGGTTTTAAAAAGTAAAACACCTGGTACGTAATGAAATTTGTATACATTTTCGCGGCCCCTGCCGCTGGTAAATAATAACTTTTTTTTTTTAATTTTGCCCGCACCGAACTCAGAACTTCGCGGGCTGATTTTGCGACAGTAAGGTTGACATTTCCGAGCATGTGGGAGAAAATAATGTTTATACTGTGCTAGCAGTGATCGCCCCGCCCCGCCCCGCCTCCCCGCGGGACGGTCACGCAAAACTTACAGTTCAGATTTCACATTAGACAGAAACAGCATTTCATAAGCATAGATATTGCTGACAGCGTGACAAGATAACAGATAACAGACAAGCGTTGCTATCAGAAAAGTGCTGTCACTGCACTCGAGATATCCTGCAATATCCTGCACTTGACATTAAGTTCACTTTCATATAGCGTCACTATAGAGTGCATTTTAATGTTTTCCGATTAAATGCATAGCGTTAACTTTCATACCCTATGGGAATAAACAGGTGCAGGTGGTTCCGTTTTAAGGGTTCCGTAGTCAAACTAGGAACCCTTATAGTTTCGCCATATCAAGCTTTGATAGTTTCTAAGAAAAAGTAAGTTTGACCGCGTGACATACAGACAGACGGACATGGCGAAACTAAAAGGGTAAGTTTGACTTCGGAATCCTAAAAAGGGGCATAGAAACACATAATAGTTTTTTACGTTTATTATTCACTTGATTTTTGTAGCTCGATCACTTCCATCCCTTTCCCGTAGACGCACACAGTGACGCTTGTGCTGAAAAAAAAAAGGTTCTTAAAGGCCACCAGATGCTAAGCGGATTCTAAGATCGAAGACATTTGCAATTGGAAGATCACAATCCCAAGACTAAAAATGCCTTGGGAGAACTAAGATGGAACAGGAGGATAGAATACCTATTAGAATATAATTATGACCGAGACAACGCATAAGAATCCATGCTTTTGGGTAGTACTAAAGAACCAAAATGACTTGCTATAATAGTCGTTCACTGTCATTCTCTAGCACCTAAATCAAATTCCCGGTAAAAAGAACTAAGTATCATTTATCTTAGTGCAAAAAAAAGTGCAGTCTTGACAATCTCAGCCCCAAATCAATTTAATACGACCTAAAGTAACTTAACATACCTAAGTTAGGGTGGTATTCCACCTATCCAATTCTTTGTCCAATGTGCATTTGATCAAAGAAATTGGTTTACTTCATCAAATTTTCTAGAAACGCCTACAAGTGATCAAATATTACGAATGACATTTAATTCAAAATGGCGATGCAAATAGTATAAAAACTTGGACCAAGATATTGGATAAGTGGAATAGCCCCCATCCAAGAAATTTGATCAAATATTGGATATAGAAATTGGACAAAGAATTGGATTGGTGGAATACCACCCTTATACACTATTTGAAATTATAATTTAATGTCATCTCGTTTTCAAATAACTAGTACAAAAGGATCTAGTAGTGGTAGTGGTAGTGGTAGTAGTAGTAGTAGGAAGGAGCCGCCCTAGGCGTACTTTTTCGAATCAAATCGGCGAAATACTGGAAAAGGGCCAAATCTTAAGTACTCAAAACCGACATGCATGCATGACTCGATGTATGAATGTGGAAGAAGCGAAAGAGTTTTGTCAGGATTGAAGCAGGTGGAAAGAAGTGGTTTTTGCCTACCCCTCTGGGAAACAAGCGTGATTTAATATGTGGATGTAAAGGACTGTCTACCAAGCTCACCTTGAACTATCTACCAACTCCATCCCTTGGATATCGGCCACATCGCAGAAGACCTGCGACACGTACTCGCAGGCCACCTGCCCCGCGCGCACCGACCAGCGCAGCAGGCTGACCCGCTGGTCCACCGACGTGGACACCAGGAACTCATCGCAGAAACACACTCCAGTTACTTGAGAACTGTGCAAATGATCTATCTGTAAAGCGGATGTTAATTTTGCAGAGGCCAAGTCTCTTGGAATGTTTACCAGCATCAAATGGATCGAGTTGTTATCTCTCCCGGTAGCTACTAACACGTCTTCGTCAGCAATAACCTTGGAGTCTATACTGCTTATGCCGATATGATTAGATTTTGTATCGAGGAAAACTTCTAGATTGTTCTCATCTCCAACAAAGTTTAGATTCCAAAACGAAGCTTCGCCTCTCGTTGTACAAGCCACTAAAATATGTCTATTTCGTAATTGGAAGCATTTCGTTTTCAATATGCACGTGTCATGGTATTTAAATTCATGAAGAACCTCTAGTTGAGTTTCTTTGTTACGTTTCATCTTGTACACCCTTAGGTATGCGTCAGAGCATCCGGTTATTATCATAAATTCGTTGTTATATATCGGGACGATTTCCAAGTCCATGATTCTAGTTTCTGGATCGTTATCTATCAAACAGTTACTCTGATATTTTTTATCCGTTCCTTTTATTTGTTGATCCAAAACCTCCTCCATGGTCACTTTAGTTACACCCTCGATAATATCAAAATTTAAAATGTTAAGGCACATTTGCGCTCGACCGCCAGCCGATACTACAAGCAGTTCCTTGTCCGTTAAACGATGTAATTTTATTGTTCTTACATTAGATAAATGTCTGCTTAAAACCTCGTCTGTAAAATGCATATGAACGTCAAATGATGATAATCGTAAAGTTGTATCTTCTCCACCAGAAATGTAATAAGTTCTGGACGCACTTCTATAACACTTCAGGCAGTTAATTTCTTTGGCATGAGACGCGCGAACAATGTTTTTCGACACTATTCTACTTAACAGAGAAGAAACTACGGTTACATCAGCACCCTTAATATACATTAGATTTATACATTCTTCGTATTTATCCGTAACTTTAGTAATATCTCGATAAACATCCCAGGAGCGGTGACCACCACCGCAAGGGACTTCCAAAATCTTGCGATTATTTTTAACATCATAAATAACAAAAATTCTCTCTTGGAAACCACAAACTATATTTTCGTTTCTATCTAAAAACTTTTCTACCCACGGAAACCCCAAACGTTTACTGCTCATATATTTAATTCCCATATCGCTAACGCGGAAGTATCTGATAGTGCCATCTCTACCTGTGGTTATCACTTCATTGCCTCTTTTACTTATTGAAGTGGGTCCATATCTGCCGTGGACCTTATTAAATGTTTTGATCGGGTCCCTTTTTCCTTTGATATAGAAATGTATATTGCCGCATCTGTCGCCTAAAACTATCATATTGTTGTCTAAATTTAAAACTGCTGTCAGCCATCGTTGCTTACAAGCGGGCAACATGAAGTTCCACACGGTTTCATTAAAGTCGCCTTTAGATATTACAGTCACTACTCCGTTTTGCGAACACAATATCAAATAGTAACCATCGCCCCAGTGCATCGACAGCAGGGTCCCCAATTGTAATTTAAATGTCAAGAATTCACTTAAAAGATCCATTTTACAATTTTCGACAAACACCGCAAGATTCCCATCAATATCAGTGATCGCAACAAACTGTTTGCACGGAGACAAACTAAACAATTTTTGATTTGATGTATGTTTCAAACAATATTCTGCACTTTTTTTACTTTTTGTATTATAGTAAATCAAATGTTCATTTGTTATTATTATTACGTTTTTCCTAGCTGTATAAGCCACCTGTTTAGCTCCAGTAATATCTAACAGGTTAGTTTTGTTGTACTCTGGTACTGCCAATGGATGCAGCATGACTCCGCAATCTCCGCCACCAGTGACTACCGTGTCTTCATCTGCGTCTACACACCAAATGCAGCTGTGTTGGTGCGCTATGCCTTTTCTCGTTAGCTTCCCTTGAAGATCCCAGAAGCATATAGCTGCGTCTTCGCCGACAGAGATCAGGTAATGATCAGTGATACAGCTCCTCATAACCCTAGCGTTGTGTCCGTACAACATATGCTTGCATATCATCTTGCTGCCTTTCCAGAATTCTTTGGAATGTGGTGAGGAAGGACTCTTTTCGGAGGGAGCCCAAACTCGCACAGACCTGTCGTCCGAGGTTGACACTATGAACCCTTTGTTTTGGTCACAAGATATCGAGAATATTACGCCCTGAAAAAAATAAAAAACATGTGATAAGTTACATGTGCCCTCCTAAATATAGTAATTACGTTCAGGATAGTTATGTTTTAAGTTTTATCTCTGTCTGTCTTCTTTTTCTGTAAAGGAGATTGACAAGGTTTGGACCAAATGCTGTCCAGAAGTGAAAATACTTCTAACGATTTCCTTATGTTACCAACTACTAGAAAAAAACATATTTTCAAAATTGGTCCGAGAGGAAACAAACAAAACAAAAGGTTTTGTTTTTAAGGTTTTCTAGCGAGCCAATGCGCGCATTGTGATTTGCACTTTTTGTTTTTTAAGGTTTTTTGTGAGCGATTATCAAATGGTCCATTTGAGTGCCAACAACGCCTAATGTGGTTACAAGTCTTCAAGCCCACAACGCCAATGACGACTAATGATGTTATTGTTAATGCATTCATCAACATAAAGCGATCTTGAAAATTGCTTGATGTCTATGAACCTAGGAATAATTGGCTGTTGTGCGCACGCTACATGCATAATTTGGTTTTTAGGGTGGGCTAGGCACCAAGGAACCTATTAGGCGCCCTGCTCTATTCCTCGTTAGAATTATTATCAACGACGATGACGACAATAAGAGAATAGTGTACTATTAAATTGATTTTATTGATGATAAGTTTTCACCAAAAAGTCTCAAGTTTTTTTTTCATGACACCCGGGTTAGATCTTGAAGCGCTTTAATCTACAGTCTAGTGTTAGCCTAAGGAACATAATGCGCTATGTGTTAATTCTGGGCAGCACTTGGTCCAACTCCTGGTAGTCCTGGTAGAGAATGCCATTAAGCATTAGGTACGCCATTTGTACGTATTTTTGTGCAAAAAAGATTAAATAAATAAATAAATATAGTTGCTTTATTCGAAAACAAACTATAGTAAAAATTTATAAGTAAACAGTAGTGATAATTCACATTTTTTATAATACCTTATGGCCTCTCAAGCGCTGCAGAGTGGTTCCTTGCTGACAGAAGTGGATGACGATTTCTGAGTACACTGTACCTGCCATGACCAGTGTATCACCTTGTACCGGTAGAAGGAGACCGCTGTACAGTAAAGAGTTGTTACAACTAATATATCTCGCCTGCCGACTCCGTGAGATTGTGTGCCAATACTGAAAATGTTAAATGAAATTTTATTTATTATATAAAAATAAGTTTGATCAAAGACATTGCTATCATCTATCACACAAAATTAAAAGTGAAAAATTATTAACATAGTACAGCAAGTATCTAATCCTCAAATATGAAGAATTGCAGGTACAAGTAAAACACAACTTATATGACTTACCGATGTACCTACGCAAAAGACGAATTTTCGAAGCGCAGGAACCAATCAGCATGATCCACGCGTTGCGCGTCTGTATTATGTGCTATTATTGGTTACTAGTGACGCCATGTTGTGTCATTCAGTCAGCCGTGAGTGAGATGGAAAAAATAGATGCAATTTAATTTGCACCTTATAACTATTATGTACAAGTCTGATTGCGGGATTTAATCGTGCTTCCGGAAATCATCGGATCGAAGCGAAGCGATCGGTACGAAGATGCACGACACGCCATATAAATTGTGTTCTACTGTACAGACAGTGTAGTACAGTCTGTGAGCATTTAGAAGGTACTTGTCTCTTACTCTCTCTCATATGCTCTTATTAAGAGCGAGTGGGAGAGAAGTACAAACCTGAAGAACCTTCTAAGAGCTATCGCACTGTATAACTTAACCCCTGTATTCATAAACGCACTGTAAACATTTTTTTTAGATCAGGTATGCGTTTTCCCTTTCTGCCAAATGGAAATGTCACAATGAGAGATAAGGACAAAGCATATTTCAAGCAAACTTTATCTGTTGTGCGTTTATGAGGGGGAGTTTGCATCATGTGGCTGACAGCTAACAATAAATCTGTAAAGTTTCCCAGTTTCTTAATACCATTGGGTTGGCTATTGCTATCACACTTACACTCTCAGCTGACAATATAATTTTTTGTCGGTTTACCCTTGAATCACCGAAACTAATCTCATAGAATGTTTTACTTCCCTGAATTTTCATTTAATCAACAGGCATTTACACATGCAATAGTTATAATTTTTTGGTGGTCACAGGTCTCACCTAACCTAACCTACGTAACCCATGCTTAAGATAACCTAAAAACAATAAAGTTTCTGTAAAAATTAGGTTTCGATAAAATGATACATTTAATCAAATGTATGTCGATGTTTCAAGGGGATTTCATATTTGTCACTTGTGTTTCATACAAAAACGAATATTGCCAATCACTATTAAAAAACTGGTAGTATATAACATCAAAACATGTAATAACCTGTACAGAATTATGTGCTGTTAATACAGCCACTAAGTCCTTCTTGACCCACAAAGCCGAGTGCAACCAGTCACTGCACTCCACCGACTCAGATTCCAGGACCCATTCCTCATCAGCACCATCCAGGTCAGAGTTAAGGACAGCGAACTGTTTTCCACCAAAACATAGTATTTTTCTTTTACATTTTGATGGGACAAAACCGTATATTTTTTGCCCTTTTAGAGTATATATCCGACCAAGTAACTTTGAGGTACTCTTTCTAAATATGTTGGTGTAACTTCCAATGCCTAAAAAGTACAATTTACGTAATAAAAGCGCAAAAATAACGAATAAAATGAACAAAACATAACCACAATAGTTACCCACGAATATGAAGTCACCGTGAAACTTAACAGCAGTTACGTCTGCACGCACGAAAGGTAATTTACAAACGTTCATAATGTGTTTTTGTCTAATAGAATTTAAGCCCTAAATCATCCCCAAATGCAAGTTTTTTCTTATTTTTCGAACGACAAATAACGCTATCACCATATTACCAAGGTACACAAGACACATACCAATGATTTTATTATTATTTCGTAGTACAGGACTTAGCACATTGTGTTTTTAAGATTTAAAGATATAAACATGCATTTATGGATTATACGATATATTTTTTGACAGCAATTTTTGTATATTAAATTTTTTTTAGGTTTTGTAAATCCCTGCCCTTCTATGTCACGCCATAATCCGTCACATTGACGTGACGTTGACAGTAATCAGTATTGACATTTGGATGTCTTCATTTTTTTTTTTTTTTTTTTTTTATAATTCGTCCGTTTGGACAGGCTGAGATCAAAGACCATATCGCCTCGTCATAAATTGGATGTCTTCATGTTCATGTGCACAGATTGTAAAGCCCTCAACGCACTATCCTTCTTGACGCACGACCGTCAGTGGCCCGTTTCACGAAGCAACAAGTTACAAATTACAAGCGGAAGTCTCTTTCTAACTCCTTTTGCTAGAAAGTGAGTTCCGCTTGTAATTTGTAACTTGTTGCTTCGTGAAACGGGCCACAGGCGGTGTGTCTACTGCTCTCTACTGTTTTTTCCTGTAGACTCAATAGGAAGAATATTTATTAGATAAAAGAAAGTACCTACAGTATGCTTAGTAATTCACCGTACACTAAGATATCATAGGATGTACAAAGTCACCAACATATTGCCAACTATTCTTAGGGCCTCGTCAAGTAAAGCATATCTCACACATAAATTTAGCCCTTTCCTTTTCTTACACTTGAACATAGACAAGAAGAGAGCTAATTTTAACTGGCACATAAATTTACGTGTCGATTGTGAAACAGGCCCGTAAACTTAAGTCACAGGGGCACGTTTTATAAAGCTACAAATTACAATTTTATAGGTCTAAACTACTCAAATGGTTGTTCGTTATTGGTCGAGGTTGTGTCACATGGCAACTTGTAACCTGTAAATTATAATTTGTAGTTTTATAAAACAGGCCCCAGTGGCCAGTTTCACGAAGCTACAAGTTACAAATTACAAGCGGAACTCTCTTTCTAGCAAAAGGAGTTAGAAAGAGACTTCCGCTTGTAATTTGTAACTTGTAGCTTCGTGAAACGGGCCCCAGGAGTTAGTGGTCCTCTCCTCAAGTCATTTACATCGTTATGTCAATTAAAATTAATAAAGAGTATTATTACGTATAAATAAGCCAATATTGCATTTTCAGTATTGCTTATGAATAAGCTTGGTCTTAATGGGGTTTAACTGTCACAAGATTTTCAGTCGCTGCATAGTTCAGCTTTTGTAACAACGAATTCAATATGTTAAAGTGAGCACGATGATCTCTATCTCACTTTAACGTACAGTTGCGTCCTGCAGTGTTTGTGGTAAACACCAAGCATGTGGTTGCGGCTTTATAATTCATTCAGAAAAAGAAATAAGTGATGTTAATTAAACTTTGTCATAAAGTTCAACAGACATTATTTATTACGAATAAAACAAATTTTGAAAACCAACAAGAACTTTATTTATAATTTATTTATATGGCAAATAAAAAACCTATTCGCTTTGATATTGATTTAGAGGGTAGTGTTCTCCATATTTCTTCAGGTGGTTTTCCATTTCCTTCATTTGTTGTCTAAAAAACAAAAAGTTGTTTATTAGGCATGATAAGCTCATTGAGTAGACATGATTAAAAGTATTCTTTATAAATAGGTACGCATAATATTGTTAAACTTACTGTAGGTTAGGTGGCATATCGTAGTAAACGTCCTCAAGCATTTCCTTCCAGTGAGGTTTTTTCTTTTTCTCAGCCTCCTGCATGGTTTTTAAGACAATGCTCCGCGCTTCTTTCTGCCAGGCCTGATCCGCTTCGTCGTCCCACAAACCTTTAATTGCAAAAAATTTAAAAGTAATTATATAAAAACCCCCGATATAATGGTGTTCTTACAGAGCTGGTATCTCTTAAACGGCTCGACTGCATTCAAATTAAAAAAAAAAGCATCCAAATCAGTTCACCCTTTTAAGAGCAATGGTGCCACGGACAGACACACACGCACGCACACACGCACGCACGCACACGCAGGCAGCGGTAAAGATTATGACACCGCCTCTTTTTGCTTCGGAGCTTACGAAAAGGTATGTTATGCTGGAGCTATTTTATATAAAATGCATTGGTTTTGTATCCGTAGGTATGTTAGATAAAATTAGAACGATGAGTATCAAAAATAGTCTTCTATAGAAATATTACGGTCGAAGTTATGAAAATTAGAGATTTAGATCAATTCGGCATTATGACATCACCAGCGATAATAATATTATCCAACATTGGGCGCAAAAATATCTGACACGGTCTTATACCTTTAGTAATAAAAATATGTCAAATATTTTTGCGCCCAATGTTGGATAATATATTATGGTTACGTGTACCTAGTAGGTACAGGGTAGGTACTACGTAGGTAGTACTATAATACCATAGTAGTACCCTATTTCGAATTTTGCATATTACCTTTGCCATGCCCCGTACGCGGGGTAACTCATTTTATAAATATTGTATGAAATTGAAGTTTATATACCTTTACGTTCTATGTAACATTTGAATTTGTTGATGGGACTTTCGTCCTTATTCCACTTGTCTATTTCCCCCAGAGAACGGTACGCGCTGCTGTCGTCGGATGTCGAATGATGACCAACTCTGGAACACATGAAAAATTATATTAAAAATATTTTTTTTAATAGTCCTTGGTTTTATGTCTATCTGCATAGAAGTGGTTTATTGCCATTCCCATGGGAACTTTTATTCCTAGCAATAAAATGAAGCCCTCTAGCTGTTTTTAAGTTCCAATAATGATGTGACGATCATAGATCCTACTTTGAAAATCGAAGATCTAAGTTAGTACGTTAGCTCCATGCCTTTCCTCCCGAGATACGGGATAAAACTAACGTAACTTCAAAAATCGATTTTCAAAGTAGGGCCTCAGTTGCTGCTTGAAAGAAGGATGTGCACTAACGCATTTATATTTTTGTAATAATAGCAAAACGATTTAAAAAAAAACAGTTCTTGATATATCATAATTCCCCAACAATATGCACAGAAACGATAAGCAAATGGCCTATATTAAGAATCCTGTATCTGTGGTTGTATTTTAATGTTAACATTAAAGTATTGCATATCATTAAAGTATCGGTTATCGATGTGGTTGCATCTTAATGTTCACATTAAAGCATCGGTGACCGATACTTTAATTTAAACATTAAGATACAGGTAAATTAAGATACTCGTACAGGGCAACCTCAGATACAGGTTTCACACATAATATTGTAGAAAACTTATTATATGCGTGTAGATAAAGTTATGTATGGGACCACACAAATAATATAGGCATTGAAACACTCGTGTGATTTTATTATGAAACTCTCCTTTCGGCTCGTTTGATAAAACCACACTCGTGTATTAATTGCCTAGTGTAGTCACATAATAGTAAATGCTTACCTGTAGCACATTGCCTCAATAAGCACGGGCTTGTTCTGCAGCGCGAGGCGGCGCGCGCGCGCCACGGCGTTGTGCACGGCGAGCGCGTCGGTCCCGTCCACGCGCAGCGTGTGCAGCCCCAGCGCCGGCCCGCGCGCGCCCACGCCGTCGCCGCGGTACTGCTCGCTGCTCGCCGTCGAGATCGCGTAGCCGTTGTTTCTGCTGCAATAGAGCAATAGGGTTTATAACACGGAATAGAAAAAACAGTGGAAGTGGCATGAGCTTTGCTTAGTATCAGACCTGTTGTCGCCAATACTAACTATCATAAAAACAACACGCCACCATGAAAAATGTTTATGGTGCGGCTATCGTTTTTACACTCCAAAATAACACAATAAGGCATGCTTCTGGATTTATTTCCTATTTTAGAAATATCGAAATATCGAAAAATCGAAATAAGCGATCGCGGCAAAAGTATGGTAGTTTATGCGGAACTCCGCATAACTATGCCACACGTTACACGCCCACTTGACACTTCTACTGTTTTTTCTGTTCTGTGGTTTATAATGTCACATTATTTACTACTACCTACATATTTTCTTAGCAATATTAGAATCTGACCAGTGAGTGATGAGTGGACACAGGTGACACAAAAAAAAACCCGGCCAAGTGCGAGTCGGACTCACACACGCAGGGTTCCGTACCGTTATCTATACAACATTAGACACAAGGTATACCAGTTGCCGTTATAAATATTATTAGGTTGCTAACTCCATTCTACCCTGCGAAGTGAGTGTTGTAGTGTTCCGGTACCTATGAAAAAAGCTGTCACATTATGAGTACCTATCCAGTTGATACGCATTTCGTGTTATTACCTATACCAGCTAGTGATATTTTAAATTTGTCGCCATTTTATTGTGTCACCACTCACTGGTCAGACTCTAAGGGCCCGTTGTTTGATCAGTAGTTAACTCAACTAATTGTTAAAATTCGTAAAAGGAATCGAAAATTTGACACATTTCCTTGAGATTTAACCATAGTTACGGTTTTTAACGATTACTTAGTTTAACTACTGATCAAACAACTGGCCCTAACTCATACAAAGGCATTAGTCCGTAAAGTTGGCAGTCTTGACATTTAAGTCTAAAGATTGCAAATGTGTATTGTACAGTACAAAATATGTCTTTAAGGTTATATTTTGCACAGCGTTATTAATTATTATCAGCTGTCAAATTGGACCTCTTAGGACCTGTTGTTTGATCAGTAGTTAACTCAACTAATTGTTAAAATTCAAAAATGGAATCAAAATTTTGACACATTTCCTTGAGATTTAACCATTAGTAACGGTTTTTAACGATTAGTTAGTTTAACTACTGATCAAACAACTGGCCCTTAGCTGGCTAGCCTAGTGAGCGCGACTACTATTATAGTCCAGGATAAAACATTCAGATTACATACATACATTAAATCACGCCTGTTTCCCAGAGGAGTAGGCAGAGACCACTTCTTTCCACCTGCTACGATCTTGACAAATCTCTTTCGCTTCTTCCACATTCATACATCGAGTCATGCACGTACGTCGGTTTCGGGTACTTAAAATTCAGATTGAAGATAATAAATCGAAGACGCACCAAAGCATTATGACGGGGCACTCGAGAGTGGCGGCGAAGTTGAACGCAGCGTGTGCGTCGCCCTCCGACGCCGCGCCCTCGCCGAAGTAGCAGATCACGCAGCGGTCGTTGTCGGGCGTGCGCTTGAAGGCGTACGCTGCGCCCACGGCTTGCGGCATCTGAGTGGCTGCAACATGACACACACTTAAAGTAAAACCATATTAGATATGAACAAAACACATAAGTAAAAAGCCGGTCAAGTGCTACTCGAAGCGCACCGAGGGTTCCGTATTTACGATAATATGGTTGGATAACGCAAAAGAAAATACTCATTTTGTTATATTCAGGGCCCGTAATTTTCATGCCGATGACATCAATTTGACGTCACGCTCCATATAGGGTGATCCCAAATAGTTTTATTGTAAATTATTAATCATTAGTCGTCATTCATTTTAATCATGTACAAATGACTTCAAAAGTCCTCTATTTACACGTGGAATAAATAATACCTACTTGATACGTGAAAAGTAAATAAAACTATTTGATTTGTTTTATACATAAATTTTATTAAATGGTATTGTTAATAACACATTATAATAATTACGTAGAAAACAGAATTCCTCTCTAACGTAAAGCATGCCATCCTTCTTGCATTAATTCCCGTGCAAAGAAAATCCAAGTCATCTTCGCGTTCATATGTAATGCAATATTCATCAAAATCCTTTTGTTTTGTAATCGTATTTTTATTTTTTGTTCGTTGTGTCACACATTTGTTTAATTATTATTATCTGCAGAGGTTGTTAAATGATTAATTACTTATGACGAATTTAATCGGAATCATGCTCTATGCAGCGTGACGTCATTTTTGCGTCAACGGCATGAAAATTACGGGCCCTGGTTATGAACTATAATAATCTATGCAATAAGATCCATTTTGACTAGCCTAAATTTTAATACAGATTTTTAAACCTAATTATCTTTAAATCAGGAATTTTTCAGATTTTTTTAGTCGTTAAACTTCGGAGATAAGGTGGCAGGAACTTTTTGTAAATTTTTAGAAATCAAAAAGTATTACGTCACGGAAAATTATAAAAAATAATAATTGAAATTTGCAGATTTTTGTTATGCCAAATTTCAAGTTGATAGCTTCTATAGTTTCAGAAAAAAACTGCTGCGACACACATACGGACAGAGACGAACAGACACCGAAGTCTCACCATCAGGATATGCTTTTTTACCATTTTGGTACCGAACCTGAAGCTTTTTGTTAAACTTGTTAATATCAACAACACAGCCGCGATATGGCTACTTAACTAATAAACTACCCACACATCACCTTACCCAAAGGACTGGAGATGGTCACAATATTCCTCTGCCTGCTCCCATAATGCACAGGCATCTGCCTTCCCTTGCCCGGATCCTCACAGTTCCCGTAGCACTGGTTGATGAGCTCGGTGACGGTCATGCCGCGGTACAACAGGACCCCCAGCTCCCGGTACTGCAGGAAGCACAGGTCCTGGGGGGTCAGGGCTGCGGCGCTGCCGAGGTGGATGCCTTCTTCACCATAGTTGGTCATGTAGAAGGATATGCGGCCTTGTCTGAAATAGGAGACGGTTGGAAAAGAGGCCCTACTACTTTGAAAATCGAAGTTTGAAGTTACATTAGCTCTATCCCTGTCACTGCTCGTCCGAGACTGAATCGAGAGAAAGGGATGGAGTTAACGTAAATTCAAACTTCGAACTTCGATTTTCAAAGTGGGCCCTCTGGTTTTATTTTTTAATTATGACCAACGACAGGTAAACAGGCACATAGCTGAACTATGGAAACTGGCAATGGACTAAAGTATCGACACTCACTAGACTAATATAGAAAAGGGCCCAAGTGGTTCTAATTCTAATTCGCCTGTAGAGTCTGTCTAATGAATGATGAACCGGGCTTTTATTTGACTGGCAGGTCTGGCAACACTATTAAAATGACGTTTTGACATTGACAAACAAGTCGTTGTTGGTTCGAGTCTGTCAAATTAAAGTTTTCTTCTCGAAATTTACGAGCTAAACATGCGTAAAACTATCAAAAGTGGTGTGCGACAGATCCTTTGTACCATTATAAACAAATATCAAGAAAAACAAGAGAAGAGGGAAGCATTGTTGAAACAAAAAATAGAGTGTTTACATACGGTGACCGAATTCATAGGTTATAACAAGGTTAGTATGGCATGTTAATTTTGATACTTATTATTTCTATATCTTCAATCCGAAGTTTCATAGAATATATTTATACCTTTTCTGTTCTACCAATCTTTTGAAATTGGTATTTCTTTTCCATTAAGAAATTAAACGATGTATTCTTTTCAGATAACCTGGACGTGGATGGTGAAAAACAAACGGTTTTGAAAAATCTTCAGCAGTTGAAAGAGTTGGAGCAAAACGATTTACTATGCCAGAGTCAAACGAAGTATTTAGAAGAATTATCAGCAGGTAAATACTAAAATTAATTAAATCATTGTCTTTCCCTATACATAGGTGTATTGTCTGTGCCTATACCATGTTGAATCTCTTAACAATCGCAATTTTATTAAATTAATTAAATAGACAGATGATTAATATAACTGACACTCATAGTTTTAGTAAAACACTAAGGAGGTGTTTATATACATTTAGTTAAAAGATATCATAAACATATTAATATGTACCTACGTACACTTCATGAGCTCTTAGAAAAGATGTTCGGGTTATACCTGTCTTCCTTGTTCTTAAACCGTTGCGATTTGAACCTCACCGATGCAATTTGATTTCACCTAAACCCAAATGTTCTTAGAGCTGTCGGACTGTACAATGGGGCTGTACTGCGTGTCACAATATATTTGTAAATGGTGTTCTGTTTAATTCATTCCTTCTTTCTTCTTACAGATATCAGTGTCTCGACATTGAAGAGAATGAAGGCAAAGTAAACCATGGTGTCTTCAGTACTCCAGGAAAGAAGCGAACTCACAAGGCCACAGTATCCAATTTAGATAGTTTTGACATCCATGCCATCGGAAATAAAGTGAACGAATTTTATATTGTAAAGAAGCAAGTGCCTACACTCAGATGCCTATTAGCAGAGTTGAGAGAAAGCATCGGTTTTACCCTAATAATAAATAAAATATTTTTACTCAATGACTTGTTATTGGTGATTTTATTTACTAAAAGAGCTCACAAATGAGAACGCATGCTGATGCAAGCATTATTATGGTGGTCTGCATTTTTTTTTCATAGATAGTTTCAAAGCATCAAATACTTCGTGATACCCAAAGTTGCTAAATAGTTCGGTACACGTTTGGCGACTTTGGGTGTCACTATCTATTTATTTAATGCTGACTATACGGGTCATCAACTTTTCTTTGTAGTTCGGTGCCAGGGTGACGTTTCCTGGGTCACTCGTTAAAACTATGATTTCAAAGGATATAAGTCCACTACCATTCTTTTATGGCTTTTCTCCTGAGTTTGATAGAAGTATACATTATAACATTTTTTCTAAGAAACTATCATTGTTTTCTTCTGGCTTACGGGACACTAACGACAACAAAAAAGTTGATTCACCCATACGTATTAAGTAGTAAGATTCTCGGGCTTCTACTAATAAACTGTACTTAAATATGATACCGTGTGTGGTCTTAATATGGATAAACGGACACTTGAGTGCGGTATTAGTAGACTTGAGTACCAATAGTTTATTAATACGGGCCTTAGTATTGTGAAAAAGAACGCGTTGCCTCTTCCTATGTGCCCACCAAAATAAACAAAATAAGAAAAGTATCAAAATCGTTTATTCCTACATTGATCGGTAATACCATATGAAGATTTTTTGAATTTGCCGCTTTTTCTCAGGTTCATCATTCATTAGACAGACTCTAAATCTATAAGGGAGTTCGTATAATTTTATATTCATGAATAGGTTTTGACAGCAAATTCGTCGTCAAACACAAAAAATCTAAAGCGGTAAATTATTTCTGTACCTTTGAGACTCGTATAAAATCTTATCCATCTGGTTAAGCTGCACCATGGTCTTGTACATCGTAACCAGCGTCTCGTTATCGATACTCGGCTCCTCACTCTTATCGATAACCTCACCGTTGCTGTCCATCACTCGGTAGATAGGGATGGGGTCGTAGCTGTTTTCGTTCAGAAACTTCATCTGCGTCACGAAGGGAGCCCTCGCCCCAGGGAATTCCCCAATTTTGACTCCATTTTGTATGTCCGGTCGTGTGTTTGTTGATAGCAACTGCAATACTTTCTTAATTAGAAGTTAATATTATCGAAATTGTTAGTTGTAATGGGATTGATTCGCATGCCTTGATACCCAGTTTGAATTTTACATGTGACTGCAGCTTTAAGTGCCATTGATTATACGCTATGCAGTGAGAAGGTTCTAAGTAAATAAAATTTCTTAACTAACCTTTCTTAAGCTTAACGAAGAAAAATTGATTTTCTGTGCATAAAAATGTAATAATAACATTAAGAAGGAGGTACCTAAGTAGTTATAAGTTGCGGAATTTTAGAAATATGTATTTCAGGTAAGAGAGTTGTTATCGTTTCTAAAGAATCGTTAAAACCAACTCATACATAATTCATTAAACAAGATAACATTCTTCCAATGTCAGTAATTTAACATATGAATGATATTGCCATCTCAACTAATTTTATTTTTCCGTTAACGTTCTAAAAATTAAGAATGGCTATTGTATCAGAAGCTTAGATCACAGAAAGTCATTCGTTTTAAATTTATATCCCCGCCACAAAAGCCGAATGTTGTTTCTTTTAGACAACTTTGAGTGGAATAGACAGAACACCTTAGACTGCGGTGAAATTACTCTTACTATTTATTTTTTATTCTGTACTTGTGACGTGAATTATTAAGACCACCTAAGTTCAACTAACTTAACAAAACAAAATTAACGAAACCAGTGCCTTGCTCAGTTTGCCAGTGTAAACAAATTAACACGTTAACTTAACTCTAAACAATGATTATTTCTAAATACGCCTCATTATTGTATAAGACACACTCAAGACACTACAGTAAAAACGAATACAAAAACACGCATACATTAGTACATTGTTTACATAGTGACTTGACATAAATGACCTTACATAACCAAAACAACGTATGTCCCTACTAAAGGCATAGGTAATAAGTTAAAAAGAAAGAAAGTTTAAAAACAAAAGTTTTTTTTAAACTCACTCTGACTGCTTGCCTTAGCGCGTTGAGCCTCACGAAACTAGCACCGGTTTTGAGCGCCATGTTGCCACTGACGTACTAAATTATGTGCCACCGATAAGGCATTCGAGCGGGGATACTATGTATCGAATCTTTATTAAACAGTTGAATAAATAGAGCGCGTTCCGGTTTTTTTTTACAACTCATTAGAATTTTTTAAATAGGTTTCAGATTTTTAAAACCTGTGATAAAATTATTTATGGAACGTAAGAAGTTTCATGTAGTGACAGTTGTTTTAATAATAAATTTAAATTGTTCAATATATTGAACATTTTAATTTGAATAATGAATTGAGAATAACTTAGATTTAAAAGTGAAAATGGGGTTATTTGTATCTGTAAGTTAAAAGGAGAAAGCGCAACGAGTAAAGAGTATTGAAGTCGTGATAAGTCACATCGAAATACCAGATTGATATATAATTAGCCGGTCGAGATTTGTTGATGTCGTGAAATCTTCAAAACAACAATTAGGCGATAAGATAAAAGTTGCTACGATTGCCTTTAACACGTTTTGCTTTTTCTCTAGTTTGCAAACAACTTACGTAATATCTTAGTTTTAACCATGATGTTCAAGCGCGGATCCAAGGGGGGTCATGACTGAGGGTCAGGTCTCTCCATGTCTCTAAGCCTTGTCTTTAAAGTAAAAAACACTATATATTTTAAAAATCAAGTTTAAAAAAACTATTGCAGAAACAAACTTAAGCTGTATTTTTGAATCCTTTGACCACCCCTCTGAATGGCTCTGAACAGAATTCTGGATTTGTGCATGATCATTTTTTAGGGTTCCGTGCCAAAAGCGTAAAAACGGGACCTTATTACTAAGACTCCACTGTCTGTCTGTCTCTCACCAGGTTGTATCTCATGAACCGTGATAGCTAGACGGCAACTGGTATAGTGGCTAATGTTGTATAGATAATGGTACGGAACCCTACTTCGTGCGCGAGTTCGACTCGTACTTGGCCGGTTTTTTTTTACATCATGCTTACCTCACATCACATCTCGACAAATTTTACTATTTTGTAAATATAACCACACACACACACACATACTCAATATAATTAAATACTATTGTGTAAACTTTTTTGGAACACATTATGTTTGTTCCAGTTAAGCCAAAACATAATGATGCGTAAAATAACTAATATAAGCACCTAATATTAATTAAATTAACGGTCATATCATTATAACTAATAAATAATCATGACTAACAAGGCACGCAAGTCAACGCTTCAATATATCGTAACGTAAGTCCTACCTAATGCTACTCTTCAAATGCTTTTCAAATAAATTTAAATCCGGATTTTAAATTATTTTGTTATGCCTTCTTGGTTTACTTACACCATTATATTCCATAATAAATAATACAGGCTGGAGATTTTTAAACAAGCCGCCTTTTTATTGTGACACGACTCGGTGAAAAAAATATTCTGAACGCATCTGACCTCATGTGCTTGTTGCATATGTTTCCTTATCTGTTCTATGCTACCAAATGTCAGTGGAAATTGAGTGAAGGGATGGTATTGTCTTGTTATTTTCTTAGAAATAAATTATAAAATGCCTTATTGGTACTACGATAAAAAGGATCTCGTAAGCACACCGTCATCACGCGATGGGATCGCCACGGAGACGGAAAACCGGTATCGGAAGGAGGGTGCCAGGTTTATCATCGATACTGGTTCAAAGATGGACTTAGGTTATAACACTGTCGCGACGGGGGTTGTTTATTTCCACCGGTTCTACATGTTTCACTCGTTCAGGACGTTCCCGCGGTATATAACAGCGTGCTGCTGTTTGTTCCTCGCGGGGAAAGTGGAAGAGACACCAAAGAAGTGTAAGGATATTATAAAAGTGGCCAAGTCTTTGCTTACCGAGCAGAAGTTTGCTTCGTTCGGAGAGGATCCGAAGGAGGAGGTGATGACGCTGGAGCGGATCCTGCTGCAGACGATCAAGTTCGACCTGCAGGTGGAGCACCCGTACGGGTATCTGCTTAAGTATGCCAAGTGCCTGAAGGGGGACAAGGCTAAGCTACAGAAGATGGTCCAAATGGCCTGGACCTTTGTTAATGATAGGTGAGTCAATCTAGAAAACTTTACCACTTCATAAGTTGTCTACCAATTTTCTCTTGCGATTATTATATTTTTGGCAAGAAAACTAGTAGTTATGTAAATATTTTTAATTTTCAAGTCGTTATAAAACTTATTCTTCCACAAGAACACAATTTAAAATCTTGCCGTGTGAATCTTCTGGTATGAAATAAAATAACCTGTGGTAGTTTGTGTTGTATTTTATTCATTCACTACTAGTCATTTGTGCCTAATTTTAATGCAACTGTTATCCTTGTTATCCCAAATAATTTGCTAGTGCATACACAATTAAGTTAAAGTCCACTCAAAAGCAATAATTTGTAATGTTGTGATTTGATTTCTTTGGAAATGGAATTTTTGAAGTTAAGTGTATTTTATGTTGTTTTTCAATAAATATGACATAGTATTTTTTATGATATAAGCATCAGTTACACAGCAATTATTAATAATCTAATCTAATAAGCATTCGTAGGCAGCAATGGGTGTAGTCACCATAGTGCTCAAACATAAAGTTTTATAGTTAAATGGCAAATAGGGCTATAGCCATTACCGCCAGTGAAAGTGTTAACTCATGATGGTAAATTTGCATCGACAAAGCTACAGCATAATTACCAATAAGATCAAGGGCGGATCCATGTTTCCACCCAGGGGTTAACAACCTCACTTACTAAAGTGATCTCTTGATTTTTAACCCCTGACGCAACTTGAGGGATGCTATAAGGTTCATGCCTATGTTTGCCTGTGGGTGTCTGTCTGTCTGAGGTAGAGATTTTACAGAGGTGGTTTTATTGGAACCAAAGTAGGAGTTGAAGTTTTTAAATTTGGTTTATCAGAATCAAAACTGGAGCTGAAGGTCGCAGGTTTAATATTAATCAGAAATTCTGACTAATCTGAACCAGATGTGAAACATCCCTAATCTATGCCACCATATTTTTCTAACAGATGGACTGTTTCGGGAGCAGTTTTGTTTATTACAAATCGTTAACTGGGGTTGTCTTTAGATAGGGTGGATGTAATTTGGTTCAGGCTTGTAAGATTTATCACTGGTGACAGAAGTAGTTGCACGGGCATGTCTTTATACACTCACTAGCAAAAATACTCGCCCACTCGTCTTTTGTTCATACAACTTTTTACAAAAATAACTTCTTAAACTAGAGAGTAACATTAAAAATATTATTGTCCATTAATTATCTGTTCATAGTAAATTATTGTGCTTTGTACAGTTTCAGTTTTGTGTACTTTAAAGTTACTATTTGATTTAAGAAGTTAATACTTGTTAGAAATTGTATGAACAAAAGACTGGTTGTATCTGTCATAAAAGTGTGATAATGTTACATGTGTTCCAGTTTATGTACAACATTGTGCCTGCAATGGGAGCCGGAGGTGATCGCAGTGGCACTGATGTTCCTGGCAGGCAAGCTCAGCAAGTTCGAGGTTGTGGACTGGAACGGGCGAGTGCCAAAGCACACCGCGTGGTGGGACATGTTCGTTGAGGATGTTACTATGGAGCTGCTGGAGGATATCTGCCACCAGGTAAACTAACTCTAAAAATATGAACATGTCAGAATTACTGTAAGAGAACTGTCAAAATGCATGAAACTGCGATAAGCATAAGCTTATATCATCTTATACATCTTTATTTTAGAGGTTGATAATATTTCCAAAATGAATGTTGTCTAAGGCCACTCATTTTTTTTTTGAATATATTACAACACTTTTTTTACCAGTGGCCTTTTCCTGGCAGGCGAGTCTTACACATGTTGAAATTTGACATACTCCTATAATACAGTAACTAATATTTATACGAGTAACCTTCATACTTTTGCAGGTGCTAGACCTGTACTCGCCGCAGACGCAGCCGTCCGGCGCGGACTCCCCGCCCGGCCCGGGCCCCCGCGCGCCTCCAAAAAACGACAAGAAGCCCTCCGTTACACCGCCCGCTTCAGCCTCACCTGTCGCCGCGCCCCCTAAGCCCCCGGCCACGCCCATCAAGAACGGAGCGGACGTGAAGCTGGAGCCCCCGAAGCTAGACCCGATGAGATTCCCCTACCCCTCGTACCCGATCGCGCCGTACCCGCCGGTGTACTCGGCGCCGCCGCCGAGCATCCCGCCGCCGCCCAGGCTGCCGCTGTACGCGGAGCCGCCGCCCGCGCTGCCGCCGGTGAACGTGCCCCCCCCGAACTACTTCCCCCCCCTCCCGGCGCGCGGCCCCCCCCCGCCGGGTCCCCCGCCGCGGCCTTATTATCCTCCTCCATAGTTGTAAGGTAGGTTAAGTAAATATAATTTTTTACCGAAATATAATTGATAGACTGCTATGTTGGCTTTTTATTTTAGCTAGTTTCTGGTGATGTTAATTAAACAAAGCTAGCGAAAGGCTAGGAGCCTGTCGCAAATGTGATTGCTATGGCCCCTCCATCTCTAGAGTGGAGAATTGAAATTGGTTATTGATTGGGAAATTCGACCCCAAGGCTCTTACTATTACAGAATAAATAAACAAAACAATTTTCATGTAAAACTTTATTGTCAGTAAATAACATCACAAGATTCAAAAAATTCTGCGGCTCATACATTACTTGATAAAATGGACGTCTTAGTTGACTTTAGTTTTATTAGCAATTATCTAACAAACAAAATACTACGACGAGATATCCGCAACGTGACTGCTGCAACTAGATTGATAATTATATTATAACATAATTTCCAACTATTATAAGATCAACTCAATAAGTAACATTAGTATATTAAAAATGAATAAAGTACAACCATGTTATCAGCAGAGTATAAATTTAGGCAGGAAGGTAAAAATTTACTATTTTCTCTAAAGTCAGTTGGCATGACCGGACGTAAAATGAACATTATAATTGCTATAGAGTAAACAACTATAATTTTTTATGAACGATTACAAGAGCTGCCATGAATGGAATGTACTGGTGAATTAAATTTTACATGTATGAAATAAATACAGGTTTTAAAAGGAACTACGAATTTCGACGGTCATGGGATCACATGAGTCTTAATCAATACGCAAACTATTCTCTTTTTTTTTTAATGTGTGGAATTGACATGAGCGCTCGACGCGACCGTCCGACAGCTTAGGGTCAATTTACACCGAGACGCGACGTTGCGCGCACATAAGACTCAAAATAAACTTTATTTACTACACGAAAAGGCACACATTTCATTTTGAGAATTCAGAATACGTTGCACCACGCAGCGTTGAATTGGGCGTCGCGTCGCGTCTCGGCGTGAATTGACCTTTTCGTCAATCCTATACATTTTCTATAATCGCAGAAAGATAATTTTCGTTGCTTCCCATCTTGGCAGCTCTTTAGTATTGCCCTGTATGAACAGCTCGGCAAAACGCAAACTTAGTGACGGAGAATTTTAACATTTTCATGCGGCAACACCACATTAAGTGACAGCAATTTTGGGGATATTCGATAATGTTGCCAACATATTACTAACACAACCTTAATTTTTTGAATACTCGAATAAACTTCACTGGTATGTTAGTATGTTTTGGTGAAATATTGCTAAGATAAATTTTAAAACAATTCTAAATCCCAAGAAAAGAAAGTCCAATACTAAATTCGATCACTGACAATTTTCGAAAACCGTTTACGTTGGCATTTAGCATCTTGTCTAAGCATAAACCTTATTAACCATACCCTATTATGGTTACCAAGGGCTGGTGTTGGAGTCGGCAGGTGGCAAACAGATCTTAGCTGTCCTTGAAGTAGATCCACAGCTTGGACTCGATAAGCAGATGGTTATTTAAAAAGGAAAAGTCGGCAACAAAGGCCTTGTCTCAAAAATGATTATTTATAACCTTCTTGCCAAGCTGTTCAATACCATTGTATTTATGATCGGGATTTTAGTAAAAAAAAAAAAATAGGGAAATAAATAAAATACAGCGATGGCACTACCGTTCGACAATACTTTGGGACCGTAATAGTGCATAAAGATTTAACTAACGATTAAAATAACTTAAAATACGGAGTTGCCGCCCGACTAGATACAATTGAATGAACACAAGAGACATTACGATACATTATACTTGGGCAGTTGTCCCTCCGTCGACGATTAGCGAGACCCGAGTAGAGCCAGCGATCATATACAAGGTGTTACAAAAATACCCGTAAAGCCGAAAGAGGGTTAAATGGTGCCTTATAACAAGTCCATTTACAATATTTGAGAACCGTACTATCACCGCATGACTTACCGGCAAAAAAAATAAAATCATTATCTTTTTCATTGATGTGCAAACCCTATTTCAGTAAAATTAAAGAGTAAACTACGCAGAATGTTTATGTACATTTTTACCTAATTCGTGAAACGATCAAGAGACATACTAACATAATGTCCAGAATTCGATTAGATAGATGTTACAAGTCGAGTTTTGGAGTCGTAATATTCTGAGTTAGAAAACATCGTTTTTTGGATAAAACACGAAACAATTGTAGAGTATCGATAAGAAGATTTGAAATTGACAACATATTTTTTTTTCCGTTTTGACGTTTTTTGAAGCCAGTACTTAAGCATAATGACATTATAGTATTGAACCTTTGTGGATGAAAACCAGAAAAACCATTAAAGTTGACAATTATTAAATTGGTAGGTTGGCCTCTCTGTTAAATAATCTATGCTAACTCCGGTTCCCTGACATGACAGCTTATTAGGGTTGACAATATTTTTGGCTTTGATAATTTATTATATTTTTTACGGGGTATTTTGTAACACGTTGTATGTATATTTTTTGTTCGAGCGAGAGTTCTCGCCAGCGGTGAGAACAGCCAGCGATCGACTATTAAAAAATGTCTATTTTATTGACAAGGGATCTCTATCTTTTGTACATTTTTTGAGGACGGCGGTGGGACAGATGCCTTAGGCCAGGAGCCGAGCTTATCATTCTACGAGTTACAAATATAAGTAAGTATATAAAGGAGACCTGGGATTATTGTATTATTGGCATATTACTTTCCGTAAACTAATGTTAAATATTTATTCCATAAATTTTTCTTTTTTCTTTTTAGCATTTGATGGAATTGACATCTAAGACGAAAAAACCCTGGGTCACCTCATCAAAAACTTGAATATACCTATACTAAATGAAATCTCTTCATATTATAGTTATTTAGAATAAGTTAAGTTATTTTAGTATTTAGTTTTAGTTAGGTATGTTTTATTATTTTTCTGTTTAATGTTTGTGTCTTTTGAATAAAAATATGTAATTAACTACATAAATGTCAATGTTGCCGGTTTCATCTTGAACTGAAACTTCTTACAAAACTGTCCGAATGCTGTTTTCCTTTGACAGATTCTTTGAAATTTTTGTGATAAATAGATGGACATAAAACTAGTTAATTAATTTCACCCTGATGTTGTTTTTTAGATTAAGATCAGCTACCGGCCAGTGAAATCTTTTCATAATGTCAAAGATTAAGTAAGAGATAAAACAGACGATAAAATGCGAATATGTATAATGTTTGACCTGCCATCTTTAAGTTAACGTGCCACCACGTTACCATGCTAATCCGAAATTGATAAAAAAAAATCATAATACAATTTTAAGTTTGAAATTTGCGTTTATTTCAAACATTCATGATAGCAAGTCATAACATTACGTTTGTAAACAAAATAATAACGTTGCATCTTAACTATACTCTGATTATTCCGAGATGATGCCTGTGACAGCTCATATAATCACTTTTTTTTTACTTTTACATCGGTACGTACCTAGCGACGCCGTTCAGGAATTTAAATAATTGATCGCTTATTTTTAGACACATCGCTTGTGAGTATAGTAAGTGATTGAAATTACGAAATACGGCTGTCACAGGCATCATCTTAGAATAATCAGAGTATAGGTCCCCTATTTGTATAAGTAATAGATGAACAACGAACATAAGTGTGGATAAATATTTCATACTCCACTAGAGAAACCTGCTTCGCTTATAAGAAGCCTTTAAGTAACAGAGCTAAAGAATATTTGGCAGTGATTTGTTATAATATTATAATGTATGGAATTTATCCATATTGGATAATTTAGCGAAGGTAATAAATATTCTAACTAAATTTTTACTCGCGCATGCGTTTGCAACAAATATACTCGACGTTAAGAAACGGCAAACGTACTTGCGCATTTATAACATATAATTGTGACATTTATACAACAGTATATTTAAATACCTATCTAATTGTAGCCAAAACTTCATAAAGTTAATTCATAAGTTCATAAAATATATAAAACTACAAACTAAGAAGGCACGCGAGAAATACCATCAGATCCTATAATAATCTCCGATTTAAGGCACACGATTACTTAATAATATACCTTACACGTTAGAGCTTATACTTCAGTTAACCCGTCTAGCACCGACGACTACATTTAGTACATATTTATTTAATGTTTTTTTGACTAGGGACAAATAAAATTTCCTGATAAAATTGTATAAAACGCTTGGTCTGTCGTAGTATGAATAAAGTTAAGAAATTCAGTTCATAAAATAATATTACGTTGCAACTGCTGTTCTTAAGACATTTTTGATTTTTGAGCATTTTTGAAGTGTTTATATCTTGCAAGAGAACAATTCTACTTATTTCATACAAAACAAATATTGAATATTCCCAAAGCAATGCAATGATAGATTACTTATAAAATGTCTATGCAAATTATTGGAGAAAGCACTAACACTACCAAAAATTTCATTTTTTTTTTTAAATCTCTAGTTATGAGTTCTTGAAGCGTTTCTGATGCAGATGCTATAAGATGACGTCATTATCTTCTCCATTAACAATCACTAACCAGTTTTACGGAATATGAAAATAAGTCTGCGTATAACCGTCGGTGCCGACAGTCATAAAGGCACGATACAACCCTGCTTACAGCTAGTGATAATACTTCAAACTCCAAAATAAATTCATACAAAACCTCAATATAAAACAATCTCAACATGCACAACAACTCATTTTCATTTCAAATTCTACACATTTCGTTTAGTACCTATATAAAAAATAAAAAATAAATACAATGTACAAATCGCTTAGAAAACATTCAAGTAAGGCTCAATAAATTTATTAATGATTATCCTTTTCATGTTTTACTAGATCTTATCGTGATGTAAAAGCCTTTAATCCAATTCGTTTTGTCTACACCTAACAACAATAAATCGGATCACTGTTCAATCGACTTTATTAGTGACCAGTTTATTTGCTCTCGAGTGTACAATGACACCAAAGTTTGCAATTAGCGAGATGTTACATTTGACTTTACCATCGCGCTTTAAATCAGCCTTGTATATTTCAAAGATGAAAGTCGACGTTCGACAATCTGCCCCCTACCCCACAACAAATAACAAAATCAACAAAATGGACAATTTTTTGAGGAAAATCTTGCAATATTGTCAAATTATACGCTTTTAATGTACCTTTTGTAGGGGCAGGCCTATTTTAGCGACGTTAGGAAGGTATCCAAAATTTTGCTTCCCAATTGTTTCATTTTTCCGAAACTGTATATTTTAGAAATATATGTTTTCTGAACCGATTAATTTTCAGAATGTTTAAATAATTACCTACAGAACATGCAGGTAACAAGCAGGTTGTTTTATAACAATCCAGAAAAGTCCAACGGTTTCAGAAAAATATGATTTTATAACTTATAAAAAATCGCACAAACGAAACAATTGGTAACTGAATAACTCCTAACAGGCTTTGGATGCTTGAATTATGTAAGTGCGGTCACACCACACAAGTAAAAAAATGCAAGATGTAACTAATCACAAGGAGTGGCTTCAAATTAATCAATTCCAGTTAACGACTTCCTTTTTTAAAGGATGCTTCCTACAATACACATTAAAACTAATCCAGTTCCAATCTCTACATAACCTGAGCTCACACTGTAAACATATAAAGAAAACTGAACTCTATGGTGTATAATAATAGACTAAAGACTCACGTGTGTCGCAGATAACTCATAAAACATCTTCCGCTTTTTCTTTTTTATATAGCCACTAAAGGCAAAAGAGAAAACCACCTCATAGAAAGCGGTCGCCGTGACTGAAATACGTCAGCAATACTCCTTTAAGTCCACGTTACAAGGAGACGACGTCCACCTTTTTTCACCAATTACACTGTCATCATCAAGATACGTCCTGTGACTATATTCTTTCACGTTATATCCTCTTTGGTGTGACAATCTAATATCTGTGGTAGGGAAGTTGAGACATCACAGACACATATCTGCAATAGACGCAAAGGTATCACAGACTTACATCTGCAATAGACGCAAAGGTATCAAAGGTGTGGAGTAACTCTAAATAAGTCGCGACTGCTTGAGATAGTGCAGGAGGAGTTGGTGCAGGAACTTGTATTGGTGCACGTTTTGGATTAGGTTGGCGCGCTGCTGGTGCAGCAGGCCGACGGTGCGAGGAATATCCAGCTCCTGGAAGAAATTAGCCCACTTCATCGTTAAACATGCGCGTCATAATTAGGGATCGGACATTCGGATGCTTTTATACCTATAATTAGCAAATTTCCCGAAAAAGCTCAGCAAGTATGGAGTCGGCTTCATATAAATATTATTTTAAATATTTAAGTTCCGGGATTCCGGGATTGTATAAAACATCAGGAAATAGTGATAACTGACGAAATATTTAGTTTACGACTATTTTCAGCAATTTAGTTAACATAACCTACACGTTGGTAAACAAACCACATATTTTGTAAAAATAAACAATTAAAATATGTTATTCATTTAAATAGGTACTTTAAATACATAAGTGTATATGTATCCTAATTTCCGGTATTGCGGGAAATTCCCAGAAATTTATGAGCAAAATTAAATTGAGTCCGCCTCCATACTACTTAACATCATAACAACAAAAAAAAAGCTTCCGAATTTCCGATATTTAGTCATAATAGTTGTTTTCAACCAACTTCAAAAATTCATAAACTTACAATAGCTATAGTTTACTTAAAATGCTCTATAGTCTTATGTGTAGTGACATCATAATTCAAGAGAAAGTGACAGCAAGTACTTGTAATATACAAGTAAATTAAAATTTAAGACTCGTTTTTTGAACGCTTCTCATTTTAGCCAGAGAGAAGTGAAGGTCGTCTATTCGTCAGCACTGAGTATTACAGTTCAAGCAGTGGCAAGCGATACGTTGAGAATTTAGACGACCTTATAAATATCTAAGTACATCCAGTTAACGGGGTATAAATACGCGAGCGCCACGGTAGAAGACGCGTTCAAATTTCCCAAATGTAAAGTTTTCGGTTATTGTGCACACAGATAGCGGAGACTTGTATTCGAGCGTTTACCTGGTTGCTGTCCACACAATGCAGTAACAGCGCGGCGGCGAGCGCGGTGCCGGCGAATGCGGCGCGCGCACAGCTGACGACGAGCGGGGCGTTGTGGCCGCCTAGAGCGCTCGCGCTGTCCGCTTCGCACGCGAGGCGGAGGCCGTTTAGTTCCGCTAGAAAGTCTGTAAATGGCAAAGCGGTAAAGAGTAAGTTGAATTAATGAGTAGAAAATTCCAGGAACACAACTACCTAGCTAAATAAGTGAGTGAGCGTTTCAGGGTGTAGTTAACAAGTTAACAGTACGTACCGAGGAAGTGCGCGACGTCCTCGGGCGCGGGCATGTTGTCGCGCCACAGTCGGTAGTGCACGTGCCACACGGTGCGCGAACGCGCGCCGCAGCGCACGCGCAGCTGGACCGAGCCGCCCCATGCAGCGCGGCTCTCGCGCATCGCCGTCACTTGGTACTGCCGGCAATAATAGTTAACCTATAAATCCTACCGACTGCGCCAATTACGTTGTGAAATTTCATATCAAATTACAATAAACATGTAACAAATTGTTACAATTAATTATACAGTTTTTAGAAAATTGTTGTGAACTAAACAAGACTTCAAATAAAAGCTAAACATTTTAAATAGAAAATACTTCGGTTTTTTTTACAATAATACAAATGATTTTCACGTCACCTTTGAATATTATTAAATGTAATCAAATGTTTAGTTCAAGTAAAGTAATTGTACATATCCAGTGGCGTAGCGTGGGTTTTCGGCGCTCGGGGCCGACCAGAAATTCGCTGCCCCCTATTTTTAACCGACTTAAAAAAAAACAGGAGGTTCTCAATTCGTCTGGTTTTTTTAAATGTATATTCCCCGATAATATAATAATATAATATTTTCCGTATAGGGGGCGGCCCCTTTTGTCTGCCGCCCGGGGCCATGGCCCCCCCAGCCCCCCCCACGCTACGCCACTGTACATATCATTGTATATGACACCTGATTTTGACTGTATAAGAAGAAAACTTTATTGGAGAGTCCAACAAAAAATTAAAAAATGTGTTTCGCACCGCAGGGAACTTCTTTTTACCCAAAACTTAACAACATGATCTACTTTCAGTACACATATCTTCTCCTTTCCCAATAAGGACCGTCTCCTTACCTTGCCCATATCGGCGGTGCAGTCCTCAGGCGGCAGGTAGTGCGGCCTGGTAGCCCCCACTCGCGCCAGCAGCCGGCTGCCCACCTGCCACGCGCACTCCCACACCATCGCAGCCGGCACGTGAGCGTCCACCTTCGCCACCACGTAGAAACGTTGGGTGTTACCTACCGTCATCTACAACAACATAAAACAGTATTGTTGAACTACATCAGTTGTGTCACCAGAAATAATACAATATCCAACATTGGAACTACATATCACTGCTAGATCAAAAGAGTATCAACTCAAAATCTTTCTCAAAAAAAATCTCTTGTAATTATGAGGCATGTCAAATATTTTAAAATCCTATGTTGAATGAGATTATTGCCCTGACTGTACAAACATGAAGAAGTTGTTAGGGTTTAACAGAAGGTTGACTGAATGTACAGATGCATGCGATATAGGTTGTGGAGCTGTCCTCGCTCTGAATTAATAACCATTTCATAAACTATGGTCTACTACTAACTCAACTTAAATCTACGAGTATAGCATTATCGTATGCTTCAAGAAAGGTTTTAGAGATGTTAAACGCATTTGAGTAATTGAGTGTTACAAATACCGTTGCGGAGATGGCTTTCTAGCAAATTATAAAGCAGAAACGTTCGATTGTGGGATTTGTGGACCATTTAAAATTGGTTTTTAAGTATTGTTCTCTGACATATAATCATTTAATCATGCAACAAACCTTCTAAAAGTGTCTAGAGATCATACTTACAGTGATATGCGAAGCGTTCATATACCCGTGCGGATTGGTCGGTGTAGGGTGCAACTTGACCCTGTTGTCTTCATACGGCAGATTGTCCGCACTGTTGCCGTTCAGGGCGGCGTGCTGCGGCAGCAGCGCTGTGCGGACGGAGCCGCCGGTCGCGCGGCCCTTAGGGATCTGCTCGAAGGCGAAGGCTAGCTGGTCGTCGGACATCTTCCGTTCTAGGAGTTGGCACTGAAGGGGAAAGTTGATAGGTGATTATAGGATGTTAGCTATATTAAGGCGAAAGAAAACAATACGTCATGGTTGAGAAGCGCTACAAGACATTATGGAAACAATCTAAAAGCATTGAAAGAGCATATTGACTCGCAAATTTGAAGGTTAAGTAATACATAAGTGTAATAATTTATTATTATTGGAAACAGTCAGAAAAGTAGAGCACGTTAATTTCGAAATACCCACACAGTTATTAGGAATTTATATTAACCCAGTTGCACAAACGTTTATTAAATTTAATGTGTCCATCTAGTCGAATTAAAAAGTAACACAATGTATAAACATTTATAGAAACTTAAAGAAACGGGGTTGACAATGCCGACAAATTGATTTCGATTAATAACGAAAACGTGACCGTAATGTCAGTGTTCTATATTTGTTCCTGAGTCATGGATATTTTTTATGTATATATTTCTTTATATAAGTATTTATATCGTTGTCTATTACTTATAGTACAAGCCTAGAGCTTAGTTTCGTACTAGATCATTTCGTGTGACATTGTCCCCTGATATTTAATTATTTATTTATTTACAACGTGTCTTGAGTGGGCATCCTAACTATCCTAAGTCCAAGATATCATTAAAGGCATCAAATGACAAGAAGCTACTGAGTCACTTACCATAGTTTCTTTGGTAATGCTAGGTGGTAGAGGCTGGAACTTCGGCAAGCCGGTGGACCAGCGATGCTTGTTCGCGGGCTGCGGCGGCGGCTTGGCCTTGTCCCTCCCCAGCGTCGCGCTCTTCACCTCCTTCCCCCGCCCCATGAACACCCCCCAGCGCCGCCGCTTCTTCTCCTTAGAACTAACACTATTAACACTGTTAACACTGCTTTTAGTGGCGTCCAACTCAACACTAGTGCTGTAAGTCGAGTTCATAACAGAACCAGACAGAGCCGTGTCGTTGACTCGTATATCCGGCACGCTTATAGACGTGACGTTGTCGTTCGATTTTGAAATGGTATTGTTATTCGACACCCGATGCGTCGAGAGACTCTGGTACGGAGTCTCGTCGTAATTATTGTCGTCTTTAATCGATATTTTGTCGATTGATAGAGCTATATTTTCAAACTCCTCTTTGTTTATGGATCGATTCGATATGTTTAAGTCTTTCGGTACGCTGGACTCGCGTACACTGTTTATTATTTGAGCGTTGACGTAGTGACTGTCGGGTTCTACCTTCATTTGGTGATACGGTAGATTCAAGCTTGGTTTCGAATGGTTTCCATATTTGTTTATACTGGGATGGCTGCCGTTTCTTTCGTTTAATCTATTTATTTCATCTGTGGTAGTTAGACTTTGCGCTCGGTCTCTCATAGTGACTTTGTCACTCTGCCAAGGAAGAGGAACGTTTTCATAAATAGGTTCCTGCGTATCACTCAGCTTAGCCGATGCTATCTGCTGTTGCGGCAGCACTAGATGCCTTTGATAATTCAACCTATGCATCGGCATAGAGTACATAATATTCCCTCTTTCATCATAGACCTTTTGTATATTATCTGATATATGATGCGGGTCTATTATATGATGGGGATTGTGATTCAATACCGAGTTTAGGTTGTTGTATGTTCCATGAGCTCCCGGAACAACATTCGGCCTGTAATTGACCACGTTATGGTTACCATTCAAGTATCCTAAATGTCGGTTTAAAGCTGTTCTGGTCGACACTAGGTCCGGACTGGAACCTGAGACGTGGGCGTTGATGTATCCTCGGTGGTAATTCAGCGCTTGGCTCGCCACTGCTAAATCTGGGGTTGAATTTGAGGCTAGCCCTGATGGATACGGCGGTGGAGGCTTATAAACATTTACGTAGTGCATCTGATTGACGTCTGCGTGTATGTTAGGGTTAACTGCGAAGGGATAGTTTGTGCCCATGTATTTAAGGCCGTATAGGTAGTCATCCGTGGCGGCTTGTTGGTTGAGCGTGTGGCGAGTGACGTCAGGGTAGGGGATTCGATGGATGTCGGGGTGCGAGCCGTAGCCGCGAGGCTGGTTGACTTGTGCGTGGGAGTGGTTCTGGTAGCGTAGTTGCGCTTCGGCTCTTTGCTGTTGGTATTTTTGTTGTATGGCGGTTTCGTAGTCGGGTGCTGGACGGTATTGCGGGAGTTGGACCCTGGAAGATGGACATAACTTATCAGTATTTACATTAGAAAGGTCAGTCGATTGTGAATTTTGAACGTCAGAAGTTTCATCTATGTTGTGTCTATGTGTCCCGGAGCCAACACGGGACCTGTGTGCTCTTTGCCATCTTTATTTCATAAATATGGAACTGAATGAACAGGGCACCAAGCGGATCCAAGTGGGAGTTGTTCGTTTCCGGGAGAGAAGAAAGGAGAACTCGCTTCGAGAATTAAGCAAATAGAAAAGAACCAGCTCCCTGATGGCTTCTAGAAGTAAGCAAGTAGCAGTGACCTGGCTCTGGGCGGCAGCGGCTCCCTCAGCTCGAGGCAGGAGGTGGAGTGCGCGCGGTGCGCGGAGCTCAGCGGCTCCAGGCGAGAGCTGCTGGCTTCGCGGGAGTCCAGCTCCTCGCGGCTGTCCGATAAACCTATTTCCTGCTGCAGAAGAAGAATTTTGATAAGGTTAAGTCTAAGTGTTTGAGATCTTTGATAATTGTTGATTATGAAGTTTAAAACTGTCACTTTGCGCTGAAAAGGATCAAAAACTTCTAAGCAACCTTAAAATTCTCCATCAATAACATTTGTTGACATGTAAAATCACATCTTATACTGATCATACTAATTGGATCGTAGTAAAACATGAAGGTATATTAGTTGAGTTTAATCCAGGACTTTATCATCACACATGTTGATGGACAGTACTAGCTTAAGACGTCGAGATGAGTACTGTCGTACCACATTTTTCAAGAATACCCGCTAGATATTTAGAGGGTAACTAAGTGCCTAGGAAGGAATGTCATGACATAAAACCATGGTTCAAAAAAAGGTGGCAGTTATTAAACATGTATTAAAATTAATTCGTAGACAGTGCAACTCTCAGATCAATAAATACTGTAACGTGTTTCTACGAAAAGCCATTACTTTCGCTAAATACCTGCAACGTCTAGGATTACAACCTGAAAGCCACCGCAAAAAATCATTTGAAAGTAGGTATCTATCTAATCACCAGCATTACTATCCTTAACCAATAGTAGACTGAAAGATATCTGACACGCTAGAATACCTCTAATAATAGAGACGTATCAGATTGTTTTGCCCATTGAGGCAAGATATATCAACACGGGCTCTTTTGTCCCCGGTAAAACCTAATTGAATTGGACACGTTATCGTATTGTCAACGTTATGATAGCTCTTGATGTCATTTCATTTCGCCAAACAACGTTTCCCAAACTGATTCATTTTCCAACTGTTTCATTTGGGCAAATGCTTTTTTTCCAAAACTGTAAATATTTAGGTTAGGTTGGTTTAAAAAAAAACCAGAAACATTTACAGTTTTAGAAAAAAAAGCATTTGCCCAAATGAAATAGTTGGGAAATGAATCAGTTTGGGAAACGTTGTTTGGCGAAAAGGCAGAGAACCGATAGCTCTTATTGTACTTGACGGTAATGGTAGCCGAGCTAAAAAGAATACTATAACATATCAAAAGTGTTTAGGTTAGCGAGTAGAAAAGAACCCGTGTAGATTGAACCCATTAGGCATTAGGTCCGTCATTTGTCCTTATTTTTGTGCAATAAAGATTAAATAAATAAATAAACAACAATTAATGTAAGGGATAAGTTCGTTCTACACGGATTTCCATCAATAACTATTTATTTATGAAGTAATTTTAACATTACATTGCGTCCCCCGGTCCACGTTCGCGTCACAACTCTCAAGCTATAAATGACACCTGTAAAAACCAGTTCCTCGACACAACACTCAACGATTTCACCAAACATTATGCACAAAAACCGATTATTTGTCGATTATATCGATTGTTTAATCGAATACGTCAGAAGTGCTCCGATCTAACTGTTGCTTCCTATGTATGGATAAGTCGCAGGGTTGTCACATAAATTATTATTGTAATAACATGTATGTATCAAATGACATGTAAAAAAAGTTACCTTTCGAAGTATGGTACAATTTTGTGAGTCGCAAGCGTACATTTAGGTCCTATTTAAAAAAAATGCTTGAAATCGTCAATGTCATTAGAGATGCCAAGTCATTTGTAACTTAAAGGAAACTCAACCTTATTGTTGTAGAATGCCAGATCGACTATGGACCAAAGGTGAGTCACAAATTTAAGTCTTTGGCTGTACATAGATTTTCCATAATCGCGTGACAAACATACAAACATTCTGATAGTCTTATAAATGAATGCTTTAGTTTATATCGTACATACAATAACATGGCTCGGGAAACAATGAGAGCCAGTTTTAATAATAATCGTTTAACTAACGAAGTTTAGTAAAAAAATAAAGCCAAACACATGAGCCCGGACCTACCTCACCTTTATTAAGTCACTAATAACTTTAGCTGTAATTACTTCAAGACGTTCTATTGCTGGCTTCATTTTACGGATCACACCGTTAATATAAAGGTCTAATAAAAAGCAAGTATCTAGTAAAAAAATAAAGATTTGATGCGCAGATGAAATGACGTTAGAGAAAAGAGGACGTTTGTACGGAAACGGTTCTGTTTGTTACCAATTTTTTTGTGGACATTACTTAAGTACTCCATAGTAACATGAACTCTTTCTACCTGCCATTTTTAAAAGACAACAATAAAAAAAATCAATAAAAGAATAGGTTCCAAATTCGTCGCGCTTTAATGGTTTTTTACTTACGAAATTTCCGTCAACTGGCAACCCTACGTGCACGGTACGTGCGCGCGCGCCGAACGTGATCGTATCTCTAAGGCCCGCTGACCACTAATTGATTCATTTCTAATTGGACATTAATAATTCAATGAGTCGATTATATGCTGATCGACCGTCACAATTCGATTAAAATTAATAATCGTGTCAATGCATCGATTTGCCTTTTAAATGGTATGGAGAAGCCAAATGAGCACAAAGGATGATACGATCTGAAACCCAAAGAAATTTGAATCTCAAGACTATAATCTCAAGCCTGCAAATACGTTGCCAACCTTGAGGACTAAGATGGAATGCTTTGTGCTAGTTATTTCAACGGTTGTCTTATGCCCACACCGGAACACAGAATGCGAGCCTTGCATCTGTTTGTTACGCCTTCACGGTTCAAACGCTTAACCGATTTTGATGAAATTTGGTATGGAGATATTTTCATTGTTTGATCTCGTCCTTCAACAAACTAACATGTCTAATAAAAATCAAGCTTTAAAAAACCCAGCTGTAGCTAACAAACTTTAAATCGTTATAAATTCTAAATAAATATCCAAAATGGAAAATAATGAAATAAACCTAAAGATGATTTTTTTAAATACCTATTCAATGATACCCTACTTGTTACAGTTCGTTTTTTCTTTTTTACAATAATATGGCATCTGGCTGCCGCCATATTGAATTTTGATCAGTCATACTTTTAGTGACACTCACAAGATTAAGCCAAACCGATTGACATAAGAATCGTGTTTAGTTTCTAGAGCGCCTTAAAGGAACAAACACATCCATATAGGCTGATAAACACATAACCCTCCTCCTTCAGCAGTTGGTTAAAAACTAACCGCGGTAGAGAAGCATACACACTTTCTTCCCCACATAGCGCGGTAATTATCCGATCGGCGCGCGATCAGGCGGCGCCTCGTAACCGCCGCCATAACAGACGCACACGCATGCTAAACGGCCCATGGCATAGCGCGAGGAATGTGGACGAAACGTTAACTACTCCAACAAAAGAATTAACTTTTGTATGAATACTATTTTAACATAATGTCATTGTTGTATTTACCGTGCGTGAGTTCGACAGGGCCAGCATTGGTACCTCTTCCTGCCTGTTATGTTTTAACAGTGTCTTTAGCGCATAAACGTTTACATTTTTTCTAATAATAAAACATATCTATGACACCCATGGCACTTTACCTATGTTTAAAAATTAAACCGGTTATTATTACAAATATATAACAGTAGGGTGAATAGAATTGACGTAGGGTTACATGATGTTCAATCGTTAATTAATTTTGATTCAAATCAAGTCAAAAGTCTTTATTAAGAGCGGTTTCTTAGCCCTTCAAGCGGCAAGGAAACTATAGTTAGCTTAAATTTTAATTTTGTGTTAATGTCATAAAGTATAAATTGTTTTTTGACAGCAGCCGTTACACGGTTGCTTGCCACTCGAAGGGTTAAAATACTTATAAATGCGTACTACAAAATCCAATAGTTGATTAGCCCTATTAACCATATAATTAAATATAATGCCCTCTGAAAGTTAGTTGATCATCGGAGATAATGCCCAAGTCTCTAGCGATGGTTTTTCGATCCAATATTTCTTCTGCTAGTTCGTAAGAATTGTTAATGGGGTTAATTTTTCTAGTAAATGTAATTACAAAGCACTTACTAACGTTAAGTGCAATACGATTATCACGACACCATTTGTGAAGCACATTAATATCACGCTGAAGTTGAAGACAATCACTAATATTGAAAATATTTAAATTATAAATAAAGAGATTCAACAATTTGCCCGAATCGGACGTAAAATATGAAGAAATCTTTAAAATTAATCACAACATACATTAAATATGTTTACATCACACGCAACCAAACTTGTCATTGTTCATCATGGTTCATCATGGTTGAAACTTTATCATTTAAATTATAAAATACTTTATTGATAAGCCACCCTTCAATGCAGTTTTAAAATTGTTACCTTTTTAAATTTTTTATTTATGAGGTAAAAAAACTCGTATGGCGGTAATAAAGGAACTCTTGTAGAACAGGGCATTCTTCACTCTAGGAAGGTACAGTCACGAGATTTAATTTGGGACCCACTTTAAGTCCAAAGTCAATCTGACATTCTACAACAATAAGGTTGAGTTTCCTAAAAGTTACAAATGACTTTACATCTATAATGACATTGAGGACTTCAAGCATATTTTTCTTGAAATGGGTCCCAAATTAACGCTCGTGACCGTAAGTAGGTACAAACTGTATTTATATTGCGTGCGATAACCATGGTGCAATGAGTACTTTCAACAGCTAGTTACCTACCTCTATAACTACCCTTACCTGGAAGTTGGTATGCGACTCCACGGGCGCGTTCAACGCCTGCTGGTGCCGCATGTGGAAGGTGTGCTGCAGCACGCAGCTCCGCCACACGTACTTGCCGGCCTCCGGGCTGGGCAGCAGGAACGACGCCGACTCGCTGGCCTTCTGGCACTCGATGCTGAACGTGCGCTTACGGTTGATCACTATTGTGATGTCCATCCATCTAGACAAGAAACGAGAGCTCATTATTTTTAAAACATTTATTTGACTGTACTGAACTACTGACAGACTTTGAATTCCAACTACCTGTAAAAGTGCGGCGTGTCGCTATGCTCGCTGAGCACCCTGATGCCGGTGAGGGAGACGGCGATGGTGACCTCGCCGTTGGTGTTGGCGTCGCGCGCCGAGAACAGCTCCTGCCCGTAGCCTCGCAGCTGCTGGCAGGTCGTGATGAAGCCTTCCTCTGCTTGAGCCTGGGGTGAAGGGGTGAAGGTTAGGAGCAAAACGGGACAGGTTGAGATAAGACCAGCATAAGAAAGGCAAACGAGCACACAGTCACCTCTTCCTGTTTCATCAACTTGACGATTGACAGGTGTACCTACAGTGCAACCACAAAGTAAGAATCTAACCTATAATGACTTTTTTATGCAAAAGTGCTTGCAATTTGGCTACTATGAACTCATCTCTGCAATGAATAATAAATTGTCACCTGTGACTGTGACCAGTCGCTATCAGGATGTTTTAACCCAAGTTGATTCTATAATCGTAATCATATTTTGAACTTATGGCAGCTCTTATTTACTTGACAATAAGTGCTACTATAACGATAACAATACGACTGTTTATAACAGTCACTCGTACAACCCTCTTCTACAAAACAGTTTAGACCATAACCCATAGACAGACGCGACAAAATAAAACAACGACTAAAAGAGAAGCATTTATACGCGGACAGACATAAGACGGCATCTTTACTTATCTCACTCCGTGTATACTTTTTTTCAAGGCCGATTTTGTTTGTCACCAGAATTGGTGCCAAACAATGGAGTGAACTGTTGCTAACTACTTTATTGTGTGTTGTTCGTGTTTATTTAGGTGGCGTAAACATCTGTGATCTAAATTGGTGTATTTTAGGCTGCAAAAGACATGTATTTTAAAAGATGAAAACTTAATCCTTTCACCGGTTATCATTTCTCATGATAAACCGCCTTAATAAGGTAGGCACTCAATGACAGAAGCTTTGTCTGATAAAGGTGATTTGGTCGGGTTGTCTGTATTTAAATCTTAAAGGGTTTATACGCAAGCAGTTTGTCTACGTAGCACTGTCTACGCCATGACCCCATTATTGCAACTAGATAAAGTAACGTAGGGAGGGTTAGGGATTTTTCGGCTCTTGCCGGACTAAAGAGAACAGAAAGTCGTACCACTAAAGCCACCCGCCCACAGCCGTCAAAAGTCCAAGATTAAAAGAGACTTGGTTTAGTATCAATTAAATTGTAATTTGCTTAGCATAGCCAACATGTTTGGTGTGTGACTGACATACACATTTTGCATTTGGCGGAAAGCGTTCAAAAGGTTACTATTTTTTATTGCACAACCTTTACGATTTCAACTTAATGTTATGTTTATCAGTAACCACATCAAGGAGATACATGAGTGGTATTACTTTACAACACCGTGTATAATTGCCAATCCCAAATAGATTACACACCGTCTGGAAAACTTATCAAACTTATCAAGATTCTATATAGAATAATCATCAGTTGCTATCAGAGTAGGTAAATAAAATTTAAACCAAACAGTTTTTAGATTAAGAAAATATGGTTAGCTAGGTTTTCAGTCGCTAAATTGGTTAGTTGTTATCGCATTTACAGAAGTTGACGTATGCGGTTGCTAAACATGGACAGAGGGGCTATTGCCTAACGCACTGGTTTTCATTTTGAAAATCGAAGCCTTGTCTGCATACAAAATGAAAACAATTGTTCTACTTTGAACTTGATTGCGATTGCGAGTGCGTTAGGCAATAGCCCCTCAGTTATTACCAACTGACAATTTAACTTTAATTACTCATATTTTAGATGTATGATGGGAAGTTCTATAGTTATCCGTGACCATACCACCAAGCAGTAGCCTTACCATGAGTTACAATTACCGTACTCGGTAGCGAGTACGGTAATTGTAACACGTGGTAAGGGAACAGCAGTGGTTGCATTGCTATTTTCCGGTGTTGTTATAATGATAAGACAGTTCTCAGGGTTGACAACGCATTTGCGGTCTTAATATTGTAGTCTTGATAGTGCAACTGACTACGGGTCTCAGACGCCATATACCATCAGGTGGCCTGTGTGCTGCGTATGCGATAAAAGAGTTTAACTTTTACATTAATCAAGTACAGTCGAGTTCAAAAATATGTGTACATACTAATTCATATATGGCAGTATATCATATACTACGTAATTTAATCTATACCTATTTAATCATAATTCATATATGGCAGTTAAAACATGACATTAAATAGACAAGGTACTAAAGTGTACACATATTTATGAACTCGACTGTACCTAACTTGTGGCGCTACCCTGTACACCGCCGCGGCAGGCGGCCTTAAGCTGGGTCCACATTACGCGCGGCAAACCTTCGAACATTGGCTCGCGCGGCGGCCGGGGAGACGGGAGACGAGGTAACCCCAAAAGCCGCGTATCCACCAAGCGCACGCGCTCGCGCGGCCGCCTCGCGAGCCAAATGCTCGGTCCGTGTGGACGTGCCTCAGGACTGTTCGGGTGCACGATGCCGAGGCAACGAGTCCTGAGGCACGTCCACACGGACCGAGCATTTGGCTCGCGAGGATGCCGCGCGAGCGCGTGCGCTTGGTGGATACGCGGCTATAGAGGCGCGCCGCGCGAGCCAATGTTCCTGCGTTTGCCGCGCATAATCCGTACGCGCCTAGAAAACTTTAGACACATTTAATTTTTCATGCTTTATAAAATGTTGTCGGTATCCAAGATGTATAACTAACATAAAAAAACTTGCAAGAGAATTTTTTTTTTTAAAAGGTCGTTTTGTTCAAGATATTTTTTTCTTTAGCAAATATTTACACCTCAAGATAATGATAATGACTCTTTCATGTGTGGAGATAACACAAAAAAGTCACACGTAATTTTATTGTACCGTCAATATTTGGCAAATGAAAACATTCCCGTGGAAAGCCATAACATAACAATTATTGTGAATGGAATAATTAAATCAATACATTATACAGTGTGTAAATGGTATATGGGCATTCCTTTTAACTGTGGTTAGTATAGCCCCTAATGAGCACACTAAGGCAGCTTTTGTTAAAATTAAATAAAATAAAAATAACCATACAAAATAATTTACACGCAATGTATAACAAAAAATGCAATTAATGATGTTTCAAAGTTAAGTATTATCAAAGCTGAGATGTCTTAACTTCTAATAAGAATTAATTCTTTTATGCATGGTGCACTTTAAAATTACTTACCTGACAGGTGGACTTAGATGTACATTGCGGGTCGATAGATTGTTCAAAAATTAATAACAATGTATATGTTAGCATAATCAAAACAATTCTTTTTGTTTATGATTAGTAGAGTCTTCATCTATGTCCATTTTTAACATTATATACCATACCATATCATACCATTTACACACTGCATATATAAACCACACGGTGCCACACGGTGTTTGCGGTCAAACTCCTCCAACACGGCTCGACCGATTTTTATATTTATTTGGTAGGTATGAAATTAAAGTAATATTTCATAATATTTGAATGGAAAAAAACATCCAGGCGGCGCCGGGCGCGGACAGCTAGTGTATTATTAAATATTGGGTGCATGAGTATTAGCAACATATTTGAAATTGCATATATTCAAATGGGAAAAAGCATTTAGGTACCTCACATTTTTTTCTTAACTTTTTTAATAAATGCATTAAGAAACACATGATTTGAATAACTATCAATTCCACTTATATTTGTTGTCTATCTAAATCCATGCATTTCCTATACAATTACCAGCAATAAATAAGAGAAATCTTGGCATTTAAATGATCCCATGGCATGTGAATGCTTGTACGGAAAACCCTGCAAACAATGAACCTACATAACCATTCTAACTAGAACCCTGTTATGTACATAGTTTCATACAAGTAGAGTTGTAGATAATGTGGCCAGTTTATTAATAAAAATATATTAGTAGATTAGATAGATAACCACAGAGAAAGGGTGTTTTTATGTTATAAATATCAGAGGCCCGTTTCACGAAGCAGCAAGTTACAAATTACAAGCGGAACTCTCTTTCGAGCAAAAGGAGTTAGAAAGAGACTTCCGCTTTTAATTTGTAACTTGTAGCTTCGTGAAACGGGCCTCAGGTCATAGTTGGTCAGGTAAAAATGGCGTTATTAATTATGACGAAAGATGTAAACCAATTAGGGCCCCCGCACATTAGACCACCAGTCGCCGCCACTTAAACGCGACCACCAGTGGTTCAGTCAGACCACTGCACGCCGCCACCAGTGGCAGCCACTGGTGGCTGGATGGGGCCACAAGTAGTAGCCACTAGTGGCTAGAATACATTGTTCATGTGGTTATGTGTGCGCGCGAATCGAACGACAAAACGCGGCCACAAGTAGCGAGCGCGGTCGACTCCCGCAGCTTGTGGCTCGGACGCGGCCACTCAAACGCACGGTGTGCGCCGATGCTATACAAAATGTATGGAGAAACGCGTCCGCAACTTGTGGCGGCCACTAGTCGTTCTAATGTGGTCGCCACTAGTGGCTCAATGTGCGGCCGCTCTTAGTGTTATATGACACATAACCCATTTATTTCTTAAAGTAACTTTGTTTGTTACACTTTCACCGCTAAATCGTTGAACAAATTTGAAAAAATATATATTTATCGATATAGCTTGAACCCCTTGGAAGGACAGAGAGTTCTTTAATCAGACAGTTATCGAGGGAATAGTGATAAACCACTTTTACGCAGACAGAGTTATTAAATCTTCATCGTAATAAGAAGTGTACAAATCAATAAAAAGACCTCACTCGCTCGCACTTTAAAAGTAAGCGATTATTGAATAATAATGTTAAATTGTTCTGATCAGTTTTGTTTACATCTTTGGCTTCTTTGATGCCAATATTATAAGGATAATGATTAAGTATACAGAAGGAATGTTACTATCTGTAATGGACTGTTGAACAATTAAACGATTATTATAAGTGAACTGTAAAGGTCAAGTATTAATTAGATGATAGAACGGTATCTTTACATATGAACATTAACATTTTGCCTCAATAATTGAGTTTTACGAACCTGTTTTTATAGATACCAATCTAACCAGTACCAATACAAGCAACATTGCAAAATTTATGTGTGAATTAAGTACTGTATAATTAAAAAGTAAATTTAGCTCATAAATACTTGTCACAAGGCTATTAGAAATGGAGGGTTGAGTAAATTTTATTAAGATTTGCAGCACAATAATGATTATTCGGGAGAGGCTCTTGCCTGCCAATGGGATGACCTGTAGCCGGTAACCTATTGCATGTCTAAAGTTTTGTTTTAGGATTGCTTAATTAACAATCCCGAAAAATGGAATGATTACATAACAAATTATCGAATGGAATATGTAATCTGATGGCCAAATTGTATGGACCAATTTTTGATTAAACTATACTCTTCACAGCTGGCAAGGTGGTGGCATAGTTTAACTCAAAAGGTTATTAGTTGTAGGTATGTTCGAATACTCTGTGTGTCATCTCAGTGCAAGCCATAGTCATCACTATTTATTTATAACAGAAGTCTTACCTGAGACATGTTATGCAGTGCCATATGGTGTTGTATTACCGCTGCCGTCAGCCACTCTAGCTTCCCTGTCTCTGCCAACGTACTAGCATCAATCAGCTGCCCGTTATCCAGCATCTGCTTCGGGAATGTCAGCAGATTCTTCAAATACTCTACGGTGTGCCTCTCCCGATCATGATTCCCATACTCTGCTTGCCGGCTATATGATGCTAGAACAACAGCCTGCTGGCAATCGCAGATTATCCGTCCCTCGACTAGATCATTCTTTAGTTGTAAAAAATAATGGTAACGGGTCACTTCGTCCGTGATTAAGCTAGTCCCTGATATAATGTAGTACATGACACGGAGATACAGTTGGTGGGAAGATGCGTATTTGTCCAATTGGCGCTTCAACGGACGCTCCAACTGGACCCATCGTAGTTGTTGCTGCCTGTTCACGTAGCGCAGCCCGAAAAACTCCGGCTGGTTGATCGCTTGCCGCTGGCACACGTTGTCCAGGCATTCCTGCCCGGTGCTGTCTATAGACAGCGTACAATCCGCCACACCACCATCCAACAACTCCACACTTATCACGAACAAACTCTTCGACGCTACGTTGTACTGCCGCGTCTTCTTCAACAGTTTGAAAGGCATCCTTACCCGCCCCCGTTTAGCAATAACATCTCATAGAAAACAAACGTTACGTTACGTTTATGGCATAAGAATGTATGATCCTATGCGTCCGTTACGCACGGCACATTTCCATCGCATTTCTAATAAGAATAACGTATTACGTATAGCTTGGATGGGTCGTTGCGCGTAGAGATACGGTGACGTGTTGTATTAGCGTAAAGCAATAAAATTTGCCAAGTAAACACAACACGAAATATAAAATTCACAACATTGCGGCCATCGTATTCTGACAAAAGTGACATATGACAGCTACGTAGGTATGCCCGTTTTGCAAACGTCAATCATCGATGTTATCGAATAGCAACTTAACAAAATCTGCTATCGATTCGTTTTACGTTGATAAAATATAAAAAAATGGAATTAGCGGTTATCACGAAACAAACCGCTCAAGAGGTTTAAATAATTGTCAATAAAGCGAAATATAGGAAGTGTTTACAGCTTTTGTGAGTGTTTTTAAGGGTGAAGCCAGACGAGCGTAATTTTTTGAGTTGTGAGTCGCGTAAATTCGGTCGAGTAATTTCTGCTACATTCGGTTTCATACAAAACTCCTGTTTGGTTCACACGGCGACGCAAAATCAGCTGGATTTATGTATACTTACAGCAAAAATTGCGCGCCGAAATTACGTGACTCACAACTCAAAAAATTACGCTCGTCTGGCTTCACCCTTACTCTGACATACCCAATCAAACTCATGAAAGTATTGTCCGGCAGAAAAAATATGAGTATTGCAGAAACTTATCTTGGTGCTAATGAAAAATAACCTTGCTCTGACATTGTTATATTTATCGTGTCAAGCTAATACTCTGCTAATAATTCACTATTAAACGAATTCATAATCAGATGCTTGTTCATGCTAACATACAGTTTGGCAAAAAAGTATTTGTCGTGGCGTCATATGAAGCTAATATAATGGTATAAAATGGCAACCAACCCATTGCGCAGCAGTTTTTGGGTCAAAATTTAATTTTGTTGACAATTTTACACTGCTCTCATTCTCTCTAAACTCTCTTAGCCAAGCTGTAGTTAAAAGTTATGAATCATTTTAATAAAACTCGACAGATTCAATCTTTTGATCATAACAATCGAATCGTTGCTTACTCAATACTGGTACATCCCTATCCAGTGTTGTCACCGAAAGGCCAAACCTTTTTTCACGTTAGCAACATTCCATTCAAGAGGCATACAAAGACACAGGAAAAACAATGTTAATATGTTAACTGTATATTTCCGCATTGTAAATGGAAACATCGGTTGAGGAATGAAAATAAAACATTGCTTGGGAAAGAATATAATTTAATAACTCAAAAAAAAAATGCTATATCGCTTAAAAATACCCAATAATACAAAAAAAATATAAACAAATATTACGCGGCGGCGCGTTTGGTGGCTGACGGGCCTGACGCGCCGGCAGTGACGCTGGGGTAGACCCAGTCCCTGGGTTCCCTCAGGACTTGCAACAGCTTCGCTTCAGGAGAGTTAGATTTCGGCTCGTGCATGTATTCCCATTTCTGTAAATTAAATAACGTGGTGATCAATGTGCAGAGAAAAGTGGTACTGTGATGGTTAATCCTAGGGGTCTCCCTCTAGTAGCATAACAACTATTATCATAATTGTGGCGTTTTCTATGAAAAGGGACCTTATTGTCGATGGCGCTTCCGACATTATTAACGATGCTCCGATATAAATAAAACGTCGCGTGACGCAGTGCGGCGTAAGCGCCATCGACAATAAGGTCCTTTTCATAGATAACGCCACAATTTCGTTTGTCATAACAGTTTGCGCTTAAAGTTGTTGCTCATTTGTGAATCTTCCCACTTTTTACGCATACTTTTTTTGTGGTGTCCGCATAATTAGGAACGCTTGCATTTTTCCCATACAATTGCCTACAAAAATGACTTTTCAATTTTGACAACCAATCAAAAAGTTCTTAACCTATTTTATTTTTAGTTACACTTATCGTTAACTAATAAACTAAGGTTTAAATGTATGTACAATTTATCGCTGTTAAAAACAAACATTTCATTTTATAGGGATTTAAAAAATTAGTGCTGACGCGTCCATACAAAGTTTTACAACCTTATATGAACGCCAAAAAAATACATTTTCAAATACAATTATTGTATGGGAAAAACGCAAGCGTTTCTATTTATGTGGCCACCACTGTATATAAAAATGAACCCCTATTTCTCCTGGTCACGCTATAACTTGAGAACGGCTCTACCCATTTCATTCATCTTTTTTTAAAATGTTTTTTAATACTTCGTAGAAGGTTCTTACATCAAGAAAATTAAGAAAATAGCGCAGAAAAATAAAATCCACTGGGAAAGTCGGAAATTTGTAGCGGGGCGAAGCAGCTGGCGGGCCGCTAGTAATGATACATTGCATAATAATTGTCTATTGTAGAGGCTGAACTTGGTGCCGCGGTCGTAGATGAGATTGAACTCGGTTTGTACTCACGGCATTGAGCGGCAGCGACATGAGTATGGACTCGTAGCGCGCGCCGGGTGTGTAGAGCCCGAACTTGGTGCCGCGGTCGGAGATGAGGTTGAACTCGGTTTGTACTCACGGCATTGAGTGGCAGCGACATGAGTATAGACTCGTAGCGCGCGCCGGGCGTGCAGAGCCCGAACTTGGTGCCGCGGTCGGAGATGAGGTTGAACTCGGTTTGTACTCACGGCATTGAGTGGCAGCGACATGAGTATAGACTCGTAGCGCGCGCCGGGCGTGCAGAGCCCGAACTTGGTGCCGCGGTTGGAGATGAGGTTGAACTCGGTTTGTACTCACGGCATTGAGTGGCAGCGACATGAGTATGGACTCGTAGCGCGCGCCGGGCGTGCAGAGCCCGAACTTGGTGCCGCGGTCGTAGATGAGGTTGAACTCTACGTAGCGCCCGCGGCGAAGCAGCTGCCACTGTCGCTCGTAGTAGCCGTACGCTGCATCCTTGTGTTTTTTAACTGTTACAAAAATAGCCGTTAACTATGATGGTTTTTAACTAGATTTGATAAAAAATAGTTGTGCCGTATGTTTACAAATAAGGGGTCACAATTATGTCGAGGACTTTTATTTATTTTTTCAAATGGTTAAGACTTATTTCAGAAACAACAAAAGCAGTTCTTGTAAGGTTAAAGTTACGTTAATGGTAAGTAGCAGGTCTTGTAAGGTTAAAGTTACGTTAAGGGTAAGCAGCAGGTCTTGTAAGGTTCAAGTTACGTTAAGGGTTAGCAGTAGGTCTTGTAAGGTTAAAGTTACGTTAAGGGTAAGCAGCAGGTCTTGTAAGGTTAAAGTATCCTAAGGGTAAGTAGCAGGTCTTGTAAGGTTAAAGTTACGTTAAGGGTATGCAGCAGGTCTTGTAAGGTTAAAGTTACGTTAAGGGTAAGCAACAGGTCTTGTAAGGTTAAAGTTACGTTAAGGGTAAGCAGCAGGTCTTGTAAGGTTAAAGTATCCTAAGGGTAAGTAGCAGGTCTTGTAAGGTTAAAGTTACGTTAAGGGTAAGTAGCAGGTCTTGTAAGGTTAAAGTTACGTTAAGGGTATACAGCAGGTCTTGTTATGTTAAAGTTACGTTAAGGGTAAGTAGCAGGTCTTGTAAGGTTAAAGTAGGTATCCTAAGGGTAAGTAGCAGGTCTTGTAAGGTTAAAGTTACGTAAGGGTAAGAAGTAGACATGTGCGCCGCGCCGGTTTCACGCCGATTTTATGCCGCCGCTGTTATTTTTCTATGCCGCGTCGGCGTAAAATTGGCGTGAACGGCGTGAAACTGGCGCGGTGCACATGTCTAGTAACTAGCAGCTCTGTAAGGTTAAAGTTACCTAGCGGTAAGTAGCTGGGTATGACGGCCTCGGCGCAGCTCGTGACGAAGTCGAAGGCCCTCTTCTGGTCGGGCGTGTCGAGGTCATCGAAGAAGATGCCGCCCACGCCGCGCCGCTCGCCGCGGTGCGGAATCGAGAAGTAATCGTCGCACCACTTTTTGAATCTATAATCACAAAAAAAGTTATTTCAAAACCATAGTAACTAGCGACCTGCCCTCGCTGCGCTTCTGTTTATGTGAATTTTCTGTAACACCCGTAGATAAACCAGAATTTATTATTTACTAGCTGCCGGCCAGCGGCTTCGACTTTCTCTGAGTATTTTTTTCATAAATGCTTTAAGTTGTCCTGACAGTAACGAAGACAACAATAGAATTATCCGATTTAGTGCACTCATTCGGAAGTTACGCGAGTTCATTTTTGCACATAGTATTAAATACATTTCGGCGATATTTTATTTATTAACATAGACATAGATACATAGATACATCACATGTGAGACATACAGTGGTGGTCACATAATTAGAGACACTTGTTTTTTTCCCTTACAATAGCCTACAAATATTACTTTTAAATTTTGACAACCAGCCAAAAAGTTCTTAATAAATTTTATCTCTAGTTACTCTTATTGTTTACTAATAAACTAAAGTTTTAATGTATGTACAATTTATCTCTGTTGGAAACGAACCTTTCATTTTATAAGGATTTGAAAAAATAAAATTTGGCGTTCATACAAAGTTGTAAAACTTTGTATGGACGCGTCAGCACTAAGTTTTTAAATCCTTATAAAATGTAAGGTCCATTTTTAACAGCAGTTCACTGTACATCAGTTTAAACCTTAGTTAATTATCTAAAGTAAATAGTATTTAGCAATAAAATTGGTCGAGATTTTTTTGATTGGTGGTCAAAATTGAAAAGTCATATTTGTAGGCAGTTGTATGGGAAAAAAACAAGTGTCTCTAATTATGTGATCACCACTGTACATCATAACCTTCCGTGAAAAATTATCTAACTGATGGTGAAAACGGAATCAAAATCCGTTGAGTGAAATAGGAGGAGTTAGCGGATACACAGACAGACAGACAGACGCGAAAAAAGTAAATTTTATATAGACATGGGTCTTGTTGTTTATACATACTAGAGAACGCTCTCTATCTAGCAGGAACGAAAAATTTTGTTTATCATCAAGAAGCGAAATACCTCGTATCTCGGACACATGCTCAGGCATGACAGATTTTTGCAACTAATTATGATGGGTATAGTTGCTGGCAAAAGAATAGTTGGGCGAAGAATGAAGTCGTTCGCAAGATCCGGGACTAGACTGGAATTAGGAGCGCGTCCTATTCCGCCTCGTAAAAGATAGGGACAGATTCCGGCAGCTGATAGCCAACCTTCACTAAGTTGGAGAGACACTTTAAGAAGAATTGTATTAACAAAATAATATAATGAAATCTGACTTAGGGTAGTAGGAGCGATCGTGCAGGTCACAGGCCTGCTTGAGCGTGTGGTGGAAGTGCGTCGCGTCCGCCTCGTGCAGGTAGTACGGCGTCAGGTCCGTGCCGCCGCCGAACCACCACTGCACTCCTGCGCAGCACACGAAAGGACAGCTAAAATTAACCTAAATATTCAGAACTTCAATTGTCCAAGACGCGTAGTAAGGATGGACAAAATTTCAAAGTCAAGGTCAATTAATAATATTTCAAGTTCAAGGCCAATTATCAATTATTTCAAGTTCAAGGTCAAGTGCCAATTATTTGAAGTTCAAGGTCAATCATTAACTTTGAATTGAAATTTATATTGATCGTCAACCTTTCAAGATCAAGGGCCAATTAATCAATAACCCCTCGTATGTCTTGCTCTATCTGGGCCTCTATTCAACACGGTAAAAAGCAAATCGTTTTTCTTTTTATCGTATTGTTAACGTTTTGATAGCTCTTATTTACTTGACAGCAGTAATGGCGGCCGAGTTAAAAAAGAGGCCCTGTGCTCAAAAATTGGGTATATTTTTCAACTTAAGTAAATACTTGTATTTTTTTCCGGACTATATCATAATTCAAACATAAGAACTTGGTATTTTTTCACCTCTCATATATGAGGGGTTAAAATATTAAAGACCTACAGTGTTTTACATTCGCTAGCTGTCTCATTTTATTATTAAAAACGTGCACTACAAACATCGATAAACGGCATCCGTACAGCCTGTACCTACAGTTTTAATAGTTTCATTGAAAAAGCTCACTGTGAACGTTACCTTGAAAGCAAGGTTGCTTCAATGTTACATTAGACAAGGGGCGCTGATTGAAAACACTAGAAATAGTTCACGTTTGTTGCGAAACTCACCATCCTTGTCCTCGACTTCAAAGTAGCGGTAGTTGAAGTGGATGGTCGGCACCATGGGGTTCCGCGGGTGGATGACGGCACTGACCCCTGCTGCGAAGAACGGCAGCTCAGCGTCCTCCAGTTTCTTCCCTCTGGAAACAATAGTCGACAGTAACTTCAAGGAAGAAATCTGCTGTTACATTTTGCGTTTGTACTTTGTTTTGTGTTTTTTGTTCACTACTGTACATTTAATACAGTTATTACATAAGGGTGGAATGCCGATGCTTGGAAAGCCAACGTTTAGGCTGCGGCTCCACTGAGGCGGAGATGAGCGGAGTGGAGCGGAGCGGTGCCAATATTAACCAATAGAATCTAAACTCACGTGCGCAAGGCGCGCTCGACGTGACCGCATGTGCCTTCTATTGGTTAATATTGGCACAGCTCCGCTCGTCTCCACCTCAGTGGAGCCGCAGCCTTATTTTTGATCACCTGTGTAAAACTGAGTATGTATGATTATTACAAATAATCTCATCTTAAGAGTGAAATTGGAGAAAAAAAACAAATTTTACTCTAAAACTGTTTAATGTAGGGGTACCATTATAACTAGAGAATATTGTAGTTCCATCTGTCACTACTTCAGACCATTTTATGCAAGCTTTACATAACTAAGACCCGTATTAATAAAGAGATGGATATTTCAAATCTCTTTCACAAATGCGTTATCTATAAACCCTGATGGCCTCTATGATAGTTTTTTCACTGGTTGTCAAACCCACCCAGGACCTTCAACATTTTAAAAACCAACATTTTGATAGCTCTTATTTACTTGACCGTAATGGCGTCCGAGTTGAAAACTATTATACCATAACAGGTCAAATACCATTTGGATTTAACTGCCTAGAATGGAGGCGCAAGATAGGAACAAGGTTCGCACCTGCTCCTCATCTGCTGCACAGCCGCTGGTGGCAGCGTCCCCGTCACCACGGATATGTTGACGCCAGCCTTCTCGAACACCCTCCCGTCCTGAAGGATGCACGTGATCCCGCCGCCGCCTTCCGGACGCACCCATCGGTCCACTTTGAATTTAGCTTCCTGGAAACATTATCCTCTATAAACTGAGGACTTTGAAAATCAACGTTCGAATTTACGTTAGCTCCACCCCTTTCTCTAGATTTAGTTTCGAATGACGAGTGACAGGGATGGAGCTAATGTAACTTCGAAATTCGATTTTCAAAGTAGTAACGTGCTTCTGTAGTGCGACAAGCTCATGCGCGACTGTCCTGGGGGGTAGCAGACGGTGGCGGAGACGAGGTATTTCCTTGTTAACAAGGGCGGGATAGGGAAGCGTGTGCCACGTGTATTCTTTAATAATTAGGGTTCTATTATTATACCTACGCTGTCCTTTAAAGAGCTGTTTCTTTTGAAACGTAATATAACGGCGGATTCACTAACAAATAAAACAAATTAAAGAAAGTGAAATAATAGAGGAGGTCCTCTGCAAGGAACGTTTTTTTTATTTCAACACGTTTTCAAATTTGATACAGATACATAGACAGACATACTCGTACCTATAACAAAGACTTTTATTTTAGTATTCGTATATTCGTATATTTTTAACTGTAATTCATTAAAGTGAGGGAACCAGTATACAAATAAGTAAAGTTCGATCGTTCAAATAGTGTGCAGTACAACCCTTTGAAGTCACCGACATCGCTTTGTGCGCGCCGCGGCGGCTTATTTGTAGCAATTCTAGCGGCACATCAAAGCATGCAAACTATTTGAACGAACGAACTATAATTTCAACATGAGCTTGTACTATTACTTATCCTGTGTCATGAGGGCGATGCTAAAAACTCGCAATGACTCCTTGTCGCGACTAACGCCTAGACCTAGTCAGCGCTACGCTAATATCGTATAGTCAATGTATATACGCTCCTTATGTTTTGTATAGTTTGTTTTTGACATCCATGACGATCCACATATAGATTGTACAGTCCCTGCAACGTCGAGTTAGATGGCGGACCTGCCATAATTCAAATATTTTTAGACATAATTTATCTTCAAGAAATTCTGAAGTTTAGTACTGTTCCAGCGGTATAAAAATGATGACTTTTAAAACAAACACATCATCACCACAAAAAAAGAAAAGCAATGAGCTTCCATTGACCCCAAAAACAACATTTAAGGCGACATCTAGCTAATTTCTCTAAGACTGAAACCTCACTACTTAGACTGGTTAGGCTACATTATCTTTGTGATTGCTTAGTCTTGGAATCTTTAATTGAACGCCCTCTATCGTCAAGTTCCGTAACAACATTCTGGAACACCAGGCAGTGGGTGACATTTGAACTATTTTTTGATTGCAACTTCTAGCTAATAGGTGGCGGCGCCATGATGAAAGTAATGAGATTTGAATTTCGCATTGTTTTTTTTCTGCATTTAGAACTACATACATATATACTTATATAGGTATTGAGTAAATTCTACAACTAGAAGTCTTGCTATTATTTCATAACTTACTAATTTGTGCTTGTGTTCCTCAAAATGATTAAAGATTAATGTAACAATGGTAAAGATCTCGACGAAAAACATTAAACACAAAGGCAAATCAATTATAACCTAATAAGTAGGTAGGTATCAATGAGTGTGCGTGGATGTTGAATGTGATGTTTGTGTTTGATTTATTAAAATGAGTGTATTGTAATAAAATAAATATATAAAATTCATACCGGGGCCATAATAAATTCATCCTTTTCAAAATCATATTCGTCGGCCGTTTTTTCGTCTTCCCACGCCTACGGACCAATACAAACATTGATTTATTATTCATTAAACAATCTCAGAACACACAAGCATAAATACATAACAACTAGAAAAAATACTATATTATTGACTAGCTTTACCACGTAGAACTCGTTTAACGTTATTCCCGGGTAACTATATTATATGATGTGGAAGGTTAGCTGGAAGAAATTCCTTAAAGGGATAAGTTCGCCTTTGTAGTTGTTTTTGTTTTGTTATATTGCCTGTGTTTTGTGTCTTCTTGTACAATATAGAGTATACATTGGTACATAAATATACATAATTACTACCTGTAAATTTTCTTAAACAAAAATCTCGTTTTAATCTAGAATATGCCTTTTTCCCGAAATTTCATCCATATCCGTTTAGCAGTTCATGCGTGATTGGACGGCAAACATCCATACATTCAAACATGCCAACATCCACTCAAACTTATACAATTTTAATACTTATTAGTAGAGTCTGTTGAGTAGAAGTAACCACAACAACAAGCAAAAAATAAAAAAAATGAACGCTCGCTATTTTATTTTACTAATTGATAGGATTATTGATCAGGATAAAATCTCTATAATAAACATTTAGTCATAGAAATAAAGAAGATCGTGAAATTTAACATTAATTAAAGCGAGTGTGTAATTTATGAATTTTTAGCTGGTTCGAATCCCCAGGTGAGACAAACGAATTTTAGAAAATCTTTGATTGCTGTTTTGTTTAATTTTTAAATTAAAAGAATGTTTCTTTTCATTAAAATGATCTAACTTAAGGATTTAAGGTAGGTCCAGGGCCCATAATTATTTTCCACACTGTATAATATAATATTATGTGAGTTATGTGATTACATATTATGCGAGTCGATTTCAAAAAAATTGTGCATAATTAAGGGCTTTAATTAAAACAAAACTTAATTGATTCCTTTGTGTAACGAAAGTTACCCATATAGTTTGTATGACTTACTTTCGTTACACAAAGGATGCGATCATGATTTTGTTTTCATTAAGCTTTTAATTATGTACAATATTTTTGAAAACTACTCATGTATAACTAAGTACGTAACATTTTCCTCTTACCGACCTTGCTAATGTTTACTATTTTAACAAGTGTTGAAGTACGCGCCTACATTTACATTACGAAAACGGAAATCTTAATTAATAGTAGTTTAAATAAATATCATATACATTGTAAAATTTTGCTACCCGGAAAGTTACATAATGGAGGCCGAGAACAGAGGCCCTAATTTGAAAATCGAATTTCGAAGCGACGTTAGCTCCATCCCTGTCACTCATGATTCGAGGAATGGCGCTAACGTAACTTCGAACTCCGATTTTCAAAGTAGGGCCTCTGAGGCTCTAGAGTCTGTCTAATGAAAGATGAACCTGAGAAAAAGCGGCAAATTCAAAAAATCTCATATGGTATTACCGATCAATATAGGAATAAACGATTTTGATACTTTTCTTATTTTGTTTATTTTGGTGGGCACAAAGGAAGAGGAAACGCTTACTTTTTCACAATACTAAGGCCCGTATTAATAAACTATAGGTACTCAAGTCTACTAATACCGCACTCAAGTGTCCGTTTATCCATATTAAGACCACACACGGTATCATATTTAAGTACAGTTTATTAGTAGAAGCCCGAGAGTCTTTCTACTTAATACGTATGGGTGGATCAACTTTTTTTAATGAGTGACCCAGGAAACGTCACCCTGGCACCGAACTACAAAGAAAAGTCGATTGACCCGTATAGTCAGCATTAAATAAATAGATAGTGACACCCAAAGTCGCCAAACGTGTACCGAACTATTTGGCGACTTTGGGTATCACGAAGTATTTGATGCTTTGAAACTATCTATGAAAAAAAATGCAGACCACCATAATAATGCTTGCATCAGCATGCTTTCTCATTTGTGAGCTCTTTTAGTAAATAAAATCACCAATAACAAGTCATTAAGTAAAAATATTTTATTTATTATTAGGGTAAAACCGATGCTTTCTCTCAACTCTGCTAATAGGCATCTGAGTGTAGGCACTTGCTTCTTTACAATATCAAATTCGTTCACTTTATTTCGGATGACGTGGATGTCAAAACTATCTAAATTGGACACTGTGGCCTTGTGAGTTTGTTTCTTTCCTGGAGTACTGAAGACACCATGGTTTACTTTGCCTTCATTCTCTTCAATGTCGAAACACTGATATCTGTAAGAAGAAAGAAGGAATGAATTAAACAGATCACCATTTACAAATATATTGTGACACGCAATACAGCCCCATTGTACAGTCCGACAGCTCTAAGAACATTTAGGTTTAGGTGAAATCAAATTGCATCGGTGAGATTCAAATCGCAACAGTTTAAGAACAAGGAAGACAGGTATAGCCCGAACATTTTTTCCAAGAGCTCATGAAGTGTATGTAGGTACATATTAATATGTTTATGATATCTTTTAACTAAATGTATATAAACACCTCCTTAGTGTTTTACTGAAACTACGAGTGTCAGTTATATTAATCATCCGTCTATTTAATTAATTTAATAAATTTGCGATTGTTATGAGATTCAATATGGTATAGGTACAGACAATACACCTATGTATAGGGAAAAACAATGATTTAATTAATTTTAGTATTTACCGGTCATTGATGATAATTCTTCTCAGTACTTCGTCTGACTCTGGCATAGTAAATCGTTTTCAACTGCTGAAGATTTTTCAAAACCGTTTGTTTTTCACCATCCACGTCCAGCTTATCTGAAAGGAATACATGGTTTAATTTCTTAATGGAAAAGAAATACCAATTTCAAAAGATAGGTAGAACAGAAAAGGTATATATTCTATGAAACTTTGGATTGAAGATATAGAAATAATAAGTATCAAAATGAACATGCCATACTAACCTTGTTATAACCTATGAATTCGGTCACCGTATGTAAACACTCTATTTTTTGTTTCAACAATGCTTTCCTCTTCTCTTGTTTTTCTTTATATTTGTTTATAATGGTACAAAGGATCTGCTGCACACCACTTTTGATAGTTTTACGCATGTTTATACGTAAATTTCCAGAAGAGAACTTTAATTTGACAGACTCGAACCAACCACGACTTGTTTGTCAATGTCAAAACGTCATTTTAATAGTGTTGCCAGACCTGCCAGTCAAATAAAAGCCCGGTTCATCATTCATTAGACAGACTCTACTTTGAAATCCGTAATTCGAACTTCGTCTATTGCTATCCCTTTTACTCTCGACGCGTCACTAATTCGTAAGAAAGTGACAGGGCGATCCGAAGTTCGAATTACTGATTTCAAAGTAGAGCCCCTGGACTGATAGATCTCGAGATAATGATGGCCAGACCTCGGAATATACGGGGCAAAATTAAATGACGGCTAGGGATCGCCTAGGTATATCGATAAACTCAAATATCGATGCTTTTCCCAATCATCGCCGCCAGGCTTGTTTGTAAGTGTGTATTTTTTTTTTTTTGTTTTGCCCCTACTACTTCCACAGAAATTGAAAAGTCTTTTAGCCACCTGAAATAGATTCATCAGTCGAGACGGAGAAGTTTAACGGCCGAAAATTTGGAGCTAATTCTGATCGTTTAGTTTAACAATAGTAAATGGGACAGCAATTCTAAAATACACAACGAGGAAAAAAAATATGATGATGATGAGTGAAGGTTTAAAAATACTTTTAAAATAAAGAAGAACCAGAATTATGTTGCTATTTTGTTTCATTTGCATACTTTTAATAAAATTTTATTTTTACTAACAATACTTGGATCTGTCACTGGTATATGGGAAAAGGATCGTTATTTGAGTTTATCGATATAGCCGATCCCTAGCTCTCATTTCATTTTGCCCCTTATATTCCGAGGTCAGAGGCTCTACTTTGAAATCCGTAATTCTAACTTCGTCTACTGCTATCCCTTTTGCTCTCGACGCGTCACTAATTCGAAAGATAGTGATGGGGCGATCCGAAGTTTGTATTACTGATTTCAAAGTAGAGCCCCTGATGATGGCTATTGAAACAGAGTCAGCGGCAGAGTAAAACAGTGCGACGTTTCTAAATTTTCTCTAATCTTGCTTTTTGGGCTTCCATATCCGAAGGGAGCTCAAAGGGACCCTGATAATATGCTTAAAGGCCCAGCCAGCCACACCGGATGCGTGGCGTGCACGTGCACGTGCGCGTCCGGTGTGGCTCAGCCTTAACGCTAAGCTGTCCGTCCGTCCGTCTGTCCTAACTTTTAAGAACTGTATATTTTAAGTGTAGTAGATAGCGGATTGATTTATTTTTCAGAATATGCGGATTTACTAACAATAAATATAATTAAATAAGGTGAAATAATAAAGGGGGTCGCCACACAAGACACGTTATTTTTCAACGTATTCTTATTTTTGCTGTATCGTAAAAACGGTAAAACATAGAAGCATCACATTTGGTATGATTAGGTATAGTAGGTACAAACCCTTAAGAAAAAACACAAATACTAAAAATTGTTCAAGTGCGAGTTGGGCTCGCGCTGATTCGATTCGAGATCGAATTCAAATCGGAATATAATAATACCCACTGTGAGGTGGTACGGAACCCTCGGTGCGCGAGTCCGACTCGCACTTGACCGGTTTTCTTTTGTGATAGAAGATTCTTGCGCAGGGCCTGAGATACGAGAGTTTTGTAGTCAATAAAAAATAAGAAGGTATGCGACGTAAATTATGACTAATTAAAAGTAATTAAACTTATTTATAAACTTCAAGAAACACATGACCCTTTGAGGATAACTATGTAATAATGTTACATACCTATAAGCATAAACGAAATATTCAATAAATGACGATATTCCAAGTTTAGTTCATACGCTTTACATAATAAAACAAACAGAAACACAATCAAAAAGAATTTCTAATGGATGTCAGAGTGAGTCAAGTGCAAAAATATGTATCGATAGAATCCTCTCATAAATATGTTACGAAGTTCTTATTACACTGGAATAAGGTACATTGGAACGTATTTTTGAGATGTTGCGTTCTCCCATATTTTTACGCTTGACTGTACTTATTTTTTTTTGAAGAAGGGGAATTATAATAGTAGTTACGGGGTTACGTATAGATCACAATGAAGTCCCATAATAATGTTAAATAAGTAGAATTCGAAGCATTCACATCACGGTAAGACTAAAGAAAGATATGGAGTTGACTTTAGTATTACTCCTGTTTCTGAGTGCTTTCTCCTTTCCGGCCTGCTGCTAAAGTAACACAACCTATCTTAACTGCCTATTTCGACGTAATTAGTAATTACAACATTGCAATCGGGAAAAACCCGGGCGGAAAATGTGCGACTTTAAAAAAACAAGAAATGGGAAAAGCTGTAAAGTACGAGTCGGACTCGCGCACCGAGGGTTCCGTACCGCCGCACAGTTGAATTCAATTTCGAATCGAATCAGCGCGAGCCCAAGTCACACTTGACCACTTTTTGGAATTCGTTGTTTTTCATACTAAATTTGACGCTTTTATGTTTGACTGTTTTAAGATACAACTAAAATAAAAATTCGTTGAATAAAATCGTTTCATGGATGGAGATCCCCTTAATTACCTATTTCAGTTTTTTTTAGGGTTCCGTAGTCAAACTAGGAACCCTTATAGTTTCGCCATGTCCGTCCGTCCGTCCGTCCGCAGTCTAGCTCAGAAACTCTTAGTACTAGAAAGCTGTAATTTGGCATAAATATACATATTACTCGTAGTCACGACAAAAAAGTGGTAAAAAATCTGGAAAAAAATATATTTTTATGTACCTCCCCTACACGTAACGTGGGGATGTATTTTTTTTTCTCGTCTACCCCATAGTTTGGGGGTGTCGTTGGATAGGTCAAAAATATTGCGGATTTGTGAAAACAATTTTTTTTAAGGGATCCGTTTACAAAATATTAAGCTTTAAAGCGCTAATTTTTGTTAGTGTCCCCCCCCACCTACAGCCAAAACTACAAATACTAAAAATCTGAAAAATATCTTAAATGAAGCACATATAATGAATTTAATGGGAAAACTATCACGACTAAGTAGACTTCATTGGTTCTTGAGTTACAAACGGTTTAAATGTTTATACCAACCGAAAACTTATTTGCGGTGTGTTGTGTTGGTAAACTGACCGCGACTTATGTCGATGTATTGTGGTAATAGTTTTCCAACGGCAAAGTTAAGTTTGTCGCGAGGTCTGCTTCGGAACCCTACACTGAGCATGGTCCGACAAGCTCTTGCCCGGTTATTCTGTTAGTAAATCCATCGTAATAATAACACATATTCTGAAAAAAAAACTACCCGTTATCTATTACGGTTCAAAAGATACAGCTCTTTAAAGTTAAGACGGACGAACGGACGGACAGACAGCGCAGGCATATTAATAGGGTCCCGTTGGGCTGCCTTCGGCACGGAACACTATAAACTACGATAGAAAATTAGCGTCAAAGAAAAATGCTAGTGATTTTATTGGTTGTCTTACCCTCACACCGGAACACAACAATGCGAACACTGTTTCTCGGCAGTAGTTTAAGATGGTGGTAGCAATCCGGACGGACCTTGGAAAAATCCTACTACCACTAATATTTTAGGAAAAAATCCAACAAGGCCACAGTACAGCGGCCCAGAATTTTATTTCGTTCGTTGACTGTATGTATGTATCATCATCATCATCATCAGCCATGGTCCGTCCACTGTTGAACGAAGGCCTCCTTCATGTTTCGCCACAATTTTCTATCCTGGGCTTTCCCCATCCAGCCCCTGCCTGCAGTCCTTCGGATATCATCAGTCCAACGAGTTGCAGGGCGCCCTACGCTACGCTTGCCTAAGCGCGGTCTCCACTCCATGTATGTATGTGGAGACATAAATATTCCATTGCATTGATCTAACTACTTGAATGATTTTAAAATCATTATAGCATCACAATTCTTATAGGCCAAGAAAAAAATATTAAAATCTGAGTTTTTTTTTTTAATGGCGTAGAGAAGGCAATGGAGCACACAGGCCACCTGATGGTAAGGGGAAACTGTGACCCATAGACATTCGCATTCACAATACTGCAATCCTAAGACCGCAAATGCGTTGGCAACCCCAGGGTTGAGACTGAGATGGAATGCCTCTATGCTAGTCATTACACCGGCTGTCTTATCCCCAAACCGGAACACAACAATGCGAACACTGCTGTTTGGCGGTAGGTTAATGGATAAGATGGTGGTAGCGATCCGGACGGTCCCTGCACAAGGTCCTACCACCCGCAAAGGTATTTTCAGTTTATTAAGGATCAACCATAACATAAGTTTTAAATATGCTGAAGTTGCTTAAATCGACCTGCATCAAAATGGCAAAGAGTAGGTTAGGGTAGGTTAGGTTGGTAGGGTGGTAGGTAGGCAGTCTTTTAAGACGCGACCACACTGGTCGCCAGTCCCCTTAGGGTGCCCGGGACCCTATTACTAAGCTGCTGCTGTCCACCTGTTCAACCGTCTGTCTGTCCGTCTGTTGACTGTATCTCATAAACTGTAGTTGAAAGTTAAGGTCCCCATACAAGAAACATGTTTTTTTTTAGCATTTCTTGCTTGATAATGGTTCAGAGCTGTTCATGTGTGAGTCATAAATTTTATAAAAATTACCAACAGATTGTTTGAAGACCTTGTGAAGGTTGCGGGAACCTGATGGATGCAGATAGCACGTGACCGGTCATTGTGGCAATCTTTGGGGGAGACCTACGTCCTGCAGTGGACGTTGTTTGGCTAAAATGATGATAATGATGATGATGATAAAAATTACTAACCTTATCTTCTTCCTCCTCCAAAGCGTGACAGAACTCCGCTTGTATCCTCATGATGAGCATTTCCATCTGCGCTTTCATGGTTTCAGAGTTTTTCTCTAACACATCATTGGGAGTGATGGGGTCGGCCATGTAGTTACTCAACCTGAGGACCTCAGTAGCAGAGGCTTTGTTGTCTTTAAGCTGGGTGTATGCTACATAGCCAGCACCAAGGACTGCTGCGCAGTACGTCCTAAAAATATATTTTATGTAGAAGCTATTGGGGGCATAAACGCAATTACCTCATTTAGCTTGCTTATGGTTAGTGATAATTTGAAACATATTTTTTCACGACTAATAAATTTAGTAGTCTGATTTGCTATCATTCAGATAAATGAATTAAAAGAATTTTCGCTTCTTATTAGACATAATCTAATAAGAATAGACATATAAAAAAAATTGTTCCTAATTAGTTTAGGTAAAATAATCCTGTAGTAAAAAGTTAAACTTGGTAAGTTCAAGGAAATGCAATAAGTGCATAACAACAACACCTAGTTAGCCAGGTGCAGCTAGACTCGCTATAGACTAGATAGTTTATCTGATAACAAATATCTGATTGCCTATCGTGACACATTTCAAGACGCCATGATGAACCGTCTTTTGACAACATTGTTTCAAAAAGAAGATTTTCAAATATTCAGAAGCTTATAATATACAACTAAAAATGTAGGTACCAGGAATCGAAAATCATAACTTATTGGAAGAATAGCAGGTATCCCGTTAAGTATTCATTAGAAATCGTAGTGTTTACAAAACATAAGTAAATAGGAATGTATAAAGATGAAAACCACTCACTTTAACGGCCGATCACGTAATTTCTTATAGCTGCCAATATAACTGAGCGTTTGAAAACTTCTAACTACTATTTTAAAAGGCATTTTGCCGAAATTTTGAATAAAATCAGAGGCGATCGTTCGCTGTGACGGTATCACCGGGATGACAGCGCGGTGACATTGACATGTGTCAGAGCTGTCAGAGTTGTTTGCGTCGCGCGCGCTACGTGGTGGCCGCTGCCGGAACTAGTTATCAGTATCAGCTGTTAGCCCGCCTCCGCAGCACGGCCTCTATGCGCAATATGCGCTTATCTCTTTCCCGCGTGCGGCAGGGGCATCGATCGGTCGCGCGCGCTCTCTCCGGCCGGTGCGAGCGGCACGGCGGCGGCAGTGACAGCGCGTCAGGCAGTGCGCCTGTGCTAGTGCCATCGATCGCAGCCGGCGCCGCATTGCCGTACATTCCGGAGGCGGTGCCTCGCCTAGTTTTCGTCGATCGTCACGGTCTTTGACGTGGCGGGCGCGTGTCGGTGTCGTCGGCGGCGGCCCGGGCTGCCCTGCGCAGTAGCGAGCGAAGAGCGCGGGAGCGACCGACCTTCCGCCAAAACCGGCTCGCGGTCCGCGGCGGAGGCACGGCTGTGATGTAGCCGCGGCCTGCGCGCGCGGCCTTCGGACAAAGGATCGCCAGTCGAGGCACCATTCGCGATGAAGAAGTTCACGTTCAAGGGCGTGTTGGACGGGTTCCGCAGCAGCGTGCAGGCGGCGCCGCGCGGGACCGAGCAGGAGATCCAGGAGACGCTGCGCCCGGACCACTTCCAGATCAAAAAGGTACGTTCCGCGCGAGCCGAGCCCCTCCACGCTCGAGTGGGGCCGTATTTATACAACCGGCCGCGGCGATCGCGTGGCGAGCGCTCTGTTGTGTCAACGTTCGACGTTGACACACCGCCGCACCAAAACAAAGCCGGCGATCGACTAAACAGACGTTATTTCAGTCGTAATCAAGCGAAACGACCGTTCCGTAGATCTAAATCCGTCCTTGAAAGTCCCAACTAGTTTAACAATACAGAGTACAGTTTAAAGCGCGCGGTTACCGCTACTCGATTACGGTGCGTAGTGCTAACCTTGAACATCTCGCGCAATATAAACATAAGCAGTTTAGTGTTAAGTGTTTTTGCCTTTCGGCCTTGCAGTATCAAATTTTAGTCGAGTAGTGTAGGGCGATCGTTTGTTATCTAGTTCGCGTTACTGGCGGCGGAATAACGATCATAGATATTCAACTGATAACTGATTAGATAGACGCTGCATTCAATAATATCCCTAAGTATAGAACCAAACTGTTTTACCACCAAGAACCACACGTGTTTGTTAAAGTTATTATGAACAAAATCACATCAGCTGTAACTTGTAGGTATTTCGTCAGCAACTTATTATACCCCAAGGTCCTGGCAGTTGATGGATGACCGAGAATAGGTACTTTCATGGCCACTTTCCTCGAACTTTTCTTATTATAACTGTTTAAGTTTTTCCCTGTGTCACGAAAAGCATTAGAACTTAGTTCGTTTAATGAAAAGAAAATAGCTACCTAGAATGGGCGTTTTTCGTAATTAGTCTCCAACATCGTGCATCGTTTTGTTAGTTGGTATTTTAATAAATAAACATCTGAGAACAATCGTAATGGAATTGTCCTCGTCCCAAATTAAGCTCTACATAGGTATTTGTACTAAGGCGATATGGAAACGGGCATCAAGATATTTTTAAGTAAGTATAGATAAATTAAATACCTACCTATTCAAAATCACTGAAATGTTTGGCCCCACGGGGAATCGAACCGCTAACTTCGTAAGATCAATAACAACTCAGTCAATCGTCTCATTTCGTAGTTTTGTCGTATCTTATTTTAAAAACTTTGAGCCTTTTACACGTTTTGTGTACCTTTTTTTTAGAAATTAGATGGAAGTAATCGGAAATCACCAGCAACAAATCTCTTTAAAAAAAGTACAATAAGGAAGAAATTACGACTAATAGAGTTTTCCTCGGGCGTAAGTTTTTTAGTCTACTTAGTTGCCTATTTCTATTTGGGCGTTCGCAGTAGCTTCAGAAGCTTATAGAATTCAGCATGAAGATAGTTTCTATGCTTTTTGTACCGAAAAATTAAACTAATAGTACCTTTCTAGTCATCCAATGAAAAAGCTTAGCATACTTAGGACCCTGTCACGTTAAACGACACTGACTAAGTCTTGCTTGCCTTTCTACGTTCAGTTTGAAGTTTTCCATGCCAATGCATAAACTGTTTTAGTAATAAACCATTGAAACACCCAAACTATGTAAGATTCAACAACTTTAGAAACAAAAATCCAACAAAAGACAGCTATCAGAGTTCGGACGTCGTCCGCAATTAGCTTCAAATATGAATCACGACGAATTACAGTTCGTTAGGATCAATTAAAACTATCAGCGGGTTCGTTGCACTTGTTACGGATAATAATAGCCTCCTAAAAGAAGACTATTCGCATTCTGCGAAAGATAACGAGAGAGAGAGATACAGAGATCAAAGAAAATGAATACATTACACAGTAGGAAGTATAAAAATTGTGGGTTTTTCTATGTCAATTACATTTTGACGGAGCGTTGTTAAGACTCCCAGAACGTATCATGTCTAACCCTTCTGGACTTCTACGCCTCTCTGTCAATACAAGACGTTGAGATCGAGCAATACTATAGCAACTATCTTTGAATTAAATTGAAGGTTAAATTACAACACGATAGAGTAATTATGTCGAAATATTTCATATGCAGGTGTCTTCTTTATATATTGCGTATTCAATACTTTCGGTTTATATGATAAACCTGTAGCTATTCAAAGACAATAGAGGTATATAAAATGCTTATCAAGTCTGTTAACACGCCACAAAGAGTTTCCACACAAGCAAACAATCGTTTTAATTTATAATGATCGAAATATAAAAAGGCGACTATACTCACGATGACAAATTACGTAGACACGTTGTAATGAAATTCTTTACAATGTTCACTCTATTAAATTTTTGCTCGCAAGTGTACAAGGGCCAAGAAGTAACGCTACCCACATAACATAAGCCATAGGCGGTATCTAAATATCCAATAGCCAAAGCTGATACGCCCCGCCATGTGTATATTTTCAATTCTCTCCCTTTATAGTTGCACACGTTCCAGGAGTTTTGTTTGAAATACCACCATTTGTTTAGGGCAGAGCAGAACATTCGTTAAGCATAATTAACTTAGGGAAAAACATGAACACATATATGGTAGCATTAAGATAGACCATGCATAGTTTTAGCTCGCTTATGTCATCACGTTTGTAATAGCTTGTTGCTCATCTGTTTTCCGGGTCTTTATTACGTCAGCTGCGTCTTTTATTTATTAAAAACGTTATTAAAGATAAGATAACATTTCGCTACGCAGTTACAGTTTTGAGATTGCAGTTTTGAGATTCATTGGCTTCAGACCTCACTTACTATCGGTGGCTTATGCAAGCCATAAAAATGTCACTTATTTATACGCGATTAGGTATGAAAGATATTGAAACAAATGTATAACCAGTCGATATATAAAATGAACTCTTGCCGCGGCGCTGTCGTTTATTCTTCCTTCGCGGATTTCCTAATTTTCCGGGATAAAATGTAGGTACCCTATCTCTACCGTTAACTATCTCTGTACCAAATTAATGTCCGTGAGTTGAGGTGTTGAACCGTACAAACAAAGACCTACATACATTTATAATATTAGTAACTACTGGTAAAGATAAAAAGATTAAAATCTTCAATGTGTCAAGAAAATGGGATCCCCTTCTTTTATAGACAAACATTTCATAGACACTATCACTTCACAGAATTTTCATTTCATAGAAAACTATTTTCTGCAGTTTCTGCTGAACCCGTGTTGATTTCAGGTTATCTTAAACATGATTCACGTAGGTTAGGTTAGACTTGTAACCATCACAAGATAAACTGAAATCACCACGGGTACAGCAGAAAATAGTTTTCTACGAAATGAAAATTCTGTGAAGTGATAGTGTCTATGAGTGAGCGTGTATAAAACAAGGGTAAACCCAAGAAAATACTAGTATTCGTGCCATTACTGCAGTAAGAGACAAGGCTATTAGCAAAGCGTCCTCGGTGTCTGGCACCACACCAAACTATTAAGTAATTGCATACATTTGACCGCACCTCACTTAAATTGCTAAGAGATTACCTAACATATCGTAGGTATTTGGTTTTATTAGTGAACTAACAAAGGGTATATTCACCAAAATCATAAGAATTTGTATACTTACAGAAACACGGATAAAAAAATGGCGATGTCCTTGTCGCTTTAACGCTTTTGACAGACTAATGCAGCAATTCAAACATGATTAATTGTTATGAAATTGACTTGTGTTCCAAATTTTTTTTAGTCTTCGGACTCTTAATGATCTCTGTACTTAAAATCGTTTCGATAATTGAGCATAAAAACATTATAGATATTTAATCTCAATCGTTATGATAAGACACATAAGGTACTTGTGATTGTCATCCGAGGAATCCTATATGGTTACCGACGGCAACAGTGTTTGTCATTTCTATTTTTATTTTTAACATGGCAACAAAAGCGATGGCGGCGTCGTAACTTCTAGCTGACCGCAATACATACTTTCCTGCGTCCTGTTTAATGTAAATCCACAACCCAGAATAACATGCATTCTTCCTGCGTCCGACACTTGTTATATAATGGATCAAAATGGCAGACCTCATCTCCTTTATTATCTTCCATTTCCACAAAAGACCCATTTACATTTTTACGACTATTGGTTTTGGCAGAACAATCTTCGGCTAGGTACATTCATTTCTTGTCATTTTCTCCCTTGTAATATCTCTTGATAAAGGTTGCGATTGAAGAGAGGTTAATATACTTTGTGATTGATAAAGCTTACAAAAAATTACTGGTGCTGAATCAATTGGTGACAGGTGGTCAGGCAGAGGACAAGAAAAACATGGCGATTCCTTAAAATCACAACTATATTGCGGTAGCGGAAGAACATTATTTTCCGTTGTAGTATCCTTTGCAGATTTTACATTAACGGCCTGTTTCACAATCGTCAAGTAGTTAAAGCATATCCGACATAAATTTTGCCCTTTCTCTTTCTTACACTTGAACATTAGACAAGGGGAGGGCTAACTTTAACTGGCTACATAAATTTATTTGTCGATTGTGAAACAGGCTCTTAATCTCGAAAATACACATTGGTAAATACATAACGAACCAAATGCTAAATGCATTCTGGAAACAATCAGTCATTTCAACACTTAGCTTATAAAAAAAGACAAACTGGGTCGACACGAAAGATCCATTAGTTACCGAATCTGAACAAAAATAACCAATATAGTTAATTCTACATTGTGTCTATTACTATCACAAATAAGTTGAAAATAATAAATAGTGCTGAAAACAACAATGGCGTAGTACTAAATATTGATTCACGATGTTCCCCGTCATCGGTAGGAAAAATAACATTTGCGAACGCGTTGATAAGAGCGGAATTTTATAAAACAGTTCATATGGATACAGATGTATCTATATGGGTATGAACAGTGGTATCCGTCACTTCACTTGTATCATTATGAGAAAGATGTGTAACCGGTTGATGGGATGCTATCTCCTAATTCAAAATAAAAGGAAAATTATTAGAAAGATAACTGATCAATGAGCCGCAATATCTCATGTTATAGCAGTACTCGTGTCTAGCTCTTGATTCAGGAGCTTAAAATAAATTTTGGTTATCAAGTTTGCTTCCAAAAATATGCCGTCGCATATTTGATGGTGATATAATTGTTAATGTTTCGGTGGTGTTGACTGGATAAAACAAGTTTTTAAATGTCAAAATGCTTAGTCTTAGCAATTAACAATGTTAGTGGAATTGAATTAGCCTTTTTCAGCATACGTATTAAAATAAAACAAGTCAAATCGATTGGTAACAGTTTTGGTTAGTTCAAGGTTCAATGTATGTTGTAAAGGAATTACTTTCAAAACCATGTTTATATTTTTCTGAGTATCTACCCGATATTGCAACGTAGGTTTATGCGCTATAATAAATAATCAAGCCGAACTAAACCAAACTAAAATCGATTCGTAGATGAAGCTTAAAATAGTTGGAATTCACTTCCAAACTAAAATCAAAATCGTTTTGTCCGTCAGGCCTTCGAGGCGAGGTCAAACAACCAACATTAGGTAAAATATGCCGTCGCATGTCTGTCAGATTGCTCGCCTCAAATTACATCACCAATTACACTTCGTCGCTTTGTGCCACGTGTTTGTTAAAATCATTATATTACGTTTAAAACAATTAATTAACACTGTGATGCTAATTTAAGAATAGCTTGTTAGGTAAACGCAAAAGGGAATGGATTGGCATTTTGAGGAAAGACCTTTACTAATAAATTTTACGCATTAAAAACGTCTTGTTTTTGAACGCAGAAACCGCATTTGTTTGAGTAAATATTCATATGGGGGTTTTTTATAAAGGACGTCTCGACGCAAGAGGAAGTAGCGCCCCTGGACAGCTACCACAAGCTGTCAGCGACTTATTTGTTGGTCGGATATCTTTATCTTACTAGACTGTAACGATATAGAGACGCACTGAGCGACAAGCATAAAATACAACATGTGATAGCCGCTCTATGGTTAACGTTAAGCTTCTTGTCTGTGGCTCGGGTTGCTAATGTAAATAGGCAGCGATGACCACTTTTCATCAGGGGCTCTATTCGACACGGTAAAACAATATTGCTTTTGACGTGTTAACGAGTATAGTATTGATTTTTACTCGGCCGCTACTTGTCAATTAAATAAGAGTTATTGTAACGTCCGTCTGCCATTTGCCTGTCAAAATGTTAAAAGGGTAGTACTTATCTAGAAACATGAAGAACATTTAAGTGTTGAAACAATGAAAAATAAAGATGCAAAATTGAAACTCGCCGAAATTCAAGCCCGTTTCTTATAAATACACTACCGTATGCGGGTTGACGAGGGGTTCCCCGAAATCGTCGGTTGTTTCGAGTGATTCTTCGGTTGTTCGCTTCATATTTAACGAGACGAGTCACGGAACCGTCGCAAGGTCAGCGGGCCAGAGTTCAGGCGATGGAGTAATCACGGCTCTGTCACGTTTGACAGGCAACGTTCCACGTTTTTGGAATAGGGGTGGATTACCATCTTGGCCTGGCACAAGTAATACGAAAAATAATATTGATGAATCAGTCTGCAGTAGCCTTTGCGTGTGTGCTGCGTTTTATCTATAAGTATAACACTGTCATGATTGACTGACTCACTGACTGAATGACCAGGCACAGCTTGAGCTGCCGGGCCCAAGGGACGGGAATTTGCAGGGACTATTCCTTGGCTACCCAAGTGGTTCAATAAGAAATGATTTTTCAAATACTGAGGCCATGCTTTCAATTTGTACAAAATAATCGTGTTTTTCGCTAAGTACTCAACTATGCTCCCAAAGATGCATCTCCATTATGATATTTAGGGACTGATTGAAATATGTTCCTATTAGGGTGCGGCTCCACTGAGGTGGAGATGAGCGGAGCGGAGCGGAGCTGTGCCAATATTAACCAATAGAAGGCGCATGCGGTCACGTCGAGCGGCCCTTCCGCATGTCAGTTTAGATTTTATTAGTTAATATTGGCACAGCTCCGCTCCACTCCGCTCATCTCCGCCTCAGTGGAGCCGCAGCCTTAATGTTGAATTTAACTTCTACTAAAGTAACACGTTAATGAAATAAGAAAAGTTATGGAAGATTGAATGAACAGTCAAAATGTACTCTCGTCCTTGTGCTGTGAACTATATAAAATTCATTAATTTGTGCTGTTTTTCTAGCGGGCAAATGGTTTAAAGTTTTAATAAAATAATAACGTGTAATTTTCTTCCTTCAGGAACGAGAAAATCGCTGGAAACTTTTACTTCGTAATTACTTTTAAAAGTTTTTTATGCAATAAAACTGTCCCTTTTGAATTACCTACTATTTAGCCTTAGTTAATTTTCCGAATTTTGACTTGGTTATATTTAAACAATTCTATTAAATAATGTAATGTGATTCAAATAATAATAATAATTCTTATTTTAAATGTTAATCTAGATTATAACGTTAAATCTCAGACAGAACGAAAATAAAATGACATGAGAGTACGCCAGTTATTTTTACTCAATTCAATTTATAAAAAAAAACCCTCGTTTAAAGAAGCTCGCTCAAGGTTGAATGAACTCGTTTATGTAATGATCTGAATATAAATGAATATAATGAATTCCATCCCGCTTGCCATTCGCCATTGCCAAGGACAGCATAGTAAACATATTTCTAATATATGCAAGAAACAAGGGTGAATATTGAATTATTATTATTATTTTATTATTATTTATTAAAATTTATTAATGAAAACAATTAAAGCATATCAATACAGCATTGTCCCACAAAACTGTTTACACAGTTTGACTGCGGGATCTATAATCATATTTGTTTTGTAAGTACTTTAACGAGATTTTTCACAAGTCAGAAGTCAAAGGCCAATAGAGCTTCCCAAGGGAAGACAAGCAATTTTCTTTCTACTTTACATCGTCGTTGAAAGATATATTTCCAATATACGTATGTGTTGTACCAGTCCAATCAGCAGAAAGCGTTTTCCGGGCATTTTCTCGTCAATCGCGTAATGAAAAGACTTTTACTCATCCCCTTTTAATCTGAGAGGATACTCAAAGTTTGACGATGAAAGAATGCTGTGAAATGGGGACCCGTAAGCTCCCAAAATTGTTTTCCTTTAACCCTGATATTTATTTATATTATACGTTTGTAGTTTGGACAAACGGGTGGAGAAACGACATATTGTTGAAGTGATAGTAAACTCTCTAATTAAATAAGAGGTTTTTTCTCTAAAGAATAAAATAGCCAAAGGAGCACATAGTTTACCTGATGATAAATGTACTCTGATGCTCATAGACATTTCCAATCACAAGATTCATGATCAAACGCGTCGTGATCTCTGAAATTCTAAAATACTTAGCTGCGGTGTGCATGCCACGTCAAATTGTTACAATTTGTGATATTTAGTTTCTGTACTGTTTTCAACCTCGCCTAACAGAATTAAGACTCATACGTCCAAGTACCTTTTTCCAGTGGGTGCGTTTCAGTGTGTATTCTATTTGCCTGGAAAAGAAACTACAATAACTCTCCTTGACAGAGACGAGCATGCAATTTCACGGGGATCGGGCGAGCAGTCCAGCCGTGAAGGTGGACAGACCCGCCCGTTAAACTTTGTTTTGGAATAGTAATAAATTGGAATTTTTTGGTTATGAAGATAGAAAATTTGCAATTTCTGACGGTATTGATCAGTTTTATATTAAATGATCCCTGTCCTATCAAAATGTTATCTCGGCTTTGCTCGTTAAGTCTATTTAAAAATGACTATATGACGTATTCACAAAAGGGTATTCTTTATTATAATGTTTATTCTTTGTGGTATTATAAGCTTTTACGTACAAAAATACTGAATTATGATAAAGACAAAGCATGTAATAGAAATTAACCGAAAGATTATTAAGACCGTATTTACCTCTTACTGCTGCAATGCTGGGCAAAAACCTTCTCTATCGAGGTTTTCCGTTTCTTTATGAAACTCAATCTCTCAATCTCTATATCGCGTAAGTAGGTATATAAACTATTGAAATTAACTTAGGTTTCGATAAACTATCACCAATTATAATACATTCCCTACATATGCCCTACATGTATACGACAGAATAACCACCAGCTAAATGTTTCTAAATTTACACTGCTATCATATCGGTATATATATGTTGTCTCCTGTTATTTAAGAAAAGTTCTGCATAGAAAAGTTATTCGCCTGTTCCGTGGTCCTCGACAACATGCATGCCTTTTGCATACGGCAAACGTTATCTTTTTCGAGAATTAACAGGATTGACGTAAGCTGCCGGACGTCGTGTCGAGCGCTTATGTCATTACATTTTGACAGTTATCGAAAGTCGTATACGTTAGCGTATGCATCTTGTCTACCTATAGGTACTCCGTTTGTTTAGGTACTTAAAAAAATGTAAACAAAAGAACCACGTGATATAGTCCGTCAGCCAATAGAAACAGAACTGATACGTCAAAGTGCGATAAAACAGTTTTGATTGGCTGTTTAACAATGCCACGTGGTATGGATTGTTTACATTATTTTAAGTACCTAAACAAACGGAGTATAGGCTTGCTCGATTGGTCAATAAAATATGACTTCGAGTTAGATGAGCGCTAAACGTATAGAACAACTTGAAGCGATAGGATCCAATCAGCGCGTCCTTAAGACGTCCGGTCACTTCGTCTAGTGCTTGGTATTAGGACGAGTAATTCCAAGTCGGGGCCGTGTGCCGCATTTACAACGTGTTAGCTCAAGGGCTTTCTTGTGCCATCTTTTATAGATGAGACGATTCGTTCTTTAACGGTTCGCTTGTATTTTTTTATTGCAAACTGTTGTAGAGTAGAATTCGCTTTCATAATATGTATCTTTAGAGAGATGAAAGTTGGGTGTCTTAGCAACAGTTAAACAGTTTTTCGAAAAGGTAGATGATACAACGCAGTTAGCAGTGCCTCTTTTTGAATTTCTTTCAGTCAAATAAATGTATTTTCTTATTAAATTCTGATTGTTGTTGCTGATGTTACTACTAGCTTTGGTTGCTATTTAATTTAATGTCAACTCAGAGAAAAACTATCTAAATGAGCCTTTCTCTTTTTAAATGTTTCTCGTAACTCGAAACTCAAAATATATAGTGAAACTTACGCTTCTGTTGAACTTTGAAATTCTAGTTAAGACTAGACTTATCATGGTGTGTTAAATCTCAAGTAAGAACATCATTTCCAAGTTTTATATTTTCACTACTTAATTAATATGGTGGAACTTTATTACCTGCTCGCTAAGTAAAATTAATAATTATAATGAAAGCTTTCCAACCCGTACTTGTTTACGGACTCCCGAAGTTTCCTTTGAGTTTGAGAGCCGCTGCGCTGGACAGGTCATCAGGCGAGTATGTAGGACGAAGTTATACGTTAGAGAGAGATCTATATATAAGTCTTGCAACACCGCTATGTATTTGTGTCAAGTTTGATCGCTCTTTGGTTCACAAGAAGGTTCTAAGGTGATCTCCTCCTATCCTCAGATAAGATTGGGAGTCTGCCTAATGTAATCTATAAGGGTTGTGGGTTAACCGATGCAATTTCAATTAACCGTCGTCAATAGTATAATTGCGAAGGGAGTTCTTTACCGGAACTAAGACCGTTTTGTTAAAGAATGAATTAAAAATAATGTCCATGTGTTTCTTAGTTAGTAATGTTAGTATGTGTGGGTTTTTAGTGTTCCGTACCCAAAGGGTAAAAACGGGACCCTATTACTAAGACTCCGCTGTCCGTCTCTCCGTCTGTCTGTCAGCAGGCTGTATCTCATGAACCGTGATAGCTAGACGGTTGAAATTTTCACATAAGATGTATTTCTGTTGCCGCTATAACAACAAATACTAAAAACAGACTAAAATAATAACTTAAGGGGGGCTCCCATACAACAAACGTGTTTTGCCATTTTTGCTAATGTTGTAGGTATAGATAATGGTACGGAACCCTTTGTGCGCGAGTCCGACTCGCACTTAGCGGGTTTTTTTTAAGTTGACTTTGTAATGGAAGAAATTCCAAAATGAAGTTGATGGCTATACTTACCTATATCAAAAGGAAGAGATCCCGATGACTGAAAACGTCGACAAACTATTTTGCCATCAGCGTGTTCCACATAAAAGTTAGTCTTCTCGCGTCGCCATCGTTTCTTGTTATTACTACTTCTTTTAGTGTCCACAAAAGATGAGAGCTCTGAATGAGCCCTGCTAATACTCTCAAACGACCTCAGTTAATAGAATGTTCGATAACCCATCACTTAACACACGTGGCCCAATGGCGCGGGTGCTTGGATGATTACAATGAAAATCAATGGCGGGGAAAATTACGAACCTAATTTCCGAACGAGATACAGTTCAAGCTGACGGCTAAGTTTGCCAAGTTTATTTTGTAGAAAATATAAAGAGACGAACATCTTTGGTTATACGGTGAATAAACTTTAAAAATTGAGCCAAGGCAAGGATGAGTAAAATGTTTTCTTGCAGTGCAGTGATTTATTTTATTTCTTACCTTAAATTTATTTAAGATAGCTCCTGTTTTCCTACACAAGAAAGGAAACGATAAACAAAAGAAAACCATATTTCAATTCGTGTTTGGTGTTTGATGGTTTTCATTGGCATTTTTAATAAGTTTTCAGTTTCGAAGTTTAATAATATTATTTTTCTAGTGACACCGAAGGGTCTATAATTGCCGCCATAACACCTGTCATAACAACCCTTAACTTTTGACAGGCGAAAATCGGCCGCGGGCCAAAACAAAGATGGCGCCCAACTAGGTCAGTTGCACGCTGAATTAATCTCACCTAGGGATGCCAAACCGGTGTTTAGTTGTGTTCCAGTTTCCCTGTTTGAGGTTAGGGTTATTTAGGGGGTTTATAGGTTTGGTTTTATATGCCTATGGTTTATATGAAAATTATTTTTCATCTTTAAATAACAAAGCACTAAACTGTGCAGCTACTTATAAAGGCCGACCGTATACATAGAGTAGTCTAGGTAAAGATTGCTTTGACATAACATATTACCCTCGCCTATATCTAGCTTTACGAGACAAATTATTTTTTTAAATCCCTAAAGCTAAAGTCCTTCGCAGGTCTCAACCCTACCCTTGGTCCCTCCGCGTTGTCTCTGGACTTAAGACCATAGTGAAATAGAATTACGCTTGTCACAACGTAGCTGGCAGGTTGTAAATTGGGTTTATAGGTGGCCAGTGTCGAGGGATCTTGGCAAAGGCTGGATAACGTGTAAAAGGAGGATTGCTTAGAAAAAATACTTTTATACCATTCGGTACTAGTTTTAGTTTGAAAGAAATATAAATGGAAATGTATAGTAACGTTGGTGACTGCATATCTCGGTTTAGTAATTAGCCGATGCCATTATATTTTGTATTTGTTTTTAATATCAAGGCGTTCTGTCTTAGTCTTTAGAGTTGGCATTGAAAATTTAATGAATTTGAATACTACCAGATGGCATATTATGCACTTTCTCCATGCCCTTAATAGTAATACCTATAGTAATTCAAGGCGTTCCTCAGAAAAAAAAGAAAATGATAATGATATACATATGTGTGATATGTCGCTAGTTGTAAAAAATACGGAGACGTCTACTGGTCTCGTATTAAGAACGACATTTTGAATATAATACGACGTAACGTAATATCTTTGACAGTAATCTCTATTCCACAATCAACAACAATATGTGTTAAAAGGAAACACGTTAGTTAACTGTTATCGCCAATGATGTATGACGCTTGTACGATTAGTCATACGCAGACTTTACACTAAACAGGTCTGAAGCGTGCCCATCATCCGTGTGATCTGCGTTCAAGTTAGTTAGCCTAACTCACTGTCATTGTGAGTGGGCGGAATAGGTAGAGTTAATTTATCTACACTTGACGCGTAAACAGGGCAGTGATTCTCTCAAAAGCAAAGGTGAGCGAATGCAGGAGTGAATGTCCACCTGTCTCCTGCGTTCGCTCACCTTTGCTTTTGAAAGAATCACTACCCAGGGCCGATATTCTAGACGTCTTCGACCAGGGGGTCTAGTATTGTTGTGTCTATATCGCGTGTCAAAGTGGATAAAGCATCCGTCACTGTCGTCCTTATTTACGTGTCAAAAGGTGACGGATGCCTTATCTAAAGTTTGTCACGCGATAAACGCAGCCATGTTAGGGCCCCTGTTATGGTATTGTTTTTAACTCGGCCGCCGCCATCACTGTCAAGTAAATAAGAGCTATCAAAACGTTGACAATACGGTAAAAAGTCAAAGACGATATGGTTTTTACTAGATTCTCGGCCCAGGATAAATGGAAGTGGCACCAAAACGTGTTCCTATGTCACTCACATTGAAAGAGAAAAAGAAAGAAAACAATTTATTACCTTAAAACTTGAAGAATATAATCTTGATTCTTGCTATTTTTTGCAAGTTTGGGTACAGAGACAGTCTAGACAAGACTATCGTCTCAGTTCGCTGTAAGATACTAAATTGGGGTCAATTTGGGGTGAGGCTGGAATATGTACAAATGAGATTTGCTTAAATCATGTTCAAATAATTTAATCTATATTCAGAAAAAAATTCATGATAATGCGAACGGCATTGTTAGTCCCATCTGATGTTAAATTAATAAAATGCTAAAAAACTAATTCCCAGGATTTCTTAACCTATCTAACTTCAATAACACCCGCAGCAATATGAACATCAGCTGATGAGACTGTTAGCTCTCACTGACTATACTAGCGGCAATATAAGAATCCACTTTGACAGATGTCATTCCAGTACAAATGATAACATTAAACACAAGAACATGTTATAATTTTGTATTGAAATTCCAGCCGTTGCGATTTTAAACTTTTTACCGCTGGTTAAATTATGCCAGGGGTAATATATTATATATTGTTAATAAATAACTAAAATACCTTACGTTGATAGCAACAATATCCAATTCAAATAATCAGTCTATGGGATAACTTGAAGTTCACAACAAACGCGCACATGCCAAGCATATTTTCATATCATTTCCCAGACGTCTCATTGTCTATGGTATCAGCGGCACCATAGACAATGCCAATACGACCTCTGCCGCACGTGACGCCACTCCAAACGAACGTCGCTTTTATTTCCGTTTTCCATTTCGATATGCGCGTGCATAACGATAAAACACTTCCACAAAACTTATGCAATATTCTGCTTCCATCTGTCTATTTAGTGTCATCCAGCTAGGGTAACCTATCGATGTTTCGATAACTTTTGTCCGCTTCTTGTCCGAATTATCATTTGTCCGAAAATCATTTTTCCCTGAAACCCATTACCTTAACAAAATGTTTAAAGAGATATACCTATTGAACCTGTAGGTTAGGTTAGGTTAGTTTTTAACAATCCAGGAAAGTTAAATGGTTTCAGAGAAAAAGGATTTTCTGACAAATGAAAATTTTGGACAAACGAAACAGTGGACAAAAGTTTTTCCAACTTAGTATAGGTAACCGAAATTTACAGATTAGTGAATAAACGTACATCGTTTTAGTCGGTAAAGTTCGTATCTATCAGTGCTTTCTTGGACAGCTTTAGTACCCATCTGCATATAAGCTAATTGAGAAAGTCAGACAAATACGAACTTCCGACAAATTACGATGCCGTGTGATTATGCACTTTCTGTACTTACTTTAAAATGTCAATAAATCTGTGAAATGCGTAACATTGATGGAAATAAATTGAATCAGTTTGAATCGTCCCGCCATTTTGTTTATTTACATTACATCCATGGTCGTAAAAAAACATTGTGGATGCGTTCCGTTTTTACTAAAATACCTTATTGCTATTCGGAACTCGCGCCACAGATTATATTACGGCTGCAAATGGAACGTGGCCCGAGAATGCGTAATGGCGGCCTGTCAAATGAGTCATTAATTTCGTAGTCTGTGACGTCATCGGCTGGATTCCTAACGAGTACGAATCAATTGCGGCCCCCGAATCACGGTATTTGGTTGTTAAAATGACGTAAAATTCGTATACACAAACGAGTGTTTCTATTATAAAGGAACGGCAAATTGCCAACATTTAATTACCATTCGTGGTTTGTTTGTTGTTTAGTTTATAGCTTTGCAAAAGAGAGTTATGATGCGGTGACAGGTGGAACTACAATATTAACTAGCAGCAATGTTAAGCAGTACATTGGTTAAAAAATAGTTCACGTTGCCAATTTCATGTTGCTGATAAAGGAGAATTTAAATGACTGTTAGTAAGAACGGGTTGAATGAACCAACGTTTTGTTGATAACGCCTAAGGGTCCCGTTTACGCAATCTACGGGTTATCTCAACTCTGTTCTGTCTTTTCGATCGTGTAAAGAGGCCTTTCACCGGGTGGACTGAAAGTCTAGTCTAGATGGAGGCAATTATCCAGCAGTGGACGGGTTCCGGGACGACAAAGAATGACGATAAAAGAGACGCTTTGCACAGTTTTTTTTCTCGTACAGTTTTCAAGACAATCTGGCAGCAAAAAGACTGCAAATGAATTTCCATGCATTGTGCCAAATTTTCTTGGAGGACCTATAAAACAGCCGTTTAGTATTGGCAGCGTCAATATAGACGTAAACTAGATGCGATATTACGACGGGAATCCGCGCACTAGCATACAAATATTCCTCTCTACGAGATTTCTTCGCAATCTCTCTTATTGAAGCCTCCTATGTTCCTTTCAATATGATCTTTTGGGCCTTTCTTATTCAGACAAGCACAAGACTCATGTAACAATGTAAAGATTGTTTGAAAACGTCTGTAGTTACATGGGTTTATATGTGGAGACTTGAATATAGCATTATTAGTATTATTACTTAGGTAATGTAAGGTTGTAGGTAGATTCCTATATCATGACCTGCGAGATATCAATTATTATTGTTAGAGGTTACTTTGAAAAAGGAAACACCATTACACCATTAGGTTACTTGCAAGTATAGTCTTAGCCGGATAGCACCGGATCAGTAATTTAAGTATTATCATAGTACAAGTCAACCAATTTGATTTCTAGGCCACTTTGGACTATGTTAAAGTGACATTGACAACCAAAACGTTACAGACTTCTTATGATTTGGTTTACAACGTCACATTGACAAAGTCCATAGTGGCCTAGGAATCAAATTGGTTGACTGTACCTATTATGACCTTTTATTTATTTATTTACAATCTTTAAGGTAGAGGGCTTTGATCAATCTTGATCATGGCAGCCCCGTTGGACAAAACTATACAAAAATAAAATACAAATAGTTATCATTCAGAAAAAAAAAAGGAAAGGAAGGTGGAAGGTATTATGACCTTAAAATATATCATTACAAAACTAAACAATTAAAGCCCAAATGCTAAAACCCGAAAAAAGTATGTTTTATGTAGGAAACCCCCTCTTGAAAATGTTTTTTTTTTATTCAACATGCGGTTTTGGGTCTTCGTTTCACATAAAGGTATCCATATTTTGACACCGTCGTTGTACACCAAGAACCGTAATTCATAACCTAGTCTAAAAAAAAATGCCTACCTCAAGACGCGTTAAAAATGATAGTTTTCTTATGACTTGACATTTGTGTTTTGAAACTAGCATCCTTTTCGAGATCAGCTTAATACGTCTCTATCATCATGAGATAACATCAACAGCTACACGCTATTTAACTAAAATAGAATACACGCAATAATAATACAATTATAACTTGTAACATACATGTAGGTGAACCTGACCTCAGCCTTATATGTCCTAGTCCGACCACGTTCGCCTTTTTGCAGCCACTGCGCAAAACTGTGCCAAGTTGCGCTGCGCTGCGGCCTATTATAAAGTTTTTAAAGCTACTTTGAGGTCAGCTTACGCTAATTTGGAACAGTTTTAGTTATAACTGTTAGGTAAACCACCATGGAAAGATTTGGATTGGAGATAATACGATTCTAGCAATTTGTACAGTCATTGTAAAAGCGTCACGTCATGTAAGAAATTACGTGAATAAATATCGTTGGTTTTCTGCGACAGGGATATAGTGTCTTTATAACTTGAGTTGTTGATCGTACAATGATGACAGTCCAACCTCTTTGAGGTTCAGATCAGAGGGCTTATTGTCTAACGCACTCGCAATCACGATCGTTTTCGTTTTGAAAATCGAAGGCTTGTCTGCATACTAAATGAAAACAATTGCTCCACTTTGGAGTCCTCCGGTTGTAAACTTGTAATGAACTTCTGCGGCGCTTCTTCTCCGCAATGATGGTCTTGTCCGAAGCGCTGGTAGATTCACTCAATATTACCGACGTGTAAAATAGCCCTCATGTGGCCTATTTAATGAATAAATATTTTGAATTTTGAATTTTAATTTTAATTGCCTTGCCTTGTACCTTTTTGCGAAGCTTAAAATCGCCCTAACAGTAGACTACCGAATTACAAACATTACCACGCCTATAAAGGCGTGTAGTCATAACATTCTTAAACTAAAAACGCTCCATCGGCAAGGCGAGACGAGAACAGAAATCTCGCCGTCTCATTTCCACTTAAAAAGCATCGCGAGCCATCGTGAACTCGCGATTAATATCAATAAACATGTAAATCTAGCTCTAGAATAGTGTTTCCGTTGCTTGCAGACTCAATAAATACTCCATGTATACGGTTGAATGTTTTTCTAATTTCAATTCTCTTTTAGCGCATCTTGATATCACTTTAATCCTCACCTCGCCTTGTCTGTGGAAAAGCACTTTAAAGTCTGTATGAGAGACATATATACCTTTCTCATTTTAACAAACAGCTGCGTGTCACTCCGACTAGACTGTCTGTAGGAACCTTAACACACATTTCCCTAACCGTCAAATATATCTACACACACATGCACAAGTGACACATGAATCAAACCGCGTGGAAGCGACTACGGCCCGGGTGGTGAGCAGCGACCCCATTACCCCACCGGTGGGGGGTGACCTTTGTGGGGGGCTCAACACGCGATTACAGAGCTTAGCAAGCTTGTTCAGATTCGCACAGGATTCGGTTTTTTTGGACGTGTTGACTTATTTGGCTGTGAACAGACGTGATACAAGACACGTCATTGTTTTCGGATGGGTTTGATTTTGTCTTCTTTTCTCAATTAGGGTATCAATGATTAGTGATACCGACTGAAAAAGTGACATAAATACGAACTTTTCCAAGCAAATAATGTCATATGTTTATTCACTGCATCTTGACCTCTATTTCTTCAGGGTAAAACCATATCGTCTTTGACCTAACAGGTCATATTGTTAGTCATATTGTTTTTAACTCAGCACTAAATAAAAACTATCATTACGTTTACAATACCATTCTCTACCCTCTATGCTCTATTTTACTTGGTAAAACAATATTACTTTTGAATTGTTATCATATTGTCAACGTTATGATGCTCTTATTTGCTTGACAGTAATGACGGCCGAGTTAAAAGCTATACGATAACATTTCAAAAGCAACATTACATTACCGAGGAGAATAGAGCCCGTAGTTTCGGGAGTTATGTGATCAAAAGCATAGTTTCAAAAGTTTTTTTATACCTCTTATAATGCTGGGGCCCTAGTGAAAGTAGTCATCTAAAGACATACCCCCTTACTAATAAACGTTGAGTAACGGTGGTATAGCTATACAATGTTTTGTCCTTATCTGTCAAATTCAAATGTCACAATGCCAGATAAGGACAAAACATTGTATAGCTATACCACCGTTACTCAATGTTTATTAGTAAGGGGGCAAGTGAATAAAATAAAAAACCCGACTGCGTAAAAACACTGTGTAACTTATGTACAATAACACCCATCAAGACCTCTAAGGGCTGATTTTTCAATCCCCAGATAAAGCTATCCGGAAGGTAAATTTTAGCTCTGTCCTTTTCTTTCATATGACTTCAGAAAAGGATAGTAATACATTTAACTGACGGATAGTTTTATCTGGGGATTGAAAAATCAGCCCTAAATCGTTATAAATCCTAATGCCCTTACTTTAAACGTGGTGTAACCATGGAGTAGCTAAGCCATGCTTTGTCCTTATCCGTAGAATTCAAATGTCACAACGATAGGTAAGGATAAAACATGGCATAGCTACTCCATGGTTACTCCACGTTTATAAGTAAGGGCATAAGGGATTACCTATTCAAAATGAATGAATGAAAAATGATGAAATAAACATAAAGATGATGTTTAAATACATATTCAATGATATCTCCTTGTCATAGTTTGTCGACTTTATGCTTTTTCTTTTTTACAATATGGCGTCTGGTGGCCGCCATATTGAATTTTGGTTACTGTCATATCTTTAGTGACGATTCTCTTTGGGTTTTTGACAAGATGGCGTCGCTTTCTTAACTGTTTTTATTTTTTTGCATATTTTGTTGTTTAATGGATAGTAATGATGTATTAATATGCAGTAAATTGACATTCAAATTGGAAGAATTGCTCCAAGAAAATCCCATCTGGTCTTCGTAAAGTTTTACCTACTTACATCGTTTCACGGAGGCTAGAGCATCACCGTACAACGTTGCCTTATGATTTTTTTTGATAAGTAAATGTAAAATACAAACTTGACATTGGCAGAAATGGTTGCTCGTTATTGCGACCGGTTTCTCGTTATTGGGACCGGTTGCCATTAAATAAATAAATAATAATAATAATCCTTAGTGACACTCACAAAACTAAGACAAATCGATTATCATAAGAATCATCAAAATCAGCCCACGTTTAGCCTCTAGAGCGCCACAAAAGGAACAGATATACATACCAGCATATATAGGCTGATAAACACATACGCTCCTTTGCGTCGCGCAGTCAGGTATATCACTATAACAGTCAAGGCTTATACCTGTTTATAGTGTTTCATTCAATATTATATTTACACCACTCTAAACGGTATTCGTATTTCTACTTAACGTTTCGACATGTCATGTCAGCAACTGTCGCAATGTCGTCGCCTCAAGTCGTATCAAGCCAATTGTCGCCTGTCGCGAATTTATCACTTCCCTGACAGGCTTACTTGACAATGTATATGTAAATGTCGGGCTTTCTGGGGACTGTTTAGATTTAGGGTTAGAATTTACGTAATTAATTAAATTAATTAAAGGGATAAGTTCGCCTTTTCGTACATTCTTTGTTTATCTTCATTGTATTTTTTGTTTGTTTTTGTTTTGCATAATGCAATGTTTACATGCACATGCAGTGTTTGTGTGTGTGTGTATACATGCATTAATACAAGTTTAGCTAAAAAGGTATTAAAAATTTTAATTTATAAAAAACTCTGAAGGAACCTGAGCGAACATTGTTTTTGGCTGAATACTGACGTAAGTATCTAAAGACGGAAAAGAATTCTTCAAAAGAAATCAATAATTTTTTCCTTGTATTGGATACATTTAAGAAGTAGTACCTACCTATAGCTATTTTTATTGGAAAAAGTAGATTTTTTTTCTCGGAATATAGTTAAAAACGAATAATACGCTGAATAGCACAGATAAAATCTGGTTAGTACCCTGGCTTTGAACGTAAAGTAATCCCTCAAACCTTAAAACATATACCCTTCTTTCATTTCACTTCATCCTTTGACATCAATGCCAAAAATGAATCCAAATGAAATCCGCGCCCGTCAACGTTAAACATTTGAGGGATAAACATTTCTTACACATCAGGGACCTGGTTAATGAAAAGCTGACCTCTCAGAATAATTTAATTAACAAACGGCTTCAAAGTTAGGGCAAGGCTGAGAACACATGTAATTGTGGAGTTAGGCTGTGTAGAACTCGTTACGCATTCCCTTTACGCATTCCTTTGTGGGACAAGTGGGGGGCCAAGCAAAGGTGGTATTTGGTTTATGATGGGCGCGTCAGTCAAAGGGATCTATTCTATTCTGCAAAACGATATCGCTTTTCACATGTTATCATAATATTGCTTTTAATACAGCCATTACTGGTTCCCCTATGGAATCCCTAATCGTCATTTGTCCTAATGCATCGTTTGTCCGAATTTTCGTTTATCCTAAAGCCATTTCCGCTTAAATCTTAGTACTTTTTAGTGTTGTTATAATACAACCCTAACCTAACCGAACCGCAGATATAATTGGAAAACTAATAAAGTGTCCTGACTCATCTGAAAACCAGTTTAGGACAAATGAAAATTCGGACAAACGGTGTGTTAGGACAAACGTTGTTAGGGATTCCGAGGGACACCCGCCATTACTGTAAAGTAAATAAGAGACATCGTAACGTTGACTATGTACAAAACAATATGGTTTTACCGAGTAGAATAGAGCTCAAGGTAATAGTAGCTATCATAATGTTAACAATACGATAACAATGGGGGTAAAATCAAAGTAGACTATAGCTTTTGAGTACGTTAAGTGGAATAAAATCTCTAGTCATGATTTCGGTTGCGTTTATGCGAATGTGAGGCATTTTTAACTTACACTTTTATGTAATGGTTAATTAACCAGCTCGTAAGCTAGTAAGGTACCTATTTACGCTTGTAATTAATCAAACAAATCGTTAATTATCTTTTATAAAGTACAGATCAATTTATATTTCACGTCATGTAAATTTTCTTGATTAATTTCCCTTTCCTCTACAGAACCTTATGTAGGAATCCGTCTGACTCCTCACCAGGTACTCAGCATCACCCTGAAGGTCGGGCTGAACTAATTACAACTCGTGTTAATTACTTCTTTGAATTAATTCCGCCCTTTATTAGGAGAAAGAGTAAAATTAAAATGGCCGCTTTCGAGTTAGGAGGCTTTTAAGCGTACCCTCGTGGTTGATTACAAAATTAGGCAGGTTATTTTGTAGCCTAATTAATAAGTATGCAACGGTTTTATTTTTATTACAAGCTTTTTATGGAATTGCAATGTATGTATGAATGAATGAATGAATGAATGATATTTATTTTCCAAAGTAAGTCACAGTATACAGTGTAGGTATGTAACTGTTTATTTTAGGGTTAAAACTTGAACCACTTCCCGAGCACCGATTGAGCTGAAATTTTGGATATCTACCTACGTAACTTCGACGATAATACAATAATATGGCACCATCGAGCTGATATGATAATGGTCCGGAAGGTGGCAACAGGATCTCTGCTATACTTAGCTTAGACCCTATGTATTGGGACTCATTCCATTGGTCTTGATAATCAGATAATGACTTTGCAAAAAAAGTCTAAATGGATTCTATGCATTACGTACTATCTTCTCTAATATATAAAATTCTCGTGTCACAGTGTTTGTAACAAAACTCCTCCGAAACGGCTTCACCTATTCTCATGAAATTTTGTGTGTATATTCAGTAGGTCTGAGAATAGGTCTTAAACTATATTTCATGAGGTTTGTATGAAAAAAAACACACCCGGGCGACGCCGGGCGCGGACAGCTAGTAATATTCTATAAATGTTCTAGTATCCGGTGCACTGTATTCAGTGTTAAAAGTACAGTCGTCAACAAAGTGTGTTTTTAGAACACTTGTCAACGATACGGTGTCGCCTAAACTGTCATGTCAAAAAGACCTACCATACCATAACACCATTATTATTACGTCTTGGATAAATATCAATCGAATGATACTTCAAAATTTTAAATTCAAATTCATTTTACAAAAGGTCATTAAGAAGCAGGGGGGATAAAACCACACGAAAACAATAGGGGTTAAAATTACATAGAATAAGGTCCCAGACATGGATGTTCACAGATTCCGATATAACCTCCTTCTTGTGTAGTCAAGTCAAATGTAATAGAAGACTCTTGTTCAGACTTCGGTCACAGTCTTTAACTGAAAGGTTGTAATTACGCTTACAAAGGCGAATAGTTTGAAATGGACGATTAGGAATCTTTTGTAACTTGAAACGCCTCTCTGTCTGCTGAAATAAATTTGACTATGTAAGCAAACACTAAGAGTTCTTCACGTTTTTGTCAACATTTTAAATTTATTTACTAGTGGTCATGTATGCAGCCAGCAATAATGTTGTATTTGAGTTTGTTTGTTTGAGTTTAATAAGATAAGGTGACTACATATATTGTTTTGGTGCAACTTTCATACTGTCGCTCAAGCATGCTTGAACAAGTATCATTGTTTATGTATGCCTCTCAAGCTTGCATTTACTAGAGTGGAGTCACATCTATCAGCACCGATTCGCATTTTGTCTATATAGTTACTTTGTATCAAAATGCGTACGCATCAATTCTCGTTTCGCATGCGTACGCATGTTCATACAAAACAGCCATTTTCTATTGACAAAATGCGAATCGGAGCTGATAGATGTGACTTCGCCCTTATGCAGCCACCTTTACATCGTCGTGATCCAGAATACCTGACGTCTCTATTATTATAAAGACATTAAAGTGTGTCATATATCTTGAGTGCAATGATGGATAATATAATAAATATGTCTTGAATGGACGATCGCCGCGCCGGTCTGGCGGAGATGACCAGAAGCCGATTGATGCGAATAGCACAAAACGTTCCATGGGGAAGGTCTATGTCCAGCAGTAAACTCTTTTCAGCTGATATGTTGATGTTGATGATGTTGATGATGATGGTGATGATGATGATGATGATGATGATGATGATGATGATGATGATGATGATGATGATGATGGTGATGGTGCCTGTAAAGTACAGTCGGCCATATGTTAAATCCCATTTCCACATCATAAAACAATAAGATCGTTAAGATAGAACATTTTCATTGCATCGGCAGTTCTGTTTATATTGAAAGACTACTTACTTGTCCGACTGTACATGCTTCCACACATTTTGCAAACGCAAAGCTAAAACGGTTTGGGCATAAGTAGCAATAAGGTTGAAGCTCGCGTGTACGAACACATTGCCCTAGTTCCCAACTTTATGTTAATTTGCAGATAGCTTCACATGCGGACGGAAAGCTCTATCTATGGGACTATGCACTTAAAGCTTTTAAACACTTTCTTTGCGTGCTGTTTTATTCTTCAGCAAAACAGCTTTTTGAAATTTAGTATCACGTTTAATACAACCGTTTAAATTGTTATAATTTCAGTTCAAAGATGTTGTTGATAAGTTTTATTAGAATTACATTCAAGTAACGCTTTGTCGGTCGTTTAGGTAGAATTATGTTTGACTAGTTTATCGTTATTTAATTGTTTTTGATTTAATGAAACGTGTGTAATTATAGAGAGTTACCAACCATTTATTTAAAATTTACTTTAGGTAATTCTCAACTGATACAATTCTGGTGGCCGGTGTATATCAATGATTCTCGAAAAGGTCGACTCCACTTCGAACGAACTCATTAATATTGCAAGCATACGGTTTTATATTAAACTCGTGTCGTGTATATAGCGCAGCTAAAAGGTTGTAATAATATTTTATTTAATCCAAGAACAGGACCCATTTTTATCACAAGTGTCTGTCTGGCTAATCCGTCTGTGGCAGTCTTCTATAAAATGAATTTCTTAAAAGAGGGTTTTTTTTATTGTGTGTTAAAATCACAGGGCGCAACAACTGGTCAAAAATATATCAATGCTACTTAAGCAGACGTACCTCTCTGTCAAAGGGCCCCAATTCCACCTGTTTCATGTAACTATTCGGTATCTTATATCTCAAAGGCCGTTCACTCAAGTGTTTGTCTTCATCTCAAGAGCGGTCTTAAGCACTCGTTTCACGAAAGTCGATACGAAACTCCCTAATAAGGCAGCCGGGGTCGAAAGTGCGGCTATTTTAGTAATTTTCTACTCTGCAGGCGATCAGAGTGTATTTTCGGTTAGACAGGTTGGGGTTGGATCAAAGGCTAGATTGGGTTAGGTCGTCGGGGTTGATCCTGTGTATCCTATCAGGTTACGGGTGGATATCTAAAATTAGGTTTATGTACTTAAATTCTGACAGGTGCGTATCAAAGTATTGGAAACCTAAATATAAAATATGATTAGGTATGTTGTTCTTGTTTTTATGATAATTCGGTGAATGTTATAGATCTAAAAACAAAGCCTGAAATTTATAACAGTATCGATACCTCGACAAAAAAAATGCGCAATTGTCGGTAAACAAACGACCACGACTTTTTGTGTAACTCTAGACCTTTCCTTTAAAAAATATAATGGTACAAACAGATAGAAGGCAAATCTGGCTTACCAGGTGGTTTTTTAGTTAGACTAGAGGAGTTTTGTATTCAGCAAAAAAAAAAATAGAAAGCCCTGATTCGGAGGAAACATAAGTAATAAAACATAAATATAAGTAGTAGTAAAAGCTTGAATAAGAAATTTTATATTAAAACATAAGTCGAGGAATGTGGTAGGTACTTACCAAAAAAGTCCATAAACATATTGCGTCGATGCTTCAATAATACGTGTTTCTTCCACCTCACCGTGTTATTAATGCCGTAATAAATAATAATAATAGGCTCTTGGGGTGACCAAATTATGGTCGTGTCGGCCATTTTGTAAATGGGCGATTATTAGGGGTTTGCTTCTTACTGTGTTCGAAATATTGATGAGAACGAGGGCTAACATCAGGATTTTAAAACAACAAAACCGGTATCATAGCAATATATTGGCAATCAGAACGTACAGGGTCACAATTCAAAATATACCATATTGCTTTTGAAGCAAGTTTCGGGCGAGGTCCATTTGGTACAGTCGGCCTTATAAGAAGCTGCACACTTTGGTACCTGGTCGCTTTAACGCCTTTGACGGATTAGTGCAGCAGTTCAAACATGACGTTAAAGTGACAAAACACTAAAGTGTGCAGCTTCTTATAAGGCCGACCGACCGTACCACAATCTTAAGGCCGCCATATACGGAACGATCCGTCATTACGATCGATCTGAAACGATATCGTGACGATTCATATTTCTATTGAAATTTTGATGCGATATTGCCACACACGTACAATACATCGCTCGATTTCAGTCTGAACCGACGGATCGTACCGTGTATGGGGCCACTTACCCTAGAACCTACCGCCAAACAGCGTGTTCCGGTGTGGGTGTAACAGAACAGGCCAGCCTTATAATACCTGCATACTTTATTTTGTACCTTATCACTTTTACTCCATTGGCCGATTAGTACAGCAGTTCAAACATGACGTTAAAGTCACAAAGCACTAAAGTCTGCAGCTTAAGGCCGACCCGAAGGTGACCCAAGAACTCGTCCAACGAATGTGGCCAGTTGTAAATGACCCAAATATCAAATCACACCATAGACACATATCAAGTCTGTTTGCCAAAGGGGTAGGCAGAGACCACTTCTTTCCACGTGCTACGATCCTGACAAATCACACCAAGTTTTTCAAATATCGCAAATCTAACCTAACCTGAAAGCAAACGCAAGATGCATCTTACCGCATAGTGCACCCAAAGCGGTGAAGGTTGGGTCAGGCCGGCTGGCAGCGGGCCATGGGTCCCCGCGGGCGCGACGGTACCTGTCCCCTATCCACTATGTAGGTCATGTAGGTCATACAGGTCATACAGGTCATCAGTTCTCGAGCTACTTCAATATGCAGCCTTTTAAACCCCGAAGTATAGAGGTTTTATAAGTTTAATAGTGTGTCTGTCTGCACGATGGACAGATGATCTAGTAAGGGGAAGTCGGTGGATGCAGGCCGCATTGGATTAAAATTAAAATCAAGTATTTTAAACTGCTAATCAGACAGCGATTAGACAGAGAGAACCGATACGCACTGTTACGTCATGTAACAAGTCGGCCACATAAACAACATGTTAAATTCTGCTTACCTAGAAACACAGTGTAAGTTTAAGGCTGCCTAATTGAGAATGCACGCGCTAAAATGTGTTTTGCTCGCTCTGACGGGGCTACTTAAACTCGCCGCTTGGACATTCACTCTCGCATTCGCTAACCTTTGCTTTTGAAAGAATCACTACCCAGGACACACATTACAGAGTTAGGCCTCTAAGACAAGAAATCCTAAAGGGCAACTTAAGCCCCAAACGCATTGAGAGCTGAGGTAGCGCGGTGCGGCGCGTTACCATATTACGATTAAAAATGCCTCCGCCTCCGTCAAGCTTTGAGCATGCTTTTGCACGCAACGCGCCGCCTTCGTTGCTTAAGTATAAGTGCATTTACAGCTTAAAGCATGTATCCATAAAAGGGTTTGTTGAGGTAGTGATGTGTCCATTTCCGTTTCATTGTGACCTCGATGAACACGACACACTTCGGCCAGAATTCGTCGTCACAAAGGCTAGTACTCGTAGATCTTGATTTGACTTGAGGTAAAACGTGTCGAAGGGCCATCTCAAGATGCGTTAAAAAATAACAGTTTTCTATCGCTTGACGTTTACTTCGACGTATCTTGTGACGGGCATCATAGCCACGATGAGTTTATTAATACGGCCCTAAGATTATCAAAGCAGAGCGTCTTAGCACTATGTCCGATTAGGATCTGAAAAATAGGGTGTGAGAATTTCGCGCAGGGATGACATCAAAACAAGGATTGCGCAATAGATCCGGGAGAGCGGGACTGTTCATCGTTATGTAAATTTTCCGCAAGTACCTATTTTTGTTGCTATGGACTTAGATGTTAATTAATGGAAATTTTGATTCCATAAATAAATGTTAATTTCAGCGTTGCTGTACGTTTTTATTACGTATATCAGTTTCGATAACCGTACACATAATAATGCCGCTAATGAACACGTAACTCTATTAATTAGTAGTTAATATTGGAATGCTTTTGGTTATTTAATCAATTTAATCGGGACACAAATTTGAAATTTCATTTAATTACTACCTAACCGTACACGTGCCAAGCCGAATATTAATTGTAACGTCAATAACATAGTAGGCAATTTGATTTCTAGCTCGCTGTAGAACCCTTTCACAGCAAGTCTGTTGATTTTGACGTGTATTTCAAGATTTGATTATAAATATAAAGTCACTTTGAAGTAGTTGCGTACTGGCCTACACTTTGAATTGGTTGGCTGCACTTATGCATGGTGACATTGTTGTTTCTCTCACATACAAACATCAAATAGAGCAAAGCATATTCGTGATCTTTGCAGAGATACTTGGACGTATAGAGAATGACGTACGCTACTTTTCATGCCAGAAAATTGGACGATTCCCAAATGAGAAGGAATCATAGCCAGAAACTAAATAGGCTTGATTTTTCTTCTCTTTTCTAAAATAATACTTTTAACCTACTTTTCCATAAATAATACATATTTATTATTTTCTATATCAAATGTAAATTGTTGCTATAATCAACACCATGGACAATCCAAAAAAAAATACTTGTCACATAACTTACTGGCCGACCCCTATGGTAACTTCGCGCTTCGCGCATCTACTCGTAGGGTCAGGGCAGGGATACGCGCAACCTTGATTTCCGCGGTTTCTTCAAAACCATTAAAACTCCTTAGATCTCGTCAATTCCCAAGAGTCTTGTTATTGTTTTGTTCTTGAGGCGGCTGCGTATGCTCCGGTTGGAACCGATCCAAGACTTGCGTGACATTATTGGTGCCAAGTGCTTTCTCTGACAGAACCAAGGTCATGGGGACCCGATGTGGTTCAAGGGTAAGGGAAGGGAGGGTTGCGGGGTTCTGGAATTAGGGGATGATCGGGTTAAGGATGGATATAAAACTGCAAGTTTGGCAAGCATGAGCAATCATGCTGTATCTATTAAACAGCTGGCACTCATGCTACATAAGGTGTAACGGTATATAAAATCCTGTTAGGGTATTGCAAAAAGTAAGTTATTACAACTAAAACTAAGTATAGTAGTGATTATTAAGGAAGAACATGCATTGCCAACTCGAATCCCACATGCTTCTTTAATGTAAACATAAAAAAATCAAGTCAAAAATAAAAATTAATAAATTTAAATTGCTTGTGCAAGCATGATTGAACGTCTGTATAATGATTTTGTACAAGCATTTTCACACAGATGTTCAAGCATAATTGTTTATACAGGCTTGTCAGGCTTTTATATAGTACGCATCTGCGATCCATCTTATGGTATTCCATACTATCTATCATGCAGGTGGCAGTTGGCTCATATGCCTTCTCTTTTATCGTTTTTATGCCAGGAGATATGTTAGCTGTATGCAGTATGAATCAAACATCTATTTATTCATATTTACGGCCTGGGATAGTTTCGAACAGAATACATAAAGTTTTAAATGCATATTTCGTTACATTTTAAATTAAATTAAACGACAAATTATCTAATGATGACGGCCCATGTATTTTCCGCGAATTTTGTTGCCAAAATCGCATTTGGTTTTTAACGAGTAGCATTGAGGTTAACACCAACGTAGCAATAATTATTGGCCGCAACCACGTGGTTGAACACGACCGGTCACCAATTTGTGTTTAGACACTAATTTAATTTAATTTAAATTATTTTCTTTCTATTTTTACTACATAATTATTGCACTACATAATGATGATCTCTGTTTCTTTTTGTACCCGACTGCGTGGAGCTAAAAGAAGAATAGGTGATGTTTTTATCTGTCAATGTATGTAGGTATGTATGTATGTAAACTCTTTATTGCACATAAACAATTAAAACAACAAAAAAATGCATCACTATAGATAATGTACATAGGCGAACTTATCCCATATGGGATCTCTTCCAATTAACCTTAGACCAGGGCCTCTATTCAACACGGTAAAAACAATATCGTTTTTGATCTGTTATCGTATTGTCACCGTTTTGATAGCTCTTATTTACTTGACAGTAATGGCGTCTGACGTCATAACAATACCATGACAGGTCAAATACGATATCGTTTTTACCGTCGGGAATAGAGGCGCAGTAGGTATGTATTATTCAATGTAGGTGTATGGGTATTTCCATGTAAGTTATACTAGTTAATAAAACTATAGTATATCTTTTTTTTTATTACATTGACTTATACGCATACATTGAGTGCAACTGGAGGCTTCAATCACCATAAGATTTGTTATTATATGCTGATCAAACTCCCTGCTGCTCAAAAATGTACTTTTTAAATATTATTTATTTAGACGGCAAAATATATCAAATTGCATTTTATTACCTCCCGCAAGGCAAATTTGGCAAGATAGATTCAATATTGGTAACGGCCTCAGTGATCTTACTAAAAACGGTTTAATTTAATGTAATAAATGCGTCGTTAATTATTTTTCTCTTTTTACTGTAACATTTGTAATCGTAATTCTATTTACTGTTTAAATCTGTTAATTAAACAAACATGATCGTTTATTTAATATAATTAACTCGTTACAACATTTTAATTAACGCTATCGAAAACGATCAAACGTGTTCCGATTATCGAGTCTCATTTATTTTAACGAGCGATCCGATTTGTTTTAATTTTTAACGAATTCGATAAGTTTATCGAAATTACTTGATAAATGTTTATTCATTCTAGTTTAAGCATCGGAGGTTGCTCGTCGTATAACTTTAAAATATGAAATTAATAATGTGGATTTAGTTTAAATCGTGATGAAAAAGTTTTTAATTGAAAACGTGTTGACTTTGAGGTATGTACAATTTTGTTTTTGTTTATAATTTGATATTACCCATTTTATATGTAACAAAAATAGATAACTTTAAATATATTACTTTAAATAATATATTTAAACTATAATGAGTGCCCGTTTTCTTTGCAAAAGGGTTTTTGGCTTAATTAAATAATTTAATGTGATTCTGTCTAGTCCTAAATTAAAAGAAATGTTTTTTTCTTTATTATTGACGTCTTTGGCATAACTCAAAACTCTCAGTTTATTTTGAACTGTCAATAACAGCTGACCAGGTCAGCTGGCACAGTCGGGTGGTCGGGTGGTCGGGTGGTCGGGCGGTCGGGCGGCGACCGCGGTGCACGGGATCGATACCCGCAATGCACTGCCGTTAGTGGTCTGGCTCTCGGTTTACTTCTAAATTGGGCTAATTGCTTGAGGTATAAGGTCCTAGACGCGCATACAGTGATCAGATTCGCGATGTACTGAATAAAGGCTAAATTAAAAGCATCCGAAACCGACGTACGTGCATGAAATGATGAATGTAGAGGAAGCGAAAGTTGTATGTTTAGACCGGTGCAACTGGCGTTCCATAGTCTGCCTACCCCATTTCGAGAAAGGCGTGAAGGTATGCACCTGTGTATAATTGGTCTCACTTTTGTCTAGTTTCTGGAATGTTCAGTTCGTTACACGAGAGTGGTAACGTTCAGCAGATGATCATCTCCGCATTCAACGGGGGACTTAAGGTGCGGCTCCATTGAGGCGGAGAAGAGCTGAGTGGAACGGAGCTGTGCCATATTAACCGATAGAATCTAAACTAAAGTGCACAAGGCGCGCTCGACGTGACCGCATGCGCCTTCTATTGGTTAATATTGGCACAGCTCCGCTCCTCTCCGCCTCAGTGGAGCCGCACCCTTAGGGCCTTCATAGACGGACTGCTGGCAGCAGTCAGGGCCGACAGCCCCGCTGTTTCTATTGCGCGATCTGGGGGAGTTACCATGACATTTAGTAGGTATGTCTTGTTAACCCCCAAAAATTTCACGGCAGAGTCAGTTAATGACGATGAGGTCGTTCCTTATGACGATTATTCATACACAAGTTTGAAACCGGGCAAGGGCATGTCTGGCCATGCACTGTGTAGGGTTCCGGCGCTATTACTACAAACTTATAAAACAATCTCGAAAGTCAACGAGTATGAACGAGTTTTCTATTTAAAGTAATGGCCTCCCGGCTTAAGATGTGTATGGCAAATGAGTCTCAAAACGGCATGGTAAACTTTAAGAATTATATTAGAAGACTGGTGCGAACCCTTCGTGTGCGAGTCCAGCTCTCACCTGGCCGGTTTTTGTTTAAATTGTCTCCTACGTAAAAACACTGTTTGGCAAAAAAATACGAGATTAACTTGGTAGGTAAGAGTTTGTTTTTTTCTCTAAACAATTTATTTCAACCTATTCTTTACTTACTTTGATGTTACAAATTACTTTTACATTGTAAACAAATTGCCTACGCTTCTTGACTGATCTCGTACGTAATAGTTATTTGTTATACAAGGGGGGAAAGTTGTATTTTACCTGCGAGTGTTCATTTGAAACACGAGCTGGCGAAAGGATTCTATGATTGACCACGAGCGAAGCGAGTGGTTCAAAAATAGAATCCTGAGCGTAGCGAGTGTGTCAACACACGAGACGTAAAATAACTTTTCACCCGTGTATAACACTAAACTTTTCATCTCACTAAAGCGCGGAAAATATAAAAAAGGGTTTTTACAACAATTACTTATTATTTATTTACCTCTTTGTCAATACAATTTTTTTTGTGATTTTTGCTCGATGCAATTCATTAATAGTGATGTTAAAAATTCAGCACTTAACGTTTTACGTTGTGTGAGCTGTCAAATATCACTTAAGCTGCCTTCACTAGGCTGTATGGATCAATGTCCTTTGCCTTTCCCTCTGGAATAAAACAGAAAAAAAAAATAAGCTGCCTTCAAATGTCAAAACTCTTTCTTCACATGTGGATAAAAAGCGATTTTCTCAATAGATATCAAACAAACAAAAAGGGCTTTCCGAGCTAGTGAGATGAAAATTTCATGAATTATGAATTTTCTTTACGTTAAAACAATATTGTAGGAAAATAAACTAGAATGTTAGCAAATACATTGATTCGCTCATTTTTAACCTCCTGCTAAAAGAGGGGTGTGTATCTGTGTGTATGTGTAACTGTATATAGTCTGTGCCAATTTAAATTGGCAAAGATGTAAACACAACCAAATGAACCAATTTACCATTATTTCTCGATAATCACGTGCTTTTAAAGATCAAGTGAGGTCTTAGCAATCATTTATGCACTTGATCTGTACTTTAACACTAAGTTTCAGATTAAATAACATACGTTATCTATACTTTTAAATGTATACTTCTATCTATACTTCTATACTCTAAACTAATATAATTAAATTACAGTTTGTGACGTTGTAGGGTAATCTCTGGATTTACTGAACCGATTTCGAAAATTCTACGTTAGCCTATAAATAAACCCAAAAAAAATATTTATTGCCCAACGAAGTGGACACGGGAACAACTAGTTTTAAACAAAAACACGATTGATGAATATTTGAGGTTATGTGTCAAACAGTACTTATTTGTTTACATCTTTGGCAATTTCAATTGGCATATACTATATGTGTGCGTCTGTCTGTGACATCGTTGCACCCAAATGCACCGATTCGGACGAGTAATGAGTCTGCCACTCGAGTCAGCTACCGACTATTTTCTCGCTCAAGAAACGACCAAAAGATATAGATCCCGTGTTAGTAAAAGAGACACAAATATTAATAGTTGATCGCTGGCTCTACTCGCTTCTCTCATCGTCGGCGGCGGGACAAGTGCCTGACCCGTTGTTAAGTTAATTGAATTATTTCCGGTTATTTAATTGAGTTACTGTTGTTTCAGGTAAGTGGAGAGAGACTTCGGGAGTGACGGTAGGTACTTCTTTGACCAAATTGATGATCGGCAGTTTCACGCGTTTTAAATGCGTCAAACGCGGCGTTTACCAACCTAAGTATGACGCAGATGGAGCGTCGTAAATCCATATAAATGAATGAATGACTATTTTTAAATGACTGCCGGAGGAAAGTTATGTTTTGACCTGCAGGCTTATTTCCTAACGCACTCGCAATCCCAATCGTTTTCATTTTGACAGTCCGATAAAAAAAATCAAATCTTCCACTTCGTCAGCTATCATAACGTTGACAATACGATAACATTTCAAAAGCAATTCGGTTTAGCCCGAGTAGAATAGACACCATAGAGACCCAGCTGACTTATTGTCTAACGCACTCGCAATCACGATCATTTTCATTTTGAAAATTGAAGGATTGTCTGCATACAAAATGAAAACAATTGCTCCTCTTTGAAGCCGGTTGCGATTGCGAGTGCGTTAGACAATAAGCCCTCAGGTCAAAGACGATATATGATTTTTACACCGCCACCGCCTAGAATGCCGGCCCAGTCTAGCAAAAAAAACATCTCGTACACGTAGTTCAATGTCACAGCCACACGTGCAAACTTATCTTTTATTTTTATAATAACACTAGATTACGTCCGCGACTTCGTACGCGTAGAATTAGTTTCCCGCTACTCCCCCCATTTTTGCCCGTTGGGGGTCGATTTTCGGAAAATCCTTTCTTAGTGCTCACTTACATCATGAAAGGAACCCCTGTACCAAATTTCAAGTTTCTAGGTACAGTAGTTTCGGCTGTGCGTTGATATATAAGTCAGTCCGGTTTGCCTTTTATATATATAGATACATAATAATATGATCACAGCTTTTAAATAAAATGAATCTAATCTGAGCGTATAAAAATTGGCCCAAAATTTCGTTTCCGTCGTAAAGATAAGCCCATAATAACGTACGGAGATAACTTTTATACACAAAACGTCGCTGTCACCCTCCAACACCGCAGTTTGGTGGTGTAAGGGAAAGGGAGGCAATGTGGTTGTAAAACGTTTTTGTCAATAAACTTGGCGGGTTAGTATGTCGCCCTCGTATGTTTAAAGGGCGGATGTGCAATTCCGAGTCAAAGTAGATTAAACCTTCCTCCATGTTCGAATAAGGTCCTCGTAATATGTTCCATACCATCAAGTGCCCTATTTTGTAAGAGAATCAGTACGGTTGAACGCTGTAAAATTTGATAGCAAAGTGTATTTATGAAACTAAGTGTTTTGGTGTTTTTAAGTTAAAATACGATTGTGCTGATGAAAGATCGAAGTGCGAGTTGGACTCGCGCACCGAGGGTTCTGATCCGCACCATAATCACACCAATTTTGACGCTTGTTTGTACCTATTTACTGTTTCGAGTGTTTTGACGATAAAACAAAAACAAATAACTTTGAAAAAAGGTTTAGAAATATTTATTTATTTATTTATATTAGATCTATAAGAAAAAAACCGCGTTCAAATCATCACATATCCGTTTGGCTGCTAAAATGCCACAGACCAGACACACACTTGCACGAACAGATACAACGACATACAGATAAAAACTTTCTTTCATGAGGGTTAGAAATTTGGTATATCCCGATTAAATAGAGTACTTACACAAGTTTCCCTAAATGTTTTGATCGATAATTAATTAACGTCCCTCGCTGAATTAAATCAATACACTAACTGGGCGCATTGTGAATTCTGCGCGCATCGTTTCTCGCCAAAACAATTAGTCAACCCGTCGGCCCTCTCCTCCCAGGCCTGCTTACTAAAACACTGAAAGCGTTCTACGTTCTGCGGTCCGAATCAAACCTAGCTAAGAATCGTTCCATCTGATTAGGAGCCACGATACCATAGACAGATAAACAAATTAACTAATAACCCACTATTTACAATAAATAATATATAATCCAATGTCACACCAATTGACCCAGTCCCAAACTAAGCTCTAGGCTTTTACTATGGGTACTAGACAACGATATAAATACTTACATAGAGAAATATACAGGATGTCTTAAAAACCTTTCAACATATTTGGCGGGGTAATAGTTCGCACGATTCTGATCACGGGGGTATGGTTCATTTTTGTTTCTGTTAAAGTAAAAAAAAAAGAAGGTTTAATTATATTCATTTTGTTACTTGATGTATCGCAGCCGATATCTTGACCTTGACATTTTGACGTTGATTACTATACTACTCCAAACGCTCGTAGTAACTAACGTCAGAATTCCAAGTTCAAGGTCAATGACCATACCTACGTTGTTTACATGGTATGTAAACAAACAGTTCGCTCCATGTAAACAAAAATAAGTTGACATTTAAAAAAAAAATGGTAACTTTTAGTGCAACTTACTGTATTTTTATTTTTGCAATTTGAACACTAGCTGGTTTTAAAATTAAATGTGAAATCACTAGATCTCTTGTTCATGCTTTGCCAAGACTGATCATATCGTCCGTCTTATATTACTGTCGAAATCTAACCATTTACCATTGTTTTCGGCTCTAAACTGGCCCATATAACTGGTTTACAGCAAAAATAATTACGACTAAAATATCTGAAAATAACATAATTTAACAATGACATCTAATGACAGCCATAAATTCATAGACAGACATCTAAAAGTTCGGATAAACATGGATTGAACGATCAGAGGCCCTACTTTGAAAATCGAAGTTCGAAGTTAAGGTAGCTCCATCCCTGTCACTCGTCATTTGTGACTAAATCGAAAGAAAGGGATGGAGCGAACGTAACTTCGAACTTCGATTTTCAAAGTAGGGCCTCTGATTAGTGCTCTCCGTATTGATCCGTAATGCAAAACATTTAGTCGATGGATATAAAGGCCGTCGCATAATTGATTATAATTATTTATGATGTCACACACTTACCATAGAGAAAACAATACCAACTTTTCCCAGGCCATGGAATCGACAATCTTACGTAGTAGGTACAGCGCGATAGCTCTTAGAAGGTGCTTCGGGTCTGTACTTCTCTCTCACTCGTTCTTAATAAGAGCGTATGGTAGCGAGTGAGAGAAAAGTTCAAACCCGAAGAACCTTCTAAATGCTCACAGACTGTGCATATTTTGCACAATTAGGCTTACCTGTCATTATCTTACTCGTTTTCGCAATAGGAAGCTTCAAGAAAATGCCGTGTTATAGCAATAACCGTGTAACGGCCAAACCCTATATTCAAACCGCGGACAGATAAGGCTTACTTCGGGTTAAAATTTGACATTTGCCCTTACAAAATGTGTCAAATTTGAATCCGAAGTAAGCCTATCTATCCGCGGTTTGAATATAGGTTTCGGCCATAAGAGTACAAAAAATTAATCGATCCAGTCTGAATATGAGATCCTTGTGCGTAACTTGTTCTATGGACTAGACTGTCAAGTGGATAGTTTCCCGTTCAAAATGCACACAATGTCTTTACAGACTTTTTTCCGGAGTTGAATTTTGGCAACATGATCCAATTTTCACCAAAGAATATTGTAGTGTCACCACGAGATGACCTCTTCTCAGCATCTTCTTACTAAGCTACAAGTACTAAGTTTTATCTTTCTTCTAGGATAAGAATTTCATTCAACAACGTGTATGATGCCAGCTTTTAATAGAATTCTCATAAAACGTTACGTGTATGGACGATTTTATTTTTACAAAAGAATTCTTAAACCTCCTTGCACAAAAAGGTTCAAGATTAAAAAAAAACTTTGTCAAATTGTCAAAGCATAGGTACTCAGACTTTAACGATTCGGTTTAATTATTGCGCATAATTTATTCGTAGTAATCTCTGGTAGACGCAAATAAATAAAATTAATACATGATTCATATTCTCGTAGAAGAAGTTTAATGTAAAAGTGATACTGATGTGTGATAGTGATAGTGTATTTTAGTTGTGTACGAGACTGATGAGTAAAAATCGTAATCGTTAGTTTCATATTTAAATTATTTCAGATATAAGCCCTTAACAGAGACCGTCTTTTTGTTCAAATTACAGAATAAAGTCTCAGTTTTCTAAACCCCATGGATCATTTGACCATGAGTAGAAACATTTTCCAGTTTGTTTGTTTACAATACGTTGTGACACATGTTATGAATGAAGTAGTTAAGATGGGGCACACTGAGAGCATCATCAGGAAGGGCGATGACAAATCAGTCTGTAACTCAGTCAAAAATTAACCTAAAAAAAAAATACCAATGTAGGGTTGATCCAAATCATCCACCCTACCTACTGTTAAAAAATGTTGAAAGGTTTTTAAGACACCCTGTATACATACCCCCTTACTAATAAACGTTGAGTAACGGTGGTATAGCTATACAATGTTTTGTCCTTATCCGTCATTGTGACATTTAAATTTGACAGATAAGGACAAAACATTTTATAGCTATACCACCGTTACTCAACGTTTATTAGTAAGGGGGTTAAAGACATAGAAAACATCCATGGCATAGGAACAAATATTAGCGCTCACCACACAAATATCTGCCCTAGGCAGGGTCACTACCAACTAGGCCAACGCGTCGTCGTTTATGTAGGGGTTAAAAATATAACACGCACGAGAAGAGCTTTAATTTGAGCTTGAAGCCGTATTCAAAAGTTGTAACCCTGAAAGCCGACGTAAAAGTTTTTCTTTTCATCAAAGTTTTCTTTTAACGCGAGCTTTGGATTTTCATATGAAAGGAGCTAAAAATAAACTCGAGTAATCTGTAGGAAACCGATAGAAATTATGTCAGTATATATTTATGCCTTTATTTTCATTAAGAAATATATTAGGTAAACATATATTTCTTTATATACCTAAGTGAGTTTATCGTTGTCTAGTACTCATAGTACAAATCTAGAGCTCAGTTCAGTACTAAGTCAATTTGTGTGAGATTGTCTCTAACCCCCTTACTAATAAACGTTGAGTAACGGTTGTATAGCTATACAATGTTTTATCCTTATCTGTCATTTGTGACATTTGGATTTGACAGATAAGGACAAAACATTGTATAGCTATACCACCGTTGCTCAACGTTTATTAGTAAGGGGGCTTGTATTTATTAATTTAAGTATGTAAGTATTTCATTTAAAAAGTTTGTACAAAATGTTCGTCACTTAAGTCATTGTAGGGTTTGAGTGCTAAACACTTTTTCATTATTAACTCAAGTCCAGAAAAAAGTCCAGAAAAAAAAGTGACTATGACACACAGACGGCGAAACTATAGTTCCTAGTTTGACTTTTGGAGTCCTAAACAAACATTAGTAGGTACAAAGACAACCGTAGAATACAACCGGTGACATTACAAACATACTAGTAGAGCCATTCCATCTTAGTCCGCAGGGTCTTACGCATTTGAAGCCTTAGGATTGCATTCAGAGATTCGCGCTTCCAAAGAGACCACTGTTGAGAAGAAGCGCCGCAAGAAACTCAACAGTAAGCCGTTTTTCCAAACAAATCACTTATTACAATACTAAACTTAAGCTACATAATTTAAATGTCACAGGGATGTACAGGTCCCAGTAGTCCGAAAAGTTCAAATGTCTAAGGGTCTCAGTCTCAGATCCGACTTACATCAGGGCACGTTTTATAAAGCTACAAGTAACAATTTTACAGGTCTAAACTGGCAACACTGCTCAAATGGCTGGTCGTCATTGGTCGAGGCTGCGTCAAATGGAAACTTGTAACCTGTAAATAGTTTTAGCTTTATAAAACAGGGCCCAGGTGGCCTTTGTAGTCATGTGGCTTCTTCTTCTCTTTGACATAAAATCAAGGGCAAACTTATCCCATTATTTACATCATACTGTAACATTCGTCCATGATACGAGGATCGGTTGTGGCATAAGAAGGATCTTTTATGGCTGACTTGTGTTAACAGCAACTGGGGCAAGTGCTCTGGCCATTAGCTGCTGCGCCAGTTAACTCGACTTGATGCTGTCGTTTCCGTGTGCGAGTTACTTATCATTAGAATCTTGTGACTAAAATTGTGGGCATTATTTGAGAGGGTGCTTACAAAGCACACACCTGATAAACATCCGACAAAATTGCGTAGAATAAAGAATCTGTCTTTTTTCTACGTAAATATATTACAAAATATTTGCGGGAGATAATGTAACTAGTTACCTTGTTTAACTAAACTGAGCAATATAGTGTTGTATATATTAGAAACATATAATACACAATAATACAAAGAGTACAAGCAACAGGAGTAAATAACAAAAACATCTCTTACCTATATGGCGTAATATAATAATGTTTTTATGACTGGGATGAATGTGTAGGCTGTAAATAAAAATAAAAATGTTTCATTTTTTAAAGAAAAACATTTTGGAGGGCGTACAAAGTAGTTAGAGGGTAACCTTTTAATATTAAAATAATTAACACGTTTCTAGGCGCCTTTTTTTTAGCTTTCACGAGTATATGGTAGCAAATGGACTAAATAAAGCGTCGTTGGGGTAAATGGCGATCACAAATAACTAAATAAATCCTCGTGCATGTTGCACAGAAATGTTAATGTAGCAATAACCTCCGCTCCCCAATAACTTCGAAAAGCTTCCCTTAGCGAAATTGATAAAGCTCTATCAGTATTCATCGGCGGCCACAAGTGGGGGGCACGATTTATGGGCGGCAGGGGAGGGGGAGGGGGGATATCTGGGACATTGACATTGATAGGCGGTTCATGTTTACTTCGAGATGGGAAAGACATGGGTTTTTATTTATATGGAAAGTTATTGAAGCTATTGTAGACGTTGTTCGGTTTATTGTAGGTATTTTAGTTGCGTATAATGTAGTGGCTGTTAAGATGTTTTGTAATTCCTTGAATTAAGTCGCCAGTGTGTTTATTGAGAGACGTGTCTTAGGATGATGATTGTGTATTTTTATTGATAGATTTAAGTATGACAGTGGGTATTGAATTACGAAAGAGAAATTGAATCTTTTCTTTTCAGACTTTTTTTTTAATGGGTTTTTATTTTTATTTTTTGGCTAGACAGGGGTAAACATTTGTTTGATGTTGTTATTTTCTATATTTTATTGTGTTATTACAAATTATTAACAAAAACAGCAGGAAAAGGCCGAAATTCAACTGCGACGTACGCTACTCACGCCACGCACACGCTACTCACGCACACGCTATTCACGCACGCACTAAATATTCGCACTCAATTGTTTTACGCGTGGGTCACTGACGTCATTTCTTGCGTGTGCCGGTGTAGTAGTAGGTATCTACATACATTTTGATACGAAGTGAATTTATATGGGATTGAAGCTTTAATAAGTCTACATCTCAATAGGACAAGGTAGGAAATACGACCAGATCGCTTTAAGACTGCATCTCGATCTGACTACATAGCTTTGTGCCTAGATCTCATTGCGACTAAATCTCAAAAAGTCAGAGTCGCTAAATGACCACATGGTTTTTTCTTTTTACGTCAGTCTTAGCAATGTTGATGGAGTCCCGTTTGGCGGGGCTCCTATTCCTGGGCAATTTGCCCTGCGGGCATTTGAAGTTACCTAAGGAACCTAACCTACCTAGTAACGCAAATGAAGTAGTCATTTTGCGACTCAAACGATTACATTCACTAGATCGTAAAAAAAACAGTGCATCGCTTTGAAACCATAACCACTTTCAGATCTCGCAGTATATACGAATCGTAGCTATATCTATCTAATCACATGGAAAATAACGTCTTGTATTCCCCATAAATCATGCAAATAAAGCCGTAATCGCCATGGCGGCGCTATGGCGTCGCTGGAGGGGGAATGACATTCCCGGGGCGTCGGTGATGTCATCCACGGTATGATGTCATGGGATGACGTTAGCCGAGAAGCTTCCCCTTAAGAGGGAAGTAGGGGAGATTAGTGAGAGCGCTAGTATCAATTAAAAATTGAAACGTTCTTTTTCTGGAGTGCTCTCTCTTCGATAGTGGTCTTGTCCAAAGCGCTAGTAGATTCACTCCATATAACCGGCGACCCGACGTGTATAAGAGCACTCATTTAGGGCCTGTTTCACAATCGTCAAGTAAAGCATATCTGACACGTAAATTTAGCCTTTTCCTTTTATTGCACTTGAACATAGACAATGAGAAAACTAACTTTAACTGGCACATAATTTTACTTGTCGATTGTGAAACAGGCCCTTATTTATTTAACCTTTATTGCATAAAAAAAGTACAAATGACGGACTTAATGCATATGGCTTTCATGTGGCCAATTTACTCTTTTTTTTTGTACTGTCCTATGTCTGATCTGCTCTGATTTGACTCCTGAAACTGATCCAACTCTTTCGTGTGACCTGCGCCTCTATTCCTGACGGTAAAAACGATATCGTAGTTGACCTGTTATGGTATTGTTATGTTATGACGTCAGACGCCATTACTGTCAAGTAAATAAGAGCTGTCGAAATGGTGACAATACGATAGAAAAACGATATTGTTTTTACCGTGTTGAATAGAGGCCCTGACTTGTTGAATTTCGAAATGCACGGTAAAATAAAATTGTCACTGAAATTGAATTCTTATACTATATCCAAGGAGTATCATAGGCTTTATTTATGACAGGTCGCTATAAATAGCGCATTAAGTCCTGTTAATTTCCCTATAGAACAATTTTGCTCCTAAGTTAGGATTTATTCAATGGAAACTGAAAGACGTCGAAATTTTTGACCCGAGGTTAAAATGGCGGGAACCAAAACTTTTTGAAGGTACGAGTAATTTAAACAGATTTGCTGTAGTAATACCCCTACAAACACGTTAATAATTATGAAAAACCCTCGCTAGGTACTAGTATCGTGTGTTAAAAATAACCTCCACTAGTCACTTACGCTTAGTTGCAATTACCGACACGCGTCATTATTCAACGCTGAGCATTAATTTAATATTGTATTAACTTTAATTTTCACAAAAAAAGTTCTTAAACTTTTTGTTTAAAAAAAAATCGTAGGGCGAATCTTTAAGAGAAATATTTAGAGAAATAATTAGATATACCACTAGCTACTCCGGTCGCGTAGATTTCGATTGTAGTTATTGCCTCGGGAACTTTTAAATAAGCCGCTTCATTCCAAATTTCATCTAAATCCGTTCAGCCGTTGCTGCGTGAAGGAGTAACAAACTAACTTACTAACTTTCACATTTATAATTTTAGTGGGATTAAAGTGATAAATTCAGAGTACCTAGACGAGATGCATTCGGCGTTGATTATCATTAACAAAATTGTAAAAGATTGACGCAAGCTGTCAGACGGTTGCGTCGAGCGTCTACGTCAATTCCATAAATTTTGTCTGTTTTCGAAAATCGCTTGCGTTAAGCAACTTGTCTAGCCTCACAGACAGCTAAGGCGATTCTAAAACGTGACGTATTGTCGAAATGTTCGTGCTGGAGCTACTGTTCGTAAGCTAGTGATCACATTTGGCAACGTGACGTCCCGACGCGGCCGACGCGTGCGGCCACGTGGCGTTGTCATCGATCGCAGATACCGTGACCTGGTTCTCGTGGGACCGGCGAATCTGGCGCCCAATCAGCGCGCCGACAATTGGGTAAAGGTCATTAGCCCTTTTTAATGGGCCTTTTTTTAACCCTTAACGCGAAAAGAGAGGTGTTTAACTATCTGTTTGTTTCTGTACCCTTACCATGAGTTAAATTACCGTACTCGCTAGCAAGTCGAATGCTCTGTACGCACAGCGTTGTTGTAGGCTGAAGCCAGACGAGCGTATTTTTTGAGTTGTGAGTCACGTAATTTCTGCTCCTCCATTCAGTTACATAGCAGTAGTAGTATGATGATGAATGGAGGAGCAGAAATTAAGCGACTCACTACTCAAAAAATACGCTCGTCTGGCTTCAGCCGTAGAGTGCGAGAGGCAAAGCATTCGATTCACTAGCCAGTACGGTAACTGTAAGGGCCCGTTGTTTGATCAGTAGTTTACTCAACTAATTGTTAAAATTCGAAAAAGGAATCGAAAAGACACTGAGAGATTGAGATTTAACCATTTATGTAGCGTCGTAGCTCCTAAACGGATGAACCGAGTCGGAGGCGGTTTATTTTAATAGAAAACCAGTTTAATCGAGATGTCTTGTAAGTAAGTTTGGTGAAAATCGGTTGGGCCGTTTAAGAGATATTAGCTTTGAAAGTAGGCTATGCCTGTAAAGTAGGGCATGTATGTATTCAATTGCGAGGAGTGGCTTCTATTATCCTACTTGTAAAAATTTAACTTGTGAAAGTTTGTAAGGGTGTTTGTGGTTAGATGTTTCACTGTAAATCACGAATTAACAGCTGTACGGATTTGGATAAAATTCGGCACACAGTTAGTTATTCTAAATATCGAAATTAGGACTTTCGGATACTTTTTATCTCGGAAAATATGACAGATTTCTTGGGGAAACGATAACAGAAATTTAGATTGAGGACACGATTCGAATCGGCCCCAGTGATGCATGAATCTGGCCTTTAAAACAGTACTAATTTTAATTTTAAAACTGGTGTAGCTGCTGAACGATCGTTCATATTCGTACCTACTCGTATTTGCTGCCGAGCACGTGATGCGGCCGTTTGTTTCAAGCAGCGGTTTTAAAGCACAGCCTTTTAATTCGAAACGGGTTTATTATGCATGCTATTTGACTTTTTGCTTGTGTTTTTGTGCGGTTATAAATTTTGATATGTGGCCGTAAAATTGATCGTTTTACGCTGCGGTTTTGTTTTACTGCAGTTATTGTTGAAAGCTGGTATTATAAAAGTTATAAATGTGGTTAGTTATAGTAGTTATATTAAAGTGTGACTTGATTTAAGGGCATACTTCTAATTAACTTGATTTAAGGGTAAACCGTTAATGTTTATGATGATTAATAATAATCAATTATTCATTTGGGCATAAAATATGTCGGTAAAAAACCGAGTGGGAGACAGGTTTGCTAGAGCTCAACTAAGTGAAATGGTGGTATATCTAAAACAATATCAAAATCATAATCTAAAGCAGATTTAATCAATTTTCTCCCGTTAATAATGAGTTTAAACACCCTGCAGATATTTTCGTATGTCAACACAGACTAAAGCGGGCTACTCACATACATGCCGCAGGGGCAATCTCGGTAATTTGCCCTTAACTGCCTCCTTAATTATTGTTATGTGTGTAGGTAAAGCACAATTTTCAGACCCGATTTCGGTCTGTCAGTTCATCGTATTAAAACAGAGACGTATGTAACTTTCTCATTCTCACAGATAGCTGCGTCCCTCCCGGCCTGTCAGTCCGATTGTTAGTCGTAAATAATAAATAAACAAAATAAATAGTAATTATCTCGGGACCGTCTCACACATATTGACCTACTCCCAAACTTAGCTGTAGTCTGGTACTATGGATGCTAGACATCGATGATCTTAGTTATACAAGAGAAATACATACTTTAATACATATAGAAAACGTCCAAGACTTGATTTGAACCCGGGACCGCTAGCTTCGTAGGCTACTACCAACGAGGCTAGTCGTCAACCTCTACCTCCACCTCATGGACGCGCATAAGAGATTCTGCTATGTGATTTTGTACAAAGCTATTATCGTCTGGCAATTCTAAAATACCAGTACGAGCTGGTAAATTGACGAGTCAACAAGCCTGCATGTCGGACACATGTGAGCCGTAGTTACTCGGGGCAGTTAGCACGGCACACCGATTACAAGGTACACGTACATCGTGGTGTAAGGTTTCGTCACTTTTGTACTTTAATATTAGCATTGAAATAGAGTTGAAAAGTGACGATTCGTTTCATTACGTCACTACTTTTCGTGCGCGGGTTGTAGCCGAAAGTATCGAAGAAGTTGTCTGTTAACTGAAGTTGTACCTAAATATAGTCTTGGTTATTTTGTTGTATGTATCAGGAATACGTTTTTTTTGAGGCCATCTTTTGAAGACCAAAGTATATTTTTTTTACAGCTGGCATCTGCTTATTAAGACCTATTATTGGGACCAAACTCGGTGGGTCTACGGTTATTAAATCAGCTCTCAGACACTGCCATTGTCATTGATTTTACATAGTGTATTTAGCCCTTTCCAATAACGGGAACTGGTTAAAATTTTACATGCAAGAATTGCAATAAATATTGAGAAAAACAAACAAATATAACATCAAATACGTAAAGTTAAATAAGTTTGATAATTTGTCAAAACAAACACCGCACCCCTCAAGTGATAAAGCTCTAGTTCGTAAATCATTTCCCTTTTCGGTCTTGTTACTAAATTATGCTTAACATGGGTTCAGTTATTAAGCCTCACTTACAGCAAAAAGATAAGTCTAGATTTAGTCCTACGCCTGGGATTAATCTGACATAATCATACATTTTGACATAGGTACTTAACCCTAAATCTAGTGAAATGAACGATAGCTGAAGCAATGAGCAATGAATTTCAACTAAAAATCATGTACCAAATTGTATACTTATAAACATTACCATTTAATTCAATTCACAATTCACCACAACACTTGACAATATCAAAAGCAAAAATCAAGCAAAAAATTACATGTGAAAAGAAAATAATAAATAATGACACGAAGCCAAAGAGTCTGCAACATCTAGAATTAATTATCTTTTTCTTGCAAGTAGCCCTAAATGTATATCTAGCCGCTTGCCTGAAGTAAGATCAACTTAAGTTAAAGTTTCAAAGTATCTACTCCAGTAAAACCGTTTTGAAGATGTAAAACTTTACCCCAGTCGATCACTTGATTAGGCTATAAACTTCGTTTCGGTATCAACAGCTTCCCAAATAACATCCGCATCGCTATTGTAATAAGGTCCTTACAAGTTTAATCTCGCTAATTACTAGGCGTAATTCTTCGTCGGACATTTTAATCAAGCGAAACTTGGTAGATGACGTCAAACGCAGGTGCGGGTTACAGTGTTGCCAGGCTTGATTATTTATAACGCGGCCTATTCAAGCTTTTTAACCAACGTCATTGTTCTTAGAATTGACGGTTAAGGTTACTACTAGCAACACGTGTGTTGAAACATGTATTAAATATCTATGTATATGTATCTGTATTTTTTTTGATGAAATTTATACATTAAACAACACGACAATATTTAGTTTATTTGTTTACCTTAACATTCACACATGGTCTTGATGTTAGGATTATTTATCTATCTTGGCTGTTTAGCGTAACTCACCTAAGGCTCCAGCGTTTAATGAAACCCATTACAACATTCTTCGCTTATAGCTGTTTACCAAGAAATATTGTAATACTTAACAAAGATAATAGTTGAACTCAAATTAGTAGGTGTTTATTTCGCCATCGTAAACTGATGATGCTAAAGATGACGTACCGGTATAATAATTGTGTTAGTCTTGCCTTTCTAGTTCAACATCGACACCCTTAGCAGACTTTTTTCTTAAAAACATTGCTTTCGAATTTTCGTTTCCCTTACCAGCAAATATCCCTCAATTCTCTAAATTTCAGTTCCTTTTCTTGTTAAGGTCCTAGAGATTACTCGGCCGCGTGTAACGGAACGTAAACCCTTCCGCGGACACTTAATACCATCGTAAACAGCCGGCGACGTGCGCCTTTCCCGCCATTTCCTGTTTATTGTGCGCGGCTTACGCGGCCGCCATTGAACCTCGGTGTTGCCAGCACACAAAAAGTTAATACGTTCCGTTTCACTCCTATTATTAAAAGTAATTTTGCTAATGCTATCATGTCCCAAAAAAGCGGTTTTGTCGCAATCGTTTGTTATGCAAAGTGGAATTGAGACTAAGCCCCGCCCCGGGACAAAGTTTTTACAGCGGAAGGACTTGCGTGAGGATTTCAATAATAATTTTGTTTCATTTACATTTTATGCTCAATCGGTTTATAATTCATAGTATTTGTATTTGTTTAATAAATACTGATTTAACTTTCTTTCTTTTTATCAATTTAAATTGTTTATACGTATTACTTATAAACTGTTTATCCGGTATTCAATCCAGGAATTGTAATGATTTATTATAGGTAATTTAATATGTTTAGCAAAAAATTAGAAACTCGACAAATTGAGAACCTCCTCATGTTTGTTTTTTTTGTATGAAGTCCGTTATTTAAAAACTGTCTGACCTCACATGAGGGGCCTATTCCGCACGCACTCGACTGGTGTCGCGCGCCGCGAATCTCACACGATAAGCCGAAGCCCGCGGGGCGCCATAGACAAATATGATTTGTGCGTGCCGCTCTAGGGTTGTCACTGAAGTTAATGGAGTCCCGACGTGACGCATTTGTTCTAGGGCGTACCACTGGTCGTAATTTAAAAAATATTTCTCTCAGAAATGCTTTATTAATACACAAAAACAGACACGAGGATGCGTACTAAAATATACACTCGCTTCAAATTTTCTATACTTAGTAGTAATTTAGGATATTTATTATGTTATGCTCAAAGATTGTCCGTAAGTTTCAATTCAGAAATTGCGGTATGGTTACGAGCCCTGTTTTTATACCATTGTTAAACGTGGGCCTCATAAAACTAGATTAGGCGTCCTGCTAACTCATACCTACATACCTATTTGCTCGGGGTACGTATCATAATATGTATGTTTAGGAATAAATATGGCTATGATTATTAATAAATAGAGTTTATAAAACATAATCGGCCATAAGGATTTTTTTCTGAAACCGTAAACATTTCAGGATTGTTATACGCAAACATAACCTAACCTAATTGGTTTTATACAATGGCCTATTAATAAGTTCTGAAAATTTTACGGTTTCATGAATAAAGGTACTATCAGACCATTGGAACCTTGACCCACCATAGAACTGTGTCACAGAGACGTTATTATTCAAGTTATAAGAAGTGTCAAACAAATTGTTTTATAATGTCACTGTGACACCGTTCCATGGTGGGTCAGGGTTCCATTGGGCTGATAGTACGCCCACACTAATGATTAAAAAACGGTGACTGTACGGAATCGCAGTGACGCATCGTATGCGTACCGTTTTTGACGCGCGCTCCCCACACCGCTGCTTAAAATACGGTGTCGTTGCGTAAACAAAAGACGGGGTCATAGTAACAACATGGCGCCGTTTTTGACGCACTGTAATACACGCACCGTTAAGCAGCGGTGTGGAGGGCATGCGATAAAAACGGTACGTATAAGATGCGTCACTGCAATTCCGTACCGTCGCCGTATTTTAAGCAGCGGTGGGGTCGCACCTTTAAACCATTATATATTGTGACCATTATGCATTATGATCCGTTATTGATTTTGAACTTTATACATATACGATCTCATGTGCCCGACGTTTGAAACGAAGAAGTTACAACCCTACAGTTTCAGTATTGCCACACTCTCGGGAGCAGATAACCCACATAACTTAGAGTCGTTGTTGCGTATTGCGCCGATTGCCCGTCGCCGGGACTCGATCTTAGCTCGATAGGACCCTGTGAAATTTGCTCGGGGAAATACTGGCAACACTGGCTCATAAATTTGACTCTATGGATTCAAACCTTTATTTCAATTTGTTTTAGCCCGTACTGCTTCTAAATCTTAATCATATTTTCGCGTTATGGTAGCTCTGCTGTAAAAGCTACCTGTCAAACTCTTGGTTTGTTTGGCAAAGGGTAAAAAAGGAAGAGACATAAAGAAATAATGAAAACTCTCAAATTTAATTTACCCCTTTCCGCACTTGTAGCAAACATAACTACCTATTCTAAACTTCTTATACGTTTTTCTGTTGTTTAATTTATCTAATACCTTTTTGTAGATCCAAAAATATTGCTGGAAAACTGGCTTAAGCTCACGTAGCCCATTTTCGCTGGAAATCGCTTGGCGCTCTTAGCGATGGGAATGAAAACCTGAAGAATACTTGCGTCTACGTGAGCTAAAGCCGAAGTAAGTTTAGTTTAATTCTCTGCGGAGATCGTTATGTCTCTGCCAAGTATTGAAACCGGTATAGTAGGGAAACAGAAACGGAATTAAGAGAATTGTGAACCTGAATTGTTTTATACGAAATGCGATAAAGTTTCTCTCTTCCTAAACAGTTCCACAGTTTGGTATTTTGAATTATTGTAGATGTTAAATAAAACTAGGTATAGGTGTTAGTTTTTGAATAATACTTTATTTATTCAGTTACTGAAGATTTTTAATCAAATAAACGAAAGAGAATTTCATAAAGGGTAAGCTACAAACAAATCGTCTCATTTTATAAAGGTTCAGAGAGGTAGAAACTTTATCGTCCGGAACTCCAGTTCTACGAAAAGAGAGAATCACAGTACTCTCAACAAGTAAAATTTTGGTCAGGACGAATATTTTGAGTTTCAGTAGTCTTCTAAGCCAAAAGGTGGTTTTCGGTCGATAAGAAATCAATCTTGAGACCTGTCCCTGACACCAAGAATGGGTTAAGTATATTTTTTTTAGGTTTCCTAAAGTCCGGATCCTTTCGCAAATAGTAAAGATTTCTCCACCGAATATTTTCCAAGCGTGTCAAGTTGTCATTGGCGAATTACATCTTGGTATAACAGACGCGAGGTGTGTCGGTATTGACTTATTAACGGTCTGGCATTATAGATTCAATTCTCTCACGTTAATGATGAGGTTGCACATATGAAGGATGTTTCATAAGAGATACCGTATTTCGAATTAGCAGGTCCAACCACGGCTATAATCGCGTTATGTATGTATGTAAACTCTTTATTGTACAGAACATAGAAATTCAAATACAATATTTACGGAAAAGGAATGTATAAAGCCGGCTTATCTCTGCCCATTTTTCCTTTCAATATTCCGCAACGTTCCAGCTTGACGCGACCCAATTTGCTCCCGTAAAATCAATGCACGCTATTTACGCTACTAATTAATCAGACTACACGAGAAACTTGTAAAATTAGCGGGATGATTAAATTCCCGATGTATTCGGGTCGTGCACGTGACGCGTCATCGCAATTTCACTAACGACCTTTCGGTCTCGTCACTGTTCTGAATTTCCTCTTTGGTAATTCTATGGTGATAGGTATGTGGAAATCAGGAGGAAATCATGACCGTCTCTTATTAATGTTTAATGTTTAATGTTCATTTGGGAACAAACGGTACAAGTAAAGAAAAAATATTAAGGTGAGGCGGGGCTATTATAACTTTTCATACTAATTTTAAAAGTAGAACACGTTTTAGTATGGAAAGTTACAATAGCCCCGCAGATGCAATAGTCCCGCCTCCCCTCACAGAAAAAGACCTTACATAACACATTTAGGGCAGTATTAATAAACTGATCTCGACGGTAATGCTCGTCGCGAGATGCACCAAACATTACAGATTTCTATGACTTGTCTTATCTTGTGACCGGCGGCATCTCAGTCAAGATGAGTTTATTAATCTGCCCTCTTACGGAAAAAAGGCACATCTACTATACGAATTGTATTGCACTTCCAACCTTATTATAACCTTTGAGAGTTTAATATGCTTCCATGAATTAATTGCACTTGTGCCTTTTCTCCTTAGGAGGGCAGTAATTCGGCCGTAGCTTAGGTATTGCACCGTGAGGAGTATGTTGATGAGGTCTAGGGGATTCTTCGTATCACGTCCAGTAAATTTCGTGATTGTTTTTAGGGTCCCGTAACCAAAGGGTGGGTACCAATTTCACCATACGATGTTAACCACTGAACACCCGATTAGAGCGTTAACAGCTGTCAAAATGTATGAACCAACAGTCGATTGACATTGATTAAATTTAACATCGTTTGGTGAAATTTAGTTAGCCTACGTTGTCCGTCCGTCCGTTCTAACTTTAAAGGGGTGTATCTTTTGAACCGGAAAACATAACCGGTCGATTTTTTGTACAAAATACGTGTTACTATGGTGGATTACCTAACAAATAAGTACGAAAAGAAATATTAGATTGACGAACTACAAAAGTTTCCTTCATTAAGCGCGGTGTTAAAACGCTCGGATGGATCCCCGACGATTCCTTCCTTGGTTTGTTCATGCTGCGTATAGTCTCATCTTTGGAAGCGCTGGTAGATATGATAAAAATGGCCGTGCGGTTTAAAATAAAGATTGTTGATACCTTGAAGAACGCAAAACGAGCACTCATGCCACCTTATGATAAGAAAGTTCCGAGATCCATAGACATTTTCAATCTCAATAGACATTACACTCATTACACCTCTTTATCATCACAAGGCACATCGCCAGGTAAAAGGGTAGTTAATTGCGCATTATGTTTTCGGGTTTATCTTGATCTCATTCCCAAAAAACTCATTACTGACTTAGGTATATAATATAACACTTTGTAGCAAAGGTTTAATATAACGCGTAACGATTCGTTTCGCGGAAACGAGATGCGATATAACGTAATGAATGTTCATTATAATGGGACGCCCTAACAGGTGCATTAAGTATGTAATATGCTTTTCGGGAGGCTCAGATAACGTGCTCTATGGTTATGGAAATTCTTACGGTCTCTTCGTGAACGTTAAATGTTAAATATTTTTAAAGATGGCGTCGGATAAGGGTTTTTATGGGAGTGATATGGCGAGGAATTGTACTCTTTAGTTATAATAAATGTTTGCAACTGGTGATAACTAGTGGACGCCCCCGACTTTGCACGCGTAGAATTAGGTTTCCTGTTTCTTCGCCTATTTCATCCAGTTGGAAGTTTAGAGCACCCTTGGTCCCTAAGGAGTATTCCCTCCAACTTTCAAGTCCCGTAGTTTTCAGTCATTTATGTCAGTCAATCACAGAAAAGTTTTATTTGTATAATATCGATGTACTTAAGTGATTGTTAACAAGTCGTATTAAAAACCTGGGCATTATTTTTAAATTTTCCTTATACTAACACTAGAGGACGCCCGCGACTTCGTACGCGTAGAATTAGTTTCCCGCTACTCCCCCCATTTCTTCCCGTTGGGGGTCGATTTTCGGAAAATCCTTTCTTAGTGCTCACTTACATCATGGAAGGAACTCCTGTACCAAATTTCAAGTTTCTAGGTACAGTAGTTTCGGCTGTGCGTTGATATATAAGTCAGTCAGGTTTGCCTTTTATATATATAGATTATGAATGATAGTAATGCTGGCATCATGTTAAAGAACATCCAGAATGAGATTTTTATGTATTTATTAAAGTAAAAATACAAACATTCCTTAATTAGATTATCGCCTGTGAGTCTAATAGCTTTTTAGTGTTACTTAAAAAAATATGACAAACAACGAGCAGATGTCATTTAGTTGAATTAGCGAGAAAAAATAGTTTGGTAAATGTTGAAAAGATAATTCTAATGGACAACTGAGGCTAAAAGGAGGAAAGAGGGCAAATAATAAAGACTGAAAAGACCGCATCGAGCTTGTCAGGATCTTATTTGCGACGGAGCGAGTTATGAAAATAGAAACAAAGTCAGTCGACTGCGGGACGGAGGGAGCGGCCCACTTTCGGCGGTCTAGAAAAAAAAAACAACAATAGTACCTGATAGAATTAAGTTATTTCTATTTTTCTTCTAATATACAAATTAAAAATGTAAAAACTCCGAAAGTACTGTGATAAATGTAGCTTTGATTTAGCGTCATTCAAAACCATGTTCATCATGTTTGATGGTCGGTTGCACAAACGTTTAATAAATCGAATGTCAACTTAAGTTACGTACCTTGTCAAATTAGAAACTGAGTGACAAGATCTTAATGGAAAACTGACTTAATTGATAAAACTTATGGTGGTTTTAGTTAATATTCCTTTCAATTTCATTCGGTATTAAAATGGTCTTGACATGGTCCAAACAAAAAGGTTCTTCTTGGAAATTGAGTATTATATGAAATCTACATAAATACTTACTTTGAAGCATTATTGTAATTTATGATTTTAAAAAATAGCTTCTGATAGAGTTTCTAGCGGGGCTTCTTCTCGGCGATAATGGTCTAGTCCGAAGCGCTAGTAGATAGATTCACTCCATATTACCGACGTGTAAAAGAGCCCTCATATAGCCAATTTACTGAATAACTATTTTGATTTTGACGAATCCACTTGATATTCAACGTTGTCGTTAGATCTAGTCTCAACAAAACATGAGTAACATGACACGCTTTGAAACAAGTTATGAAGTCGATTTATATTCCCACATTGCTATTTATTTTTTAGTAAAAGTGTCGCGGTTTTCGCGCTCGATTTAACCCCTGCGAGTCATTTAACACTCTTTATTCTTTCATCGGTAATGGACGCTTACCCGCTGTATCGCGGAGACAACATTCCATAACGCTGGAATATAGGTCAAATGGTTAATGTTGATGAAAATGGTGCTTTGTTTTGGCCTAAAGTTGTTTGAAACGGCGAGTATGCAGTTGTATTTCAATCGGAGTAGGTATTTCACTTCTGTACTCTTTAAAAGCTTCCAGCTTTATTGAACTATACGTTTACTAATATAGGAACCAATTAGTTCCCTCGTATGTGCACTCAAAGATCTTTAAAAGAGTGTGATTTCTAATGCTGATTTTGTTTATATTTTGTCAATACATAAAAGCTGTTGAAATTGCGAATTTTTGTTTCACTTGCTCCACTAATGCTCATGTTTTATATTAACGACTTAAAAACTCTTCGAAAATATAATATACATTATGCAATTAAAACCCTCTAGTTAAGTATGTGATTCCAAGAAAATTTAATAAGTTTTTTATTCGCTTAAGAAATCTGACGTTAACTGCGTTAGAATTTCATTGCCTTGCCGGCGCCCGTCGACTACTTAATGAAAAACTTTATTCCTAGCGTAATCTTAGAGATGAGTGTCAGAAAAGTGAAGTAAAATATGCATGTAATTTTGTGAGTTTTTCATTCTGTACATTTTCACCCGGCTACCCAGGGAGGGTACGCACGTATGTATCCATCTATCCATGTTTCCTGAATTGGCCCCATTATTATGGCATCTTCTACTCAATCACGTCGAATGTGCTAAGGTGTCTGCGATAATATTTTTTACACTTACACTTATACTATAGCGGATGACTGAATGCAAATATTTTAAGAACTTGGTTGCCCTTTTTATTTGTCTGCCACAATGAAAAATTTCTTTTCTGAAAATCTAATATTCATTTACGAGCCCAAGATTTAATCGCGATACATTGCTATGCTAATAAGGTTTAAAAGTGACTAATATTGTTTTCTTCATCTATATATAGATATAGACTATTTAATATCGTTTTCCTAGTGAAATGAGTAAAAAAATTAACGACAGTGTATTATCCCCGCTTACAGTGGCGTCGCGCACCGATTATCCGCCCAATTAGATTTACTTTGAGCGGAAGTAGTGAGCGCCCAATTATCGCGCCCTCTGCCGGAGAGATCGTTTATTGTTTGCCTTTTGTCAACGGACTGGAACTGGTTTGAAAAAGCGATAGTTTTCCTAAAGGGTTGCACGATGAAGAAATTGTTTCTTTGAAGACATTTTTTATTGTTATTTAATGATATGAATAATATAATTGTAATTTGTATGTAGCTACCTACACAATGGATGATAATAGTGATAAAACTAACGTTCACGTTGTCTCAGTGGTAAATTAAAAAAAAAACCTACATGACGATCTTCCAGAATTACCACAATTTCTGGCCTGAAGCTGTACCTAAGCGCAATTTAATATTTTTTCATGTTACTCACACAATATAGTATATAGGTCACTTGTACGCTAGGCCTGCTCCGCTTTGCGGGGCTCTAATCCACAGTCCAATATCACGTTCCATAAATCATCTGGTCGCAATAACGCAGCGCAGGGCCCGGCGCCAGGATATTGTGTTGACACTAGATTTAGCTTGGTTGTTTTTTTTTTTAATACTTGGGCTAAGACAGAAGTAATTGCGAATGAAATTTAAATTTATTAAAGTGAGTGAATTTTTGTTTTCTGAAGCCACCAATATCCTGCATTAGAACATATTTGTTATCCCACAAAAAAATCTAAGTTTCGGTATAAACGATAAACTCATACCTGCTTATTGCTTAAATATTCAACATAAACGGAAAGGTTTGATAACGGCTTGTTAGCCGCGATCTAGCAGAAGCCCTTAAGTCTAGTCTAGGCTAAACCGTATAATGCCTAGGTATATGTGTCTAATGCAGAGTCATTGTCAGCGTCACGGTCAGATCGCAATTGTACTTATCGCGAAGCAGCTCTAAGGGGTGGCCACTACTAAGATTTTTTATTTCTTAGCCAATGCTAACTATTTAATATTACTTGAGTGCCAAATTAGGTGGTTGAAGAGATATTACGCGTACGTGTGTTACTTTACTAATAAACGTTTCGCGCGTTTTTAAACAAATTACATAGGTAAAATATGAACTTCATATTTTGCTTTCTCTTTATGTCCAATATTAAATAAGGTAACATCTAGGGTTACGATAAAATCAAAAAATATGAAAAAAATATGTAGTACTCTATTTGTAAAATAATTAATATATGGAGGATTGAGTGACATGCACGTAAGCTGGAGATAGATTTACTTTATTATTCGAGTTCTTTCCCACATACACAATTATAATATGACAATACTAACGTTTCTTTTACGAAGCGAAATACGGATGTTGCGCTTTTTGAATGATTAATGGAACAAAACTAAGTACATAAGGACAGGCAGGGCTATTCCGACAGGGGTACATGGATTTTGTTCAGGAATACAATGTTCTTAAACTAATTTTGCTCCTGTTCATAGAAATTTAGCTACTTAAACTACTATAACAGTGCACAAAAATAGTTGTAAAACGTTGCAATCCCTTGAAAAAAATTAAATGACGCATTTTCCGCCCTGTCGGAAAAGCTTTGCCTGACTTTGTGTGTTTTATAATCTTAAGGAATTTTTTGAATTTAAAGACAAGCAAACATAGTGCCTAAGTTAATTTTATTTTTAAGTTCATATTGTACACCCTGAGCGGGTCACCGTTGGAACTATTATGTACCTAATTTATCCATCTTGATGTTACATGGTTATACAATAAATTTATTCTTATTCTTATTCTTATTCTTATTCTGACGTGAAATTAATGCCGAGCTTTATTTAACATTCATTACGGGCATAATGTATATTTTTTGGGCTAAATGTTGCTTGCATAATGTTATTAAAACCATTAATTCAACCTTCTTTTTGTCAAATTAATCGTTTTGATAAAATTAATTAATTATGCAAACAATATTGAGGAAAAGGAGGAGGTTTTAAATTCATCGTATATTTTTATCATGTATGTTATGATTTTCACGCTACTTTTATTAGTCATAATGCATAATGATGACGTAGAATTGATGGTGAACTACCAGGAGAACTCCTCAACGATTATCATCCCTGCATGTTGGCCTGCATCATTTTGTTCTGGGTGATGAGGGATTGGCTTTAGGCTAATGTTTATTAACATAGTGCTGTAGAAAATCACATGACATACAATCACCAAAAAGCTAAACATTTTTTTTTTCCAAATATATTAACTATCTTCAAAAACCCACAAAGCGTTAAATAATGACCGGTGTTTTTCTCTTTTCTTGTTATAGGTGAGACGCCAAGAGAATGATTAATCATCGGGGCATGACGAATCATTCAGCGGTAAGTCAAAAGAGTCAACCACAGATTAATTACATTCGTACAGAAAAACGGCGGCGGATCCGGTTTAACAAACGATAGGACAGCGCCCGATTAGTCTGTGGCTATTGAGCGATAAAAAAATACAAATGGCCGCCATCCTTCAGTTTCAGTGAACACTCCGAGTTCATTTGTTTTATAAATATGAGGAACTGTTGTTGTTGTGATTTTGCGGCTTTTTCTGTGTTGGTCACACTGATTTATTATTTTTATCTGTGAAAATTAACTATTGTTTGAAATAATGGCGGTCTTTATTTAGGCTTTGTAAGCCAGGTTTTTTTTGTCACTGTGTTCTAATTCTTTGTGTTATCTTTCTTGATACTTTATAAACAATTAGTTCGCCATGAAGTTATTTCATTGAAATCTATAATTTGAAATATTAAAAAAAAGGTAATAAAAGATGAAGGCTGTAAAATAACACTGATATGATAAATGCGAAAGTCTGTTAGTGTATCTATGTGAGTTAGTATGTTTGTTACATTTTCACGCTGAAACTGTTGAACGGATTTATTATACTTTAATTCCCAAAAAAAAACACTGTTTCTGTGAGATGGTCAACGAAATGGGAGATGTAGCGAATTACCTAATTCTTCACGGACAAAGTCCCGAACACAAGCTAGTATTTCATAAATGGAAATAACTGTAAAATATCAGGTGTTGCAAATGACATTATAAACAGGTATATTTACTAAACATTCAAATATTTTGTACTGGCTAAAATAAAAATGAAACTGAAACGAACGAATAAAAAACAAGAAACATTCGACGTTTCCAGGTCAATAAATTCAGTGAAATACGGCGAGAGGAAAATACTAGAAAAACACCAAACATTACATATTCATTCGTGAAAGGGAAGCGACCGATACGTATGGAGAGCTTAGGAGAAACACAATTTTTTCCCTTTCATAATTTCACCGGCGTTCACTCGTAAACTCATACATTTTTATTTCTGTCGTAATCAGCTTAGGCTTTTCGTCGAGTTCGCGGGAATCGAATCTTTTATTTACCGAACTCTTTCACGTGTTGCTAAAATGTTTTATTGATGCAGTGATTGCAGTTTTCAAGTGAGTTTAACACGGGATATTTTTGAAGCGGGATTTCGATTGCTGTTTTTTTGACGTGAAAAAACTGCGAGCCCACTGAAGCGCACGGCTCGGTGCAGCGTGGAAGAAGAATAGCGGCCGGTGGAAGCCGAAATCAATCCCATCTAACTAACTGTGCAATTTGGATGCATGCGTTCTCATTTTGTCATCAGTGGATCGAATTGGCTATGTGAAAGCGAGTTAGTGCGATTTTAGTACAAAAGCTATCATTACATGTTACCGCTCCGCGCTATTGCCGTTAGTGCGTTTTGTTAGACGCTTTTAGTTTCAAAATAACTCTCCATGAGAATGGAAATTGGCAGTAAATGTTTATTGTTTGATCATAATGAGATTTTGACAAGTGAAGAAACGCAGATGATGCGGTGCAACGGACAGAGACGCAGACAGTTTTTGAAGAATAGAGAGAAGCCGTTTGCCATGAAAGTGGGACACAATAATAAACTGATAAAATACGCTTTTAAAATACAGCGATATAAATATTCAGGAACCAAATTTTAATTCAAGTATTTTACATGAACCAGTATTTTTAACGAAACAAAATCGAAAACAGCTACATATGAGAATGCAGCTTTACTGGCAACACTTCGATATGCAGCCTCCCAGCACCGATTTTACCAAATTTCATCAATTCACGCGTTAAAAATGGCGGAGGCGAAGATAACGCGCACTTACGTCGACTTAAGCCGCTCGTTCTTTACCGGATTTCCACCCTTTATCGCGGCAGCCCTTATTTAATAGAAAACCTTGTTTAGCGGGCTCTACTTATAACTTTACTTATATTTTTTTATGGAGATTGCATTAACATGAGTAGGAAAAAATTGCGTAATCGTTTACCGCATTTTGTAGTTTTTCAATGCTGGTTTGCGTGCAATTCTTGGCCATGCCGATATGTGCACGGGGGGCTGGAAAAGCGCAGACTTTAGTTCCGCACTGGCATTTGTTTTTGTTTACTTTGTGTGTTCTACTTAACTTTCTTAATTACAGTTGAATAGGAGTTTCATAGTATTAAATTATTTTCTTACTTGTATACGATGAAATACGGTAGCTGTAACTGTACTCTTTTATCGAATATGATATTCACATAATAATAAAGAAACGAAAAAATATAGTCACACCAAACGTATACAATGTAAAAATAAGCGAATGCAATCCTGAACTATGAACATAAACTGAGCAAAATGCCGGTAAATTTCTAAGCAATTTTCATAAAACTTAAAGATCTGGCCTAAAGTATATCCTCGGTAAAGCATATTAATATTAGTTATCAAACCGTTCTCCGGTACCCCAGATCGTAAATTAAACAAGCATTTTAACTATCAAATAATTCAACATTCGCTAAACACTCAAACATCTACTGGATGCTGGAGCAACAAACAACTAGCATACGCCAATATTATGCTTCCATCTGCAAGTCAAACAGCGCAGCTTGCATTACTGCATGCATTGGGAATGCTCGCGAACAGAAGTTGGATGGAAATTCTTTAAATGGAATCCTGAATGAAGGCCCTTAATCAAGTTGTGGCATGTAACTGTAGCTGCTCTCATGATACTTATGAAAAAAGATACAAAGTTAAGTCACGGAAGTTGATTCGTCGAAGTTATTACATATGATGGTGGGTTTACCCTTGAATTACCGACACTAATTTCATGTAATGTTTTACTACGCTTAATTTTTGCTTCAGTGACAGGCATTTACAAGTGCAGGAGTTATAATTTTTATTGTGGCCACAACCTAACCTACGTAATCCATGCTTAAGATAACCTAAAAACAATGAGGTTTCAGGAGAAATTAGATTTCGATGAAATGAATTTCGATGAATTGATGTTTTCGACCAAATGAGTGGGTAATTGAAGGTGATCCCGATTATGGTGAAATAGAATGAAATAATTTATGCAGTAAATTTGCCACATCTGAGCTTGATTCACTAAAAATTACTAACGTGTTAAAAAACGTTAGTAGTTTTGAGTGAATCAAAAATACCTTCATTGCAAAGAGTACTTACTTAGTTTAATGACTTAATCGCACTAATAGATGATGTCTTAAATTCTTCATGTGATCCTTCCTTAAGCACGCAGTACTTGCTCGGGGCTCTTTTGCATTTTCTCGCCTTTTTTCTAACTACAAATATCTCTCTTTCACTCCTTATTTCAATATCCGCACTTCCTCTGGAGCATGAACACAATATAACAAAATGACTTCGCGTTCACAGGCGAAATTGGCTTCCACTCCAGTACTTTGATTTGCTTTCAAGCGTAATGCTAAAAGTACTTTTACGAAACAGTTTTCATCACATTATATTCAAAGGATAATAGCAATAGATGCGAATTCTCAAATACCTATATAACTGTTGGTAAAAGAAAAGCAATAAATAACAAAGTATCTCGCCACACAACGGAATGAGAAGACGATGCCACTCAACCGCTAAAGGCATACACGTCCATAAAGTATTGCGTATCGGGTTACCTCCGTTCTCAATACACTTTTCTTTTAGAAATATGTTACGTGAGGATTATTTTGTTACCGATAGCATTGTATATTTACATCAGACACGGGGACCAGTAATTCGTTTTTGGTTTTCTTATGAGGATTGAATATATACATGGAATTTGCGTTTATTGAAGACGTTATTGGAGATTGCAAAAATCGCATGTTTGTACAATGGAATTCGTAATCGGTAGTGAAGTATTTATTGTTACTTCTCACTGATAGACCTATATCTGACGTCTCATTTTGATCTGTTAATATTGAAATAGATTTGAAACAATATTCATAAGTACCTAATGTCAAATATCGGCTTTAAGCAGAGGACTTTTCTGACGATAGAAAAGCATGCTTTAGCGAAAATTTATTGCATCATTAAAATGTGCACGTGTGATTATATGGGAGTGTAATCGTTGTTTTCTTTTATCAGAAAGTATACATTATCATTGTACAAGGATCATTTCATGCATTTCGTTTGGTATAAAAAAAAATATTCCGACGAATTGAGAACCTCCTCCTTTTTTTGAAGTCGGTTAAAAATTAACAATAAATTAAATTTAATGTATGCAAGTTTTGGTAGCTTTGTATGCTATGCTACAAGCGATGCGGTAATTTAGCGAGTCGCTAATTATGCGACCTATTTAATCTACTAGGTACCTATTAACCGCTCTTGTTAATTTTAGGTATATGTATCAAATTTAATTTCTATTTCGTAGTGAATACTTTAGTATTCAATAGTTCCACGGCTCAACAGGTGAACAGTAGCCATCAGTCAAGTTCAAGCGCTCACAAATCACAATCATAACTTCATAACTCACGTTTTTCAACGACCGGGGCAACTCCAAACTTGTTAGCACTACCTTAATTAATCATCAGTTTTCCATTACGCACGAAATTCTATTTACTTTCCTGTTTCAAGCGTTTTCCTTGATCAAACAAAGGCTTTGTCCTACATTTCTTTTAACAAAGATTTTCTGATGTGCCGTAATGAGGTAACAAAGGGGACGGAAATCAATAACCTACAATATATGGTTCGCTGGTTTTCCATTAGGGAGGGGAAGAAGTTTTTATAAAAATATTTATACCGTTTTTCAGTTAAATGGTAGCTTTAGAAAAAACACGGGCAAAAGGGAAACTTGAAAGGCCAAGAAAAATTCAATTATTACGTTATTAGCGGTCCGCACTTTGGATTTTTGAAATTTAGATTTTTGACGCACAAATAACTTAAATAGAGTCCTCTTTAAAGGAAGGGTTGGGCAAACGCTTTTTCATAAAAACTTTGTCTTTATTGAAGTGTTTACGTTAACGTACTTACTTATAAAACAAAAAATAAAGATCTTTGCGAAAAAAATATTGATTTTATACATCTACAAAAGTAGAAACAACTGCTTACAGTTTGCAAAGTATGGAAAGGCGGTCCCCTGTCGCCATACAGGCCTAAATCTCCTGACTAAACTGATAGTTCAAATACTTAAATAATTTACAGCCGTAAATTTAAATGCAACAGCACTAGAATACATTATTTTCCGCTTAGCACCGTCTCATAAAAATATTAGTCTAAGGTAAAGGTATTACCTTGAAGGAGTAATTAATAACGGGTACTATACAGGGCTTAAAAAGGGGTTTAATACTCGTTTATCATGTTCTTTAACGAGCAGATTAACGTTATTAAAAGTGCCTTGGAAATGTAATTAATTTATAATTAAATCTTCTTTAAAAGGAGGACGAAGGGCGTTTACTACGTCATGACGTCATGTTAGCCTGCAGATGCCCACTGATGGACGTGGACAAATAGCTTCGTCCACCAATTTGATTAAAAATAGACCACTTTAATTAAAATCTTCAGAAGTCTCTTACGATTTAAGTAATTAAATCACGTTGACATAGTTCCATTGTGGCATATGATTCAAAATGGTTGACTGTACAGTGCAATAGCACGTAAAACACTTCACACAAATCATCCATCTCTTGTTAGGTCTTCCTCTTTCTTTATAACCCTCCACATTCAAACTCAAAACTCTTCTCGTAACATGACTTTCATCCCTCCTAATGACATGGCCATACCATGACAACCTATTACCTTTCATTTTTTCCATTACTGGCGCTACTTTCAAAATCAACTCAATCAAATCAACTTTACCTAAATACGAAACACTTTTAAAACCTTTTGCACTGTATTTTCACCAAACAGTACCCCATGGTTCTTAAAACAGTGTCCTGTATCTCTTTCACATTCAGATTTCCCCATCCTGTCCCAGCAAAGACACACTACTCGTATAAGAGTGTAAGGGCTGGTACAGACAGACAGCATTTGAACTGCAACCCAGCTGCAAAATGGCAGTTCGAATGCAGTTCGAGTGCAGTTGACGTTCATACGGGAGCCTGCCGTTTGGCCAAAATATTTTTGGTCAAATGTATCATTTCCCAAATATTTCATTTGCCCAACCAATGTTATATCAATTTTTCAGAATTTATTTTAGTACAATCGTGTAAAACCCTATAGGTTAGGTTAGGTTAGTTTTTATAAAATCCTGAAATATTTACGGTTACAGAAAACAAAGCGGGTTGGCAAATGAAAATTTGGGAAATGAAATATTTGACCAAAAATATTTTGGCCTAACGAAATAGACCCCGTTACGTACGTAGTAGTTACGTAAACTGCATCAGAACTGCGCTCGAACTGCTATTTTGCAGTCCGTCTGTACGGGCCCTAAGTGAAATGTCCGCTGCTATCTCCGGGGAGTGTGACCTCGCAGATAGCTTTAGTATTCTATCTCGTCTAGGTAATACCGGAAGCCCATTAGCTTTCGGGATTTAGTTAAAAACCGGGGCGGCAGGGGATTAAGTGTGCTCGATGTGAAATATGTGTCCCGAGACGCTTTTGGGCGGAGCTTTTGATACTCAGCTTTTAAGCAATGCTGGCTTTTACTAGTGACTTCGTTCGCTTAGAGTTCGTTTATTATTCGTAAATATTTAGTAGAACTAGCTTCTGCTCGCAGCTTTGTCCGCCTAGATTTCGATTACCGTTATTCCCTCGAGAACTTTAAATTTTTCCGGGATGAAAAGTATAGCCTGTATAATCCAGGGTATAAGCTATCTTCATTTCAAATTTTACCCAAATCCGTCCAGCCTTTGCAGCGTGAAGGAGTAAACTAACACACAAACTTTTGAATTTGTAATATTAGTAAAGGATAAAAGCTTCCGTGAAAATTCATTTTACTGATAGTGAACACAGCATCTGAATTCGTTGCGTGGTGTAGGAAGAGCTAGTGAATGTACAGACAGACAGAAAGACAGACAGACGCGGTAATCGACTTTGCTTTATACTGTGTAAAGATAAAGATACTCCTAACATTTGAGGTAATTCTCTCGTACTCAGTACTAATCCTAACCTAACCAATACGGCTCCATCCTCCCTCTGTCCCTTAACAAGAATGTTTTGTCAGACCTGATGGGCCGCTAAACTGTCCTTCCCTCTATTTGTCCAGCACCTGTCTTCCCTTTCTGCCCTAAACTGTTTATTTGAGGACCCGCCGGTTTTGGGTCTCACTGAAAGGGTAAGGACTCAGCCCTTCTAAAGCTTTAGGCGTGTATCTTATTTCAACAAAGGCATGTTTATTTACAAAAAGGTTTGCCGGTGCTTTCCATTGAATACCGAGGGATCAGGGAGAACTAGATTTTTTCCCGTCCATAGGTTTGACATGACGATGTACAGACTTTAAGATATTACTTTGGGCGTACAAAGAGAACAGAGAGTTCTATACCACTGAACAAGATGAACGTTAATAAAATGGCTGAAGCACGGAATTTGGGTGATAATATAAATTATCTACGCATGATTTTTTGTTTCATATGGAAAAAGAGGAACAGGGATAAGTTTGCCTTTGTACTACTTTTATTTCAATGTAATTGTTTTAGTACAATTTAAAAAAATAAATGTTTTAAAAAACAAAAAACCGCCTTCAAAAATGCAAAAAATAACTTCTACTACTAGGTACTTAGTAGTAGGTACCTATCCTATTAGGTTAGTCCAACTGAAGTCGGCTTTTTGTTGAAAATATTGTGGTCGCCGACTTCAGTTAGACTAACCTAATAGGATAGGTACCTACTACTAAGTACCTAGTAGTAGAAGTTATTTTTTGCATTTTTGAAGGCGGTTTTTTGTTTTTTAAAACATTTATTTTATTTTACACTTTTTAGTGATCATAATAAGCTTATGTAGTCCCACTTCTTAGTTGATATATGAAACTTTAAGACATTTCAAGCTCGCCGCAAGCAACGCCGCGGGAAAATCATAGTCATTTTAAAACAATTAAATGTGCTTTGTTGTAGTCGCTCAACTATCTTAATCGAGATATCTTATCGCCACCCTTGAAATCGGTACCGTTGAGGAGTTCCGGTGGCCATCTGTGGTCTTCATCATCAGTTCCGCTTCACCAAGTGACACTTTCTGAATGCAAATGCTTCACTTGTTACTAAAAATACTAAAATCGCTATATGTTTGCATACAATATTTGAGGAGTTCCCTCAATTCCTCACTGATCCCTTCATCAGATTCAGATTTGCTGACAATGGGACCACCTCGGAAGTATACTCTATCAAACCAAAAAAGAATTTTTAAAATCGGTTCACAATTGACGGAGTAATCGGTGAACATACATAAAAAAAAAAAAAAAAAAATACATACAGTGGAACGTATAACCTCCTCCTTTTTTGAAGTCGGTTAAAAAGAGAAAGACCTAGGCTTACTTACTTTAGCCAAATAAGACAATAGGCCAATGTCGTGCCGTATCAGGAGGCGAAAAAGTGGAAAAAAGTGTGGAAACTCATTAACGACCTATCATCTAACAAAATTCAATTAGCTTTACCACCAACCAAGTTGCAAGCTGATTCAGCGACAATTACTGATACACAAGAAATTTGTGAACATTTTAATGAGTACTTTTCCATGATCGGGTCGACTCTTGCAAAAAATATACCAAAACCGCATCAGATCAATGAAAGTTATACTTTGCCAAAAACTTGTCACTCTGACAAACTCTGTACATTAGAACCAGTTTCTGCTGAGGAAATACTTAATATTATAAATAGATTAAATGTCAATACCAGTGCTGGTTTGGATAGAATCACAGCTAAATCTATAAAATGTATAAAATTACTAATATTTGAAGAATTGGCGATATGTATAAATAAAAGTTTAGAACAAGGGCTATTTCCAGATAGCCTGAAGATAGCGAAAGTTACACCAATTCATAAAAGTGGAAGCAAATTAGATCCCGGTAACTATCGTCCAATTTCGGTCCTTCCAGTTCTCTCTAAAATTTATGAAAAAGTAATTTATACTAGGTTAAATAACTATTTAAACTCTAATAAAATATTATCAAACAAACAATATGGTTTTCGGCAAAAAAGTAATACGCTCTCTGCAACAACTGACCTTGTCACAGCGATAAAACATAGTATAGATAATAAAAAAATAGTTGTAGGTCTGTTCATAGATCTGAAAAAGGCTTTCGACACTGTCAGTCACGATTTACTACTGAAAAAGCTAACGAGCATTGGCATTACCGGAAAAGCACATGACATATTAAAATCTTACCTCCAAAACCGTAGCCAAGTGGTCACACTCAACGAATACAAAAGTGATCCTAAACCCATTACATGTGGAGTACCACAGGGCTCAATACTGGGACCGCTTTTGTTTCTGATTTACATAAACAACATACAAGATATTGCACTTAAAGGGGACCTAACATTATATGCGGATGATACAAGCCTGTTTTACCGTGGTAATTCCATTGATCGTATTATAAATGCCATCCAAAGTGACTTAAAACTCTTAAGTGTTTGGTTTCAATGTAACTTACTCACGATCAACGCTGCTAAAACCAGTTATGTAATATTTTCTGCAAAAAATAAAAAAATACACGATTTTACACCCCCTACAATAAATAATCAAACAATAAGTAAAAAAACATCCGAGAAATATCTCGGACTTATATTGGATACCCGCCTGACCTGGAAACCCCACTTAGACAAAACTATAAAAAAACTAAGCTCTCTCACGGGAATGGTCCGGAGTATTTCACGCTGTCTTCCACGCAATATAAAATATTTAATTTATAACTCTCTAATCAAACCACATCTCGATTACCTAATCGAAATATGGGGCACGGCAGGAAAAACTAATTTAACAAAAATTCAGACAGGACAAAATAAATTAATAAAGTCTTTATTTAATTATCACTATCTAACACCAACTCGAAAACTTTATAAAGATACAAAAATTATGAATGTCTCACAAACATATAAATATTACACCTGTCTGCTTATTCGCAAAATTATTAATAAAGATATACAAACTAATATTTCCTTCATGAAAAAACATACAGTACAAAGAATAAAACTAAGAAATGCCGACAACCTAATTCTGCGTCATCCTAGAACAAATTATGGAAAAAAATGTATCAGCTTTGAAGGTGCTAAACTCTACAATAAACTACCAAAAGCTATTAAAGAATGTAAGTCTATTGCCAGTTTTAAAAAAGCACTCAAATTACATATCCAAAATAATTAACTATATATCCATGTGCACTGCAAAACCTACGCGTAGAAAATTATATTATATCGCACTAAGTATTATTACGTACAAATCACACCTTAAAAGTATCTTAAACTTACCAGATATTACTTGCCCGTTACTATGCCGCATCCACTCGCTAGCCTGCATCTTGGTTTATTTCGACCTGTTTACTTAAAACTAAGACGCTGCATTTACAATGTGAGCGCAACCGCATTATTTTTATACCAGGGGTTTTGAAATGTACCCTTTTTTTTGTTTATTTTTTTGTTTCTTTGTGTTTCTTTCTTTGTATTTAAGTAAGATTGCACTGTACGTTTTGTCTTCATCGTCATAATTTTATTCAAATAATTAAGTTCTCATTTAAGTGAATTATGTAAAATTCTTATGGGAATAAATGTCTTTAAACCTAAACCTAAACCTAAAAATCTGAGGCCCTTGCCCAGATGCATTACGCTTACTAGCGTTTCTATTCGTTTCGTTTTTAAACCAATCGCGTCACTGGTAGATGACGTGATACGTAAAGTCACGTGATCTACCAATGATGCAATTGGTTTAAAAACGGAACGAATAGAAACGCTGGTTAGCGTAATGCATCTTGTCTAGCGCCTCTGGTGGAGAATAGAGAAAATGGCACTTCTTCTCAGCATTGGTCGAATAAAAGTGCCTGTGCGGCCTACTTAATAAAAATAAAGTCCACCAGCATAGTTACAACCACAAGGGCAGTCCGAATCAGGACGGGTGACTGGCTTAAACCTTTCAGTTGATTTAATTATTTTTGTTCTTTATTTTATAATTGCAGCATTACGCTTGATTGGTGTCTGTTGTTTAACTTTGTTTTCATTTCATTTTAGCAATATTGTGTTCTATTTACAGTAAAGAAAGAAAGAAAAATATAGGAGGGCAGTAACTGCAGGAAGTGACTGGATGCGTAAAGCTTAGGATAGCCTTAGAGGCCTACGTCCAGTTATACTGCTGTGGGCTGATATGATGATGATTAATCTACGAAAGAATATAGAAAAACATTATTTATACTTTTAATACATATACAATCTTACCTAACGCATTCTATAAACGCTAACCCTACTTTCGCTCCGATCTGATTCCTTACACTAGATTGCCAGCGTAGATAGATACGCCACGAACCGGCAAAATGGCCGCCCATGTAACATTCATACGTGCTCAGAAATCCTAGGTTTACGGTCATTCGAAATATGCTCGATATACCTTTTGAACCCATAAAAATCCCTACGTTGTGTACTAAAATAATATTACGAATTTCTCTACGGGAAACGTCAGTCCCTTTTCAAAATATGAGCTTCGTCGGCTCTGTTAAATAGAAAGAGGTTAGTAAGTATTTCTAGTTACTTGATACTAGAGGTCACGTTTAAATTGAGTGGTAAATTTGATATCTTACCTTCTGAACACTGAAGATGTCACTTTGTGTAACTATTTTTAGCATGGTTTTATCCCCTAATAATTATAACGATGTACAATTAGTTAAAAGTAGAACGGGAACGTGTGCATTCGTTACGGTTTTGGGATGCAGAAATTCGACCTCATCACCAAAATCGGAGGAGATCTCACCGGGGAAAGTTTATGTTCAGGAGCTGCTTTCTGCCTTGGAAGGCTGGAGCACATCTTGCTTCAGCTGAACTCATGATGGTGATAATAATATTGTATGAATGAAATTAAAACACATTCCTATAGGTTAGTCCATGCGTTACCCTGCAAGGGCACTACACTACAATATACCTAAACCTAAATAGAGTTGCTTAAAGACACTAACACCAAACAATCTGTATAACTTTTGTGTCATGTGATGGATGACAATTAATAAATAAGTATGAATCTATGACGACTATCAACGTGTTAAAAACTATGGCTCCTAAAAGCTTCGACGATTCACATTTAAAATAAATACAACCATTTCAGTAAAGCCCAATTCTTATATTTCCTCCGTTTCAATTCGAAACAACTGAAGCATTGGAAGCTCTCAATCAACCTTTATTAGCTCTCCAATATTACGTTGTTCTTCGTAATAATATCTTCGCTCCGTCTTTTAGGCAGATGAACAAACATCGCTGATTTTCATGCGAGGTTATAAAGTCATAAATTAACGAATTCAACATTTTAGAATTCTCATTTGTCTCGACTCTAAATCAATAAAGTAAGATGGCAATTACGAGAAAACGTTTTCATCAGTAGGTATATTGATTAAGCTTATCTGTGCCTGCATAATATGACGGATAAAAAGTTCTTATTAATGTGGATTTGCTCATTTGCGGGAAAAAGGCACTTTCGTTTAGTTTCGGGCCCAGTATGTGACGGGTAAACTTCATAGTTCTGATGATTTAAATTCCAATTTAACTAAATTCTGAAAGTATATCAATTAAATTACGCTTTCAAAAGAACGTATAATAATTAGGGTTCCATCATTTAGTTACGAATTTAATTATCAATAAAGTCATCATTTTCATTTATTTCCCATTTCCCATATGTTTTCATTCACATCCGTAACTACAAATAGGATTCTTTTAGAATATTTTAAGTACTATTACCCTGTCCTTCATATTTCATTCTCCTCAAAGATATCAGATTCCCGGCAAATAAAGGTCCCTAGTGATAATGTCGTAATAAACGGCATTGCTGAATATATCGCGTTATTATGCGAGTGCCCCTGCGCAGTTTACGACGGATGGAGACGAATTATGGTTTTATTACAGGGAATTTAAATAATTGCAAGTTAATATTTTGAAGGAATTTTGAAGACATTTTATATAATATAAATTTGGACGCCTGTCATCAAGAGCCAAGACTGAAGCTTTAACGTTAGGCGTTGTAATATCTAGGATTGCTTCAAGTACGCACATGTAGGCGTATTTAGAACTATATCAGCTGATTAAGATTAAACGTTTTGCTAAATATTTGGTTAAATCTGACGTTTATCTAGTACATTCTATGCTTTTAACTTTTGATGTGTTTTTACTTGGGACATCCTATTAAATCTATTAACTTTCCGCTCCTAATTATAGCTCTTTCAGATGATGAATAATTTCTACAAAGCGCTATTTTCCTACATATAAATTTATCTAAAACATGTGCTATTTGTAAGTTTTCTTCATTCACATCCTACTAATTTGTTTCACAGCACTCCGGATATTACTCTCCGGGTCGGGTCTGTTTTCTGTTGCCATCTGGCGATGTAATCGCTAAAGTAATGACTTTTGAGCCTTACTTTACCCCTCGGATAAATGAATAAATATAGAAGTGAAATTGTGGTCAAACGCTAACGTATAAAAATCCAAATACGAAGGTTTTAAATCGTTTACATAACACGAAACCTGTGAATTGACCTGTTTCCAAAGTAAGTACGTCTTTAAAGTTCCTCATAATCCGTTAAGTTAATTGCTCCTCAGGATTGGGTCGTAAACCTGGCATCAAACCGTTACGAGGTGCTAGAGAACCGCCTGGGTTACCATGACATGGCTAAGCAACTCAGTTTAGGATGAGTGTAAGGGACAGAGCTATAGCAGTAACACGATTCTGTCTCTTACTCTCACCGTGAACTGAATAGCTAAGTTAAGCACGGAATACTGAACTGAAGAGCTACTTGCTTCTGGGGACCTAATATGGCTGCGTTTATCGCGTGACAAAATTTAGATAAAACATCCGCCATTTTTTGACACGTACATAAGTGCGAGAGTGACGGATCGCAACGGACGACGGACCGAACGCAACCACACTAGGCCCGCAGAACATGAATTAAAAAGCATAGTGTATTCAATCCATAAAGGTGCACCCTTCCACCCACAAGACATTGCACGTTGGCGTCAATGTAAGGAAATTCAAGTAGTGACGCGTGATTTCGTGGATTGAAAACAGTATAGTTATGTCTACGTTACGGGGTGCTAGAGAATCACCTGAGGGCCTATTTTCCACTATCAATATCAATTCAAATTCCTAAATGGTACATCTTAAGTTGAGGAATTTGATTTGCAGTTTTTAATGAACGGAAAAGACCAAAAATATTATGTACCAAAACCCAGAACTTACGTATTTGAGACCTGATATTCTCGCATTCATTTGACATGGCCGATTTTAATCGACGTTGGTTTTTTTGTATTTTTTTTTAAATCAATGTTACAATAGCCAGTAAATCATTTATGCCTTGCGTCCCAAATAGATAAACACGTATAAGATACGAGTGACTTGGACGCTGCCGATCGCGTTAGACATGTGGATCATTTATTAAGTAACCAATCGCGGTGCAACACACGTGCGCCTGCGCTGCACGTACGACACTTAACAACGGCTGATTTGGTGATGTTGTAATGCCAAATGAAAGTTAAGAGCGTGGGTAAAATTAATTATTAATTGTTTAAAACGTACCGGATTTTTATTTTTCCTTTTGATAAAAATTAAGGCAACAGTAAAAGAACACTAAATAATAACAACGATGCGGAAAACATGTGAGATGATAGACAAGTTACTCATGTTGGTTTCCGTAATTGCGTTCAAAGAATGTTAAGTATTTGCTTGAAAGGAAACTTGCGAAACTTTGGATCTGTCTAATGTTGAGTGGGAGCGCATTCCAAACACGGGTGGCCTGAAGGACTCGTAAGTTATCGAGAGGAATGCTGGTCACAACCCTAAACATTGGTGTGGAGTGTTGATTGTGTTATGATCACAGTAAAGCAGTCACTCTAGATGTCTTTTCGACAACCACTGATTAATCCGAAAAATAAGTGTCCGAAAATTTTGCGTGGCAAATAATTGTTTCTTTCTAATAGTAGAGTCAACAACTTCACTTGTTGAGTCACTATAGAACTCTGTCACAGAAAGCCAATGATTAATGTGGACGTGATGGCTTTCTTGCGACTTGAAGCTTTTATTAAGACGTGGTTCCATGATGGTTTAGCTATTAAAACCTGCTGTCCGTACTACGGCTACTTCTGATATTGCTCTTAAAATAATTTACCCCATAATTCTTCAAAAGCAGAACTCGAAAAAAGTTGACGTAGCTAGTTAAAGTATTCAACACCTTTCCTCCGTTTTAAACTTAGTTGCTGCGACGCTTGATGTTCAAAGGTTTCAAGGGGTGTTAATGGTTCCCCCCAGTTAACTGGGGCATGTTTTAATGCTTTAAAAAGTAATAAACAGCGTCTAAAGCGCTCGAGGCGAGATAACGCACTTTAATGGGCTGCATTAAGACACAAAGTAGACGCGTCTTGGTTTTGATGCGGAGTGCACTTTGGTATATTGCGGAAACTGGATATAGAATATTGTTTTCGTTACATTTTTAACAAGCGGCGAAGAAGTTTACGTCTTTTGCGAGAGATTCTGCTGAACATTGAGCTGCGTGTATTTTATGTACTCGTAAATTAAGTGGTAGGATCGAAACGATATAACACTTGTAACTTCTACCAAATAACATCAAATGTGGCAGTGAAGTCATGTCTAGTTGAGATAGAGATAAAATCGAATGAAAAAAGAATCAGCTGGTTCTATCTGACGATGTTATTAAAAATTTAAGCTGCTATCTTGGCTTACTTTCCAAGTGAATAAGTACAATGGGTTTATTTATGACTTACGACTTACGAGAACCGTATTAAATACCCGTCTCTTATTTTAGCTCTGATGGGCCCTCTGGGATGCTATTCGACTCAGTAACATCTTTAGTGTACCTATAATTACCCTTCTTACATACAATATATTCCCTACTTCCTCGTACCTATTGGGCTCTTTGAGGCAACGTTATACAATTAACGTTGTTGACTGTAAATGAGAGTTACTCTATGGGGATTGGACTCACCTTGCGTTCCCGGCGCTTTAGGTAAATACCATACGGCTTGAGCAGTAAAAAATCTTGACAGGCTTGAAAATAACTGTTTGAAGCAGAAAGATAAGGCAGTAGAAGTGGACGGCACGTCCGCCGCGGGTTAAATTTACGAGTCGCTATACCTGCCCGTCCTTAACAAAGGTCATAGAGGAGTTCATCGATTCAACCGATGTTAAGTTAGGAAGGCTAAATATTGTTACTTTATTCAAACGTTATGTTAAAATAAAATCGTTATCTTTAAATGATCTTAAACAAAAAACGGTAACGATGGATTGTAAATATGATCAATCTATATTTCATCAATTAATATTTATTTCCTGTCAAGAACAGCCAAAGATGCAATGAGAAGCATGTTTCCAGCAGTGATCTGATGATGGCTGATGATTGTGTTTGTTGTTCGGAGTCAGCTGCTTTATATTTTTGACTAGGAAAAATATCTTACACACACAATTAATAACACCTCCGCTATTAAGTACTTAAAATATCCTTTTTATTTTAATGTTGAACTTGTAATTTATATCGTTGGATGGATGGATCGACTTCTCCCAATCCGGTGATACGCACTTGATAAAGGTATTGTCCTATGTGGGAAGCCCTATGAATGCGCACACGCACACTTGGCTGGATTATGAGATGATCTTCACACTTGTGAAGGGCACCAGTACTTTATATAGCCATCACTGTACAATTACTTCCTGACTGTTCAGGGTTAATTTGGCATTTTCAAATAGTTACGAGACTTTTTTTAAATGTAGCTACCATACCCTTAAACTCATATTATATTAGAAAAAAGTAAAAAGTCAAGTGTGATGCTGCTAATAAATGCTGTGAAAGCGTTGATTTCGTTAGTCGACGTTTCATTGTCGAAATTAAATGTAGCCCGCATTAATCTGGCCGGTCAGTCAACTATCCTTGTGAAAACACTCTCTATAACAGATTGATAAACAAAAATAATAGTGCTAGGTACTAAATGCATTAATTGGATTAGAAACTTATAAACTGAAACCCGACCGGCGACTCGTATGACGTAACCTTTATAGTTTTTATATAGCCTATGACGCTCGCACGTATAAAATAATCTTATGTCACCCCATTTATTAAATCAAAATCCGTCCTTCCGTTGACACTATTGTTCAAAGTAGAACATCCTATTTATCACATACATACATACAATACATACAGATTTGTAGACTATGAAAAGACAAATCATACCTTTTCCAACATAAATCCACTGACTTCAATGTCCAGGCAATTCAAAATTCAAAATTCAAAATATTTATTTAGTAAATTGGCCAAATGAGGGCTCTTTTACACGGTAATATGGAGTGAATCTACTAGCGCTTCGGACCTCTGCAACATCCATTCATGTCCCGACCCATTCGAGTCTGAAATTGTAATAGTTGCCGTCCTACAAAGGTGCGACGTGTGAAGCAGGATTGGGATCAAACTGTTTGACCCGCGCTGATTGCCATACCCTCCAGCTCGTTGTCTGGCAAAGGCGAGGCATTCCGTTGAACTAGACTAACTTGACCCCTGATTGCGCTAAGAAAGCGTGGTTATGCGTGTCTAAGATGCCTCTTTACCCGAACCTGCGAACTCTCTTTTCAAGTCCTATAATGTAAGATTCTTACTAAACCCTGCCCTAGTTTTTGCTTATATATTACCGATTTCCGTCCAGTTTTCATCATCGCTAACCTGCACCTAAGCACTACCCGCATTGTTATGTTCTGCTGTGGGGATAATACACCTTTCACACATTTCCAAAAACGTTTATTGACTTAGGTATGTCATAGTACAAAAAAAAAAGTTAAAGTGTAGTACTAGAAAAGTAGTTCGTCTCCACTTACAGGTCTCTGTTACCTATTGCCTCTCGGGCGCTAGGGTTGCGTCGATGCTCGTTGCTCGATACTTAGTACGCACGCAACCAAACGCGGCAACGGCGCGCGCGGGGCGGCCCCGACTAACCCAGCTTGGTCCGTCCTGTTTAGTTTGCTACATATACACATGTTTGAAGACTAACTACCTACATTGTATAGAATGTACGTTTTCCTATTATTATTCTTCTGTTACTTGCTTATTCGCTAAGGAAAAAAGTGACAACACGCGACATAAGACACATTAAATTTAAAAAACGTTTGTGCAGTTGGGTAATTTACATAAGCAATAAAAAATTTGAAATTTGAAAGTCTTCAGGGTTGGCAACGGATTTAGTTTTACAATGCAGTGATTGAAAAATACATGATTAACTAGCCCCTGACCAATCTGCCAAACCCATCAAGCGTTTCTTACAAGCTTCTCTGCCAATGTATTTTGTTAGGTTTTTCTAAAGTGCTCATAAATCTTGACGTATCAAAGTGTGGTCGCAGGTTCCAGTCCCAAAACTATAATTTGTATGCATAGCCCACATCTTGGGCTCGGATCGGGTTCAGTTCAGTTCATAAAGAATTCTAGTCTTATCAGAAATCTAACATTTCTCTTTTTTTATGTTCAAGGATTTGGTGCATCTTATGGCCAGAGATGTTTAAGAATCGGACGATTTATTTTAGATTGGTTTTGGCTTGTAAAAACAACTTTCCAAATTTAGTTTTGCAAGCGAGTTTATGAAATTTTAACCGCGAACAGAAAGTATGCAATACTAAAATAAAATGTAAAATATTCATGAAATGGCTATAACAGGAATGGATACTAGAACGGAAAACAATTTGGTATGATACTGGGCATTTGTCGTCGGTGATAAAATACCGCGGGGCGTAATAGGTATCCTTGTGGAACTAATAGCAGGACATTTATAGGAGCCCTGTTACTGAAGATGTATGTCGAAAAAATAATTATATTACGTAAAAAATACACTCTGTATTTTTCAAAAATTTGTAGTGGGAATGGATATTGGATAGGTGTATTGGTTGTTTGTTGTTGACGGATGTAAGTGGCTCAGGACCAGTCCTTGTACTCCTTGTGGCAGACCTTGGGGAAGACCTAAGTCCAGCAGTGAACGTCTTTCGACTGATTAGATGATGATGATGATGATGATGATGATGATGATGATGATGATGATGATGATGATGATGATGATGATTGTTTGCCCCATTCATAGAAAGTCTTGTTATTGTTAGATTGGATCCGAACTAAAGTTTGGCCATATACCAAACAGAATTGCTTAACAGTATTATTCGTAAAAGCGAAAACATTATGTTAACAGTGTTATTTCACACTGCAAAAACGAACTACATTCTTCCACATTGAATTCAAAGCCGCTTTATCGTCGTATTTTCCCGGTCAAATGGAAAACCTCTTAAATATAAAATATAGTTAAGATGGCGGTTCAGATACGGCAACAAAGAACTACGCTTACAGAATCTTAACCGCATTTAAAGAAGTTATTCTTACGGATCCGTTTCAGGATGCGGAATAAAACGGAATAGGTTGCGGCATCGGGTACGACTCGCAAAGTGAAACAACTCTTGTATTTTTATAGAGTTTATAGCAGCAGAGCCCCGCGGGCTACATATTTTAATATTTTGTAGGATGCTGTTACAATTTAATTGGTAACTTGGTCTTGCGCTCTGCACTATGTGCACTCAATAAATTAGGAGCAACCAAAGCAGATTTTCTCTTTGTTGACATGAACTGAATGAAATAGCTATGATATTAGGCTATTTGTGAACTAACGTCTTAGTTGATGTATCAAATGTCTGCAAATCAAAAGCTGCGTTGAATTATCCGTGTATGGCTTTTTTAACATATTTAAACAATGAACTTATTTTTAACGATTTCGATGTAATTTGCAATAGAGGGGTTTACGGGGACGAAAGATCGATCTGTCAAGTTGTCATCTGCGGGAAAATTGGTTTCAACCCGAGCGGCGCTCGGTCTTCCACGTACCTATAGGTACGTACTATGTAAAACTTGATTTACCTTTTCATGACGGATGTCACTGCGGAATATGGTATGGTCAATATATTTTGCTGAACATAATCGCTTTAATCTACTAATACAGTCTTAATTACTGATACACCCATTGTCCAGCTAAAACCATCGGGTATCTATCTTGTAAAAATCTCATTCGATAGCGATCTGTTTCCAAGTAACTTAAAACTCTTAAAACTGTTTCAGAAAGTACTCTTGGACGCAACTTAGATCCAAACTTCGGAGCTTTTCATTTAGACGCAGGGCCTCTCTGCTGCGTCGCTAAAGTTCGACTCGGTCAGACTGATTGCACAACTTTTTTTATATATTTGCCCGAACATTGGTTCGCACTTAGTGGTGAAAAAAGCGGTTTGAAAACTTTTCAACTGACATTGACTTTATAAGGCTTCTCATCCCCCGGGGTCTTCATTTATAAGAAAATCACTTGATGTAACTATGTAAGTAACACGACATCAACACTTTATTTTTTAAAGAGTATCAGTTTGTAGAGCTTTCATTTTATTGACAGGTATGTTTCATGTGGCAAGTGGGAGTTAACATTTTGTTAGAGTAAGAACTCAAACCTAACCTACGTATTCAATGATCAGTTTAATTTTTTTGACACAAAATTCATATTTGTTGATACAAAGCGCCCTTTTGATTGTGGAGGTAAAATCAACACAAAAACGATACAAAACAAAATTTACCTACACACACGTATGCAAACGCATGGCTGAAGTGACTTTTGACTAACAAGTACCTACTCCCCTCAATGTTGGCCTGTCTTCGTGCAATAAAAGTCAAATATAGACCTTTTCCCATTTGTAAACAAAGCCCCATGCATTCCAGTTTACGCCTTTGTACCGAAGACCGTTAAATTAATCGCCAGGGAAATAAAAACGATTAAGATAAGGCTCTCCGTAATGGGGATAGAATATTAGATTAAAAACTAATCAGGGAGTTTCGGGAAGTTGTCAAATTTATTAACCGTGCCCTCCCCGGGGGCTGCGGCGCTCGGGTCCCGAGCCGGTCGCATCCAGCCCTTCTGATCCGACTTGTGGTTGTTGATAAATGATTACTTTTATCTAGATCAGAATTTGTGTTGTAATGAGGAGTATTATGTTTTATTTCGGCATCAATGATAATGTGATTACATGTTTTATTGAAATGGTCATTTTGGCACGCGTTAGGTTAAAATACGCCTATCACAGTCTGCTTCTGGAATATGACAATTGTGATCTTTGATATGAAATAAAGATTATAACCACTTCATAGCGCTATCAATAGTAACTAGACTTAAAATAAATATGTAGGTTTGTTTTGTAAACACGAAAGTTTAAAAACATAAATCTCCAGGATTATAAAATTATATCCATAGGTATGTGTAGATTTTATATGAGTTAGGGTTTCTGTACAACGATACAATGAGAAAAAGCCATGATAACCAAAACAAAACAGAGTAAAATATAATCGTCGTATTTTTACGATACTGTTCATTCGGTTTGGACGATAAATAATCAAATCGCAATATTCGGCCGGACGATGCGATGCTCAAAGAGAATATTTTCCCGCTAACGAATCGAAATTCCAATTTGAAATGCTAAATCGAACCCTTTTAATGCGTTTGTAACGTGAAACATATTAACTGGCGCTCCGCTCAAAGGGTTGGGTGCCGCATGTTACATTCCCATACCAAACAATACTTACGTCAATATAAATGTCCAATCTATTTTAAACTTTGTTGACGCATGTGAAAATTTTTGTTTGAATGTGTCATTCTGGTGACTTTGGTCTTTTTATATGTGATGTGTAACAATTATCGCTCTGGGCAGTTTTTCTTTGACCCAACGTTCATTAACTGTTGGTTATTTATTCGTGAATGGACTGTTTGTAATTCAAGTCTGTTTCATTAGCCTCAAGCTATTCACTATGCGTTTGTCAACGAAGTTAAACCGTTGAACGTGTAGCTATATTTGACAGTGAAGTTTTACTCTACCTGTCCCAATTTTAGGCGGAATTTCTCCTCTAATTTGGTATGCTCAGAGGCACCCAAAATAAATTCTATTAAGCGTTCAGCCAAGTATGAAACATGCTTTAGCTAACGTACGAGACACATTGCCGCGGAAGTTGTCTAGCAAACTCATGTTTGAATTATAAACTACCATATACATAAAAGGAAAGTTCATGCTTCAAGCATGAACTTGGTTAATTTATACTTAAACTACAGCGCGAGTTTGTAGTTGAGCTTCTGCAACAGATTATAGTTACATTCTTATTGATTCTATGGCGCTTCTTGTATCGTAAAGTGTAGCGTGTCTACGCGGCCGTATTTTCAAAGGCTCCACGGTTAATACGGCTTAATAAAGTATATTATATTACTCATACTTTAAGACCCTTATGTGCCCCTCGAGGCCGACCGGGGGTCAAACTGCTGCTCTATAAATGTACGCTTCACCTAATTCTGCCCCAGTAATACCTTTACCTTTAAGATTTACATGAATATTGGGTTATTCTGAACTCTTATTAATAACATTTTATATTTTAAATTTGTTAAAACTATAGGTAGATATTAATACACGTGGACCCAAAACGCTACCCTGTGTTACACCTTTTGTCAAAATTATCTCACCGATAAACTCATTCCGAAGTTCTGATGGCTGTTCTTTTTTATTGATTCTTCTGAAAGTTTGTTCTTTATTTTTGTTTGTAGGTGTTTGTTCCAAGTTGAGGCATTATGTTGAATTACGTTACCTGGCACAAGTTTCCCGCCGGAATAACGCCGTAATAAAATCGACTACCGGAGGCACCTGGGTCGCAATTGAACTTGACTATGATACATTTATGTATTAGTTTTATGTCTTATGCGGAATTCCTCTGAGTGTAGTGAATTCGTTATAAAACATTATTGGAATTGTTATCTCTTTGGTAACTACAATAGGTACTTGAAAAAAATATTAGGTCTTCTTTTTCAACCTTGTATTTTAGCTGTAGGTTCAAATATTGTTGTCCCTACTATCGGCCTCTTTCCTCTTTCCTGTCTTTTGTGATAATGTTGTTTTTGTCCTATTGTAAGATGTGTAAACATTTTTTTTTCTTTCGTTTTCTTTCTTTCCTATAATGGCTATAGTACTTATAGACTGCTAAAAATAAAGTTAATTAATAGTAAACAAAAAATAAAATTTTGTTCAGTCTATTCAGGCCTAGTAAAATAAAAACGACAGTAGCAAGGAAATTGAAACTTTGAAACGGGTTGGTTTGTAGTTATTCAGCGCTGGCTGTTGATTGCTAAACGTTTTATTCGGGTTTATTGCGAAATAAACTTGGATAGTAGACAAAGAAAATAATTTAATGCCTTAATTTAAATGCAAGTCGGGTTTACTTTGAATTGCGGTTTCAGAACTAAAGTAAAGGCCTTTGATAGTAGCAGATAATAATCCACACAATATCAAAAATAGGGAAGCTGTAAAAAGTATTATTTAGGGGGATACAAAATAACATCGATGTGAAATAGATAAAGGTGTGGTTAAATTTGTGTGTGAATGTGCTCGAGGTGCCACGAGTGCTGATTGATATGACCATCATAAGCATGTCCTTCCAAGAGACAATGATTGGTACCTTCTTGACTTTTTAATAGTAAATAAATAGTTTTTTTTTTCTTTTTATAATTAATACTTTTATGTGACGTCTCCTATAGGAAGTATACCCATCTTATTTATTTCGATTTTATTCCATAAACATTTATAAGTTTCACACTTCGTAAGTTTAGTTCTGCGCTCGTTTACTGCAAAGTGGTCTACAATGAACCATTAAGTTTGTTGCAAAAAGTCTGTTTGCCTGCTGTGAAAAGTTGCAAGTTGGTGCTTTGTGCAGACTCAGGTGGCAAACATTTGTTGAACGAGCTTTCGTTTTTATTATATTACGCTAAGCCCGGAAATGCTGAAATTCCGCAACGCTTGTTTGGTCGGGCATTATGTGCATGAATAATTGTAATGCTCTCTTGGTAATTAATTTGTGGCTGAAAATAATCACCATGCAATTCAGAGGGTGTTGAACTGCAGAGCATGCATTTATGCGAAAAGGTTTCAATGTGTCTTAAATATCTAACGTTGATGAAGACAGGGTGAATGTGGAAGAATCATGACTTGACATTTCCACTTTGTGTTTATAGTTTAAACTTATAGTTTTTTGTCAGTTTTTAGGGAAACAGAAAAATATTCTTTTTACCAGTTTTTATAGAAATCTACGACACCCGATCGATTGAAAACATAGTCTGAACCTTAGCAGGTGTGATTTAGCAAAACCAGAATAAGGCTGTCACAGCAGTCACCACCAATACCATAACGCTCATTGAATACAAAAGGACACATTCCAAAATAATTTGCTCTTGCATTGAAAATCTTATACCAACAGCTTCTAAATTTAAAATGCAACACTGACTGATTTTGGAATGTGTCCGTTTTGTATTCAATGAACGATAAGTTAGTCAAAAAATGCTCCGATTTGAAGCTCTAATAATTATATGCTTATCGAATTTGGCACTCATTTATCGAAACTCATTTGTGCTGTCAATATCATATTGTAGTTGTAGACATTGTTAACGTTATCAGATGTTTCTCTGTCAATATAATTCCTACTATATTTCTTTCACTTAGCGAAAGAGGAACCATTTGCTTCCGGCGTATGATAATAAATTCCCCGCAAGTTGCGAGCGCTAATAGGTTTGAATATTCCACATTTTAACAGGAGGTTGCTTGTTGCAGGTAAGGAGTGGCATCAAATATGAATGCGCTGCGGCTGAACACGCCAGATTAAACAGACCTTTCTCTGGGCGAAGAACGCACGATTTGTGAGTAATCTGAACATTACTTCTTCATTATAATCTGCATATAGAACAGAAAAATGTGTCTAGGAATTGTTCCTACGGTTAAAGTATTCTACAGATATTAAAACTCGTTTTAGATAACGGTAATGTGATATTTAAGAAAAAAACGGAAAAATGTATGTCAAGTTTGGTTGTACATAGAGTATTAAACTCTCTGTTCTCATATTTCTCGTATCCACATGACTGAGAGACGTGGTCATTATAAGCGAGCAGTGTCGCACTAGATGTGGCTGTTCTTGCTCCAAAGAAGAGAGCACAACTTGGCTGCGTCTTATTTGTTGCTCCGTAATGCACACAGATAAAATAGACTAACTTATAACCAAAAATATGCAAGTTATATGAGGCGTACAGTCAATCTTATAGACATCTTCTACTCATATTCCCGCTATTGTATTAAACTTCCTCGCGTTATTCCGTAAGTGTGCAGGCGCTTCCCTTTGGTTGTGTTGAGTGATGCGATGTTCTTCGCTACTGAGAACAGTTTTTACATTTTTAACCTCAGTAATGAGAGGAGTTTGAGTTAATATTTGCTGAGTACCATGAGCCGGAGTCGTGGGGCACTTAAGTGCGAGCGAGTGCTTGTACTTGAGTCTAAGGCGTACACTAGGTTCCAAATAATTATTTATACAAATACCTCCAGCTCATAATTGCGCGCGGCGCTGTGTGCGTGCCTTGTTCATAACATGCATTATGCAACTTCGGCTTGAGTGGTAATGACAGCATGACGATGCAGTAATTACCCAAGTAACGATTCAAGTCAAGTTGACTGGTGCAAGCACAGAGCATTACTTGTGACGTATTTGGAGTATTCATGTTTAGATTAATGCATACTTACTGAAGTTGGTTATTAAAGTTTCATTAATTACTGAAAAGGCCTTTCTCGAAATGCGTACGTACAATACAACGGTAATGCATTAATTAGAAAAAATTTAAACGGTGATTTTTTCTTATGATCCATTTTCCTATTATCTTGGCTACCATGGCAGTTTATACTTGCCGTTTACTTTAAGAGCACACTGAAACTTTAAAAAGTTTTGGTATACTTAAAATAAGTTTCGCCGCTGATACCTCAATTTTTAAAGTTCGCTCGCAATATCTCTTCGACACACTTGAAACTCGTTCACTTTAGAAACTTAAAATGTATTCGATACGAGATTGTTGATCGGTTTGCATTTTCCAATTTCCTCCGAGCCGGTGAAATATGGCCAAGTCGCGTGCATGCCAATATGGCAATTCTTCATATTGCCGTGTCGCCTCGCCAATATGACGATTGCTCATTTTGTCACTCGCTCTGTTTGTCTGTGAATTTGCTTGTAGACGCGATTTGTGAAAGTGAATTATTACTTGAAAAGTGCAGTACAATCGGAGTGGCTCGTGTAATGTCAGCGGTTTGGTTTATTGTAGGGTTTTATCTCTGTTTGATTTTATGAACTGAGTTTTGTTAGTTTTTGAAGTTCAAGTTGAATTAAGCGTTACAGCCACAGTAGAATAAATGGATCGATACGTACAATTATTTCTGAGGCATAGTAATCAAAACATACACAGATTGTTCATGGCTTGCTTACTTTTAAATTGTACTTAGCCACGGTTTTGTTTTTTCATTGCGGAGTTCAATAAGGAATTAACGAGTATTTGTATTGTATTGTGATCCAGTGGAAACCACACAAGAAAATTAAATTAATATTGTTAACTGTAGACGATATTAATATTTATTGTGTGTTGCACGATTGGAATTCTGCGGTTGTTTTCATTTGAAATCCGCAATTCAAACCATGTGGCGCAGTTTACCTGCTAATTCTATAAAATCTAGGTCCCATGCCAAGAACCTATTTATCCAAACCTAGGCATAACTTACATTGCCTTGCCCAATGACCGTAAGATAGAGTTATCGCTCCGACCTTCATAACTCTCGTATCGGTTGACCCCATCAAGGTTTTTGTGGGAGACGAGTTGATCGGCGATAGATACATTTCCTTTTTGCACAGTACCTCGTTTGGCAGGAAACGTTTTTGCCGTCTTTCATGACCACATACATTGTGAATATGAATTGCTTTATTTGAGTTTATGATTATTTTTGTTGCTTGATCTTTTCATCATGAAAGTCTTATGTTGTGTATGTTTTTGAGAATATTGGTAAGGAAAACCGTTATTGTTTGTAGCAATTAGGATATTGAGTTTAAAACATTTTTTGGAGTTACCAAATTATTGTTAATGACTACATTTCTGAGTTTATATCAGAACGCGTATTACAAATTGATAAACAAGCTCTGAAAATGTATGAGGCGATTGTAAGGTTTCCTATATTTTTGCTAAATCGACAGATCTATATCACTGTCGGCCTTGAAGTATTCATTTAAAGAAAGTAAAGTGCAGGGGCGTTGCCACGACTTTCCCGTGCAGTTAAATTAGCGATGAGAAAAATAGACATGGCAATGTCAGTAATGTGTGCGGCTCGCTGCGGAACAAAGCTGAGGGGGCCATTTTAAAGCCAAATTAAATGTTTTGTTCTGTTTGTCATCTGTTTTTTCAAATGTGTGTATGCGTAGAATAAATTATTTCTATTGTATTCCAGCCTATTCCATTCTAATATAGAGTGTCTCTTACAATCACCGTTAAATGAACTGTATACATGGCAACACCCCATTGCATGAGTACGAGTATAAGTAATTCACCTGTGAAATTGACGCACACACGTTGCGGTGAACGTGTGGGATAGACTGTCAGCTGCGTTTGTCGTCCATTTATAGATGCTTATACACACGTGCAAGCGCAAGGCTGAAAAGATTTAGCTATACTTATTTGAACTTGATTTTTTAAAGTCATTTTTAACTCTGAGTTTAACAATGACAACATTTTTATTGTTACCTCAAATATTTGTCGTATTACAAATGAGAGCTTGTAAAACACGAAAAACGTCTGAAAATATTATTCGCCCTCATAACGCCCACGCGAGCAGTTGCAAAAAATGAGGTTGCTATAAAAAGTATTTTAAATAAATGTCGGAACTCGGCTATAATGCAGCTTTGACTGTTATGAGGGAGGGATATTAATCTCAGTCGCCGGCTGAGATCTAATAAAGACCGCGTGCTCTACGGCACGACTCCTCGGCGACCTCACGGCTTGCGACACGATCTGACGGCGACTTCGGTGCGATGCGGCGATCTCACGACGCTTACGATTTCGGGATGTTGGCTCTAAAGGGTCGTTTAGACGAGCAACGTTTTTCGGCAATGTGTGGCGGCTATTATGGGCTATATTGCTCTAACATATTTACGAAGTAAGCAGTAAGACAGCAATGTGTGGACATTGCCGTGAAAAGTTGATCGTGTACCGTGTGTGTCGTTGAAGTTAGATCAGTAGTTTCCGCAATGTTCCAAAGTGTGAATTTCTTTAATTGGGACTTGTATATTGATCAAATAAATGTTACCAACTACAATTAAAAGTTAAAACTAAACTTATTTAAATTAAAATAAAAACTAAGCTACTCAAATATTAAAGACGTAAATAATAATCACCACTATAAAAAGAACACCCCCTCTAGCAGGTCCCCTCGCAGCATGGTCCCTATGACACTGGCTGCGTTACTCTCTGGATAGCTAGCCCAATCCTTTGAGAGAGGTAAGCACCAGCTCTAGGATTATTTACTACTTAAATATACCAAAATATGAATTTACGCTATAGTAATTCTGAACCGTTTTCTGACGTTGATTGTTGGACGATTGTAATTTTCAAATGCCAGTATAATACCTCTGCTGGGCCAAGACCGGTAGTGCCGCTACATTTAATAATGACGCTCACTATATACCTAATTATCCTAAAACGTTCTTATCTAATTTCTTTAACCAAACAACTGGCAATATCGCTTGTTTCTTGTGTGTTAAGCTCTACTAACAACGCGCTGTAAGTTAAAAAAAGTGGATTATATCGCTGGTGGAGACGGGCCTGTTCTTTCTTCTTATGAATTAAACTTTTTCTCAGTTTCTACGCGGGGGCGCGGGCGCAGTGCCAATTTAGGTCTTAAGAGCAACGGCAATGTGGATCAATTCAACACATTACTTTAAAAACACAATTGAGAAACTGAGTTACAATTTAACCTGCGTGGCTATTGCCTAACGCACTCGCAATCGCAATCGGCTTCAAAGTGGAAAAATTGTTTCCATTTTGTATGCAGACTTGTCTTCGGACTCGATATGAAAACGATTGCGATTGCGAGTGCGTTAGGCAATAAGCCAAGTCCATATTTTTGAAATGTCCTAATTGAATGTTTCGGTTTTGTGTTTGTAATTTAATACGAGTACAACCATTATGGTTATTCGCAGCCATTACAATAACAATTTACCTACTTTTAAATTGTTTCGAAACAAAAAGTTACAACTGGGTCCATGCATTACCACATATTAAAATGAAAATGTGTTGTCATAAATCCGGACACACAATAATACTTTGTAAAGTCGCATCGCTGTGACAAATACCAGGTCCGACGGTGACAAATACTCGGTTGGAATAGGTACTCGATGTAGGTATATTAGAGTATACACAATATACAGAAGACGCATTACGATAATTAATATTGGTTAAATTACTTATAATATAGTAATTATTTATGCCTCCTCTCTCCTAGTGTTGCTGTGCCCTCCAGGGTTCATTTTGCTATTACTTATTTATTAGAATAAGGTGTACTTACCATTATGAAAAAGCAATAAAGAATTGAAATGAATTGAATTGAGTAAACTGGGATTAGAGTACCCGTTCCCGAGCTTAATGAAACCGCTTTGTCTAGATGGTTTTTCAAGACAAGCTTGCATTCAGCTTATTTATTGTTTTTGTTGTTTTTCTTTACGACGTTATTAGGAGCGCTGTGAGTCGCTGTTCGGAAAGTAGGTCGTTGAAATAATAGTTAGTCGGGAGTGCATTTGCGTTGCAAAGTTTTCATTTTACTAGATATGCTTTTATTGTTTGTTGAGTGCTTCTTAGTGCGAGTTTAGTGGTTTCTTTTGAAGATAGCGGACTTAATATTACTTAACAGGATATTCTTATAGGTACAGAATTAGCTTCTTCTTATTAGGGTTCGGTACCCAAAGGGTGCCAACGGGACCCTATTACTAAGGTTCCGCTGTCCGTCCGTCCGTCCGACCTCCTGGCACAGGGATGTAGGTATCTGTTCAACCGTAATAACTAGACACTTGAAATGTGAGTGTAGGTTCTCATGTACCACTATAGACCCTTGTTGCATAAAACCAACGACTAATTCCTATGTCATTTCTATCTCGTCACTTGACGTTGTCATTATGACAAGGTTACAACAATTTCGGTGGATCAACATTTAAAGTCCTTGATGGTCGGCTATGGCTGCTGTAATAACAAAAAAGAATATAAAAAAAGTTGAAAATTAAAGGGGTTCCGCAAGCAAGAAACGTGTTCGGGACTTACACGCGCGCCGTCGATTTTCACGTGGCCGGTTTTTAAATCTTCGGCAAACAAGTTTCGCACGATCCAAAATAAGCAATCCCACAAAGTATTTATATCCGGTGATTTCTACCCCCAAAAACCCCGGTGAGTGCCGAGGGGGCAATTCGCAGGCGCGCAGAATCGGCGCGAGCGTCCATTCTGCCGCCTCCGCAAATTACGGGCACACCGAATGCTGACACTATTCCTCTAGCCTAGATTTTTAAATTGCCTTGCGGCTTATATGACACGTCGCGAAATATGTTAGCTATTTTTCTAAATTCACATTTGGCACCCCTTGGGCACGTAGAAGATGACGCTGCAAGCGTTTTCATTACTTTAAGTCGGTGCTCTAGGACGTGTATGTGCGTTGATGCAGTATGCAAGCTTTGGATAAAATAAGAGATGCGGCACCTGGAGAAAGACCGGTGGCCCTGGACAAGATGTATTGCGAGAACGTGATCGTTATAGAAAATGTATACGATTGACGTGAGCTGTCGGACGGTCGCGTCCAGCGCGTCTATTCAACACGGTAAAAACAATATCGTTTTTGTCCAGTTATCGTACTGGCAAAGTTTTGATAGCTCTTATTTTCTTTACAGTAATGACGGCTGACGTTATAACAATACCTTAACAGGTAAACTATGATTATACCGTCTAGAATAGAGGCGCTGACATGTTGTATTGTTGACGTCATGATAGTTCTTATTTACTTGACAGTAATGGCGGCCGAGTGAACAGGTAAACTAGGATATCGTTTATACCGTCTAGAATAGAGGCGCTGGGCTTATGTCCATTCCAATACATCTTGTCTATTTGAGTTTTTTTTTACGTTAGCGTTATGCCTATTATGGCAGAGGGAAGCTGTTGCTATAGTATATACCTATAAATATAGAGACCCTCGCGTAAGTATGTTTTAGAGCTGCTAGATCTTTATGGGCACAATCGATTTTCATAAAACTTTGTCAAAAATATATACTTTAATTTAAAATAAACGTAGAAATCGGTTCCCTGTTTGAGCCCCCTAGCAAATAAAGACAGATGAGTGGGCAGACAAAAAACAAATAATGAAAGTAAAAAAAATGAACAAAAATGTCTGTGACAAATTACACACTCTTTATCAGGATTACCTTCTCGGTCGGTTTTGAGGGTGCAAAAACGTAAATAAATCTCTGTCACAATTTTGAGGACATAAAAACGCTGCAATTTTCTTGCATTACAATACTGGACATAAATTTGTTGATAAAGATTGAAGATTTTAAATTTCATAATGACCTCGCACCTCATCAACTTGTCTTACTTCGGAAGTTTTTATCCAATAAATAGTAGGGAATTACGTTTAAAAATGTTGTGAAATGGCTCCCGCTGTATAAAATTCTGCTGCAAAAATTGATAAACATTATTCCTCGAAATGTTAACTAGTCAATTAAAGATAAGGTAACCGAAGAAATCCGATCTAATCCAATTAGAATCGGGTTTCGGTAACAACCTCAGAGGAAATTCATTAACCGTTAAAAGGAAAGTTTTGTGCCAATAACTCGCTTTTGTGGTCCCGAGCGATCTAACTCGATAATGAAAATACTGCTATGGTTGCGAAAAGACGGTTTCGTGATTTACGCGGTGAAGAAATTTTTGCTTTATTTTATTATTGTTAATTTCAATTTTGCAATAATTGGCCTATAACTGATGTTCTTTTTTAACACTATTAATACATTATATTTCCCAGATCGAAATTTGGTAATAAAATAATTACAGATTAATATAAATTAATAATTAGAGATTCCAGAAATATAGCCTGCGCTTGATTCCGTAAAAATATCATTTATTTCATACAATACAATAGCTAATGTAATACGCGGTTACCGGGATGGCGGGATGGCACAACAAAACTAAACCTAACCTAACTTAAGTATTACATATAATACCTTTTCTATAATGGTAAAAGATAGAAAAAAAACTGCATAGTCTAAGTAAACCCGCCATTACCTACTACTACGTATTCTATACATTGACTAAATTATATTTATTTATTTATTTATAAATATTTTTATACAGCATTACAGTTGGTGGACTAATGTACCATGAAAAAAGATTAATAAAATTAAGCTAAGTCAAGTTAATATAGGTACTATTGGGACACTCATCCTTCAGCTCACAGAATCTCATCCATTCACAACACACAGCTGACCATCAGCAGGCAGGCAAGCAGGTCGCACTCCGGCGCAGATGCTGATAGCTCATTGAGCAGCGCAAGAGAGCGGGGAGCGGCGAGGTCTTTATATACTTAGCTGGTAACATTATATGACAGCATTATATGTATAGTCAGCATTATTTTGACGACCCGCTAGTCTAGTTTGGTAGTGATCCTGCCTACAAAGCTTGCGGTCCTGGGTTCAAATCCCGGTAAGGGCAGCTATTTGTGTGATGAGCGCGAATATTTGTTCCTGAGTCATGGATGTTTTCTATGTATTTAAGTATTTATTTTCTCTATATAAGTATCTATCTCGTCGTCTAGTACCCGTAGTACAGTCGAGTTCATGAATATGTGTACACTTTAGTATCTTGTCTTATGTGAATAAATATATTTTTCTTTTTTCTTCTTTTCTTTTCCATATGAAAATTAAATATGTTGTATGAACATTCTACCTAATAGTTTACCCGTTATTTCTCCCCGCAAATGCACATCGACTGGGAGAGTCGTGTCCAATTCATGACCCGTAATTTGGCAGTTTTCGCTTCAGTTACTGCTAGCATGCTCCAAGTCCGGTAGCTGCCTAACATGGGCTCCAATCAAATGCAATTTGTCGCTTGCATAAATTTGTTGCTCGTGTTTGTGTTTATTGACGCGCGTCAGATTGCACTGGGCTGCAGGCTTGCACCGAAATCTGCAATGTCATTTATTGCCAGGTATCTTTGAAGTAATAATCTGGATTTTTTTGTTTAGGGTTTAGTTTGGGTCTCGTTTAAATATATACGGTTTTCTTGTACTGGGTTCACCACACCGTAAATTAATACTGCGTTTAATGTGTTATGGTATTATTTTTAAATTGGCCGCCATTACTGTCAAGTAAATAAGAGCTATCGAAACGTTGACAATACGATAACAGGTCAGAGACGATATGGTTTTTACCACCTAGAATCTCGGTCCTGTATTCCAGAATGACAATATTAAAAAGTGATTTATTTTAAAGTATTATTTAAAATTTGACTAAATTTAATAGTGCATGCATTTTGATTTCGAGTATGCTAAAAATTAAGTAAATAAGGTTATTGAACCTTATGTAACGATAATATATAATCAGAGATCGAAAATAGTTACTTATCCTGTAATTACCAATTTATTTGTTTATGTAGAATTGTGATACCTAAATTGATAAAAGCAAAGTTATATCTATATGTAACTTCTGTATATAAACGTAGTTGTGAGTTTTAACTTTGAAGATCTGGACCAATCTTTAATTTACGAGTACATGTTTGCTTTACTTACTTCAGTCTTTTTCAACGGTGTACACTTAAAGATTCGTTTTTCTATAATGTTTTTTAAATGTAAATCCATATTAGAGCCTACACAAGACGTTAATGATATAAAAACAGCACTTTCCGATTTATGGTTACAACTTAAACATGTAACATGTAACACTATTAACATTAAACAAAAAAGAGACTTACTGCCTATGCTTTAGGGACTTTAATCCTTCAGCCGTACACAACTTGTGATGTAACTGCGCTGGTGAGGGTGGCAGGAAGCCGTTAGTTCGACACGAACAATAAAACGCTTCGTTCTTTCTCTTTTTTTTGCTGCAGCTGTTGTGCTCTGACGCTATATTATCGCGGCGTTCCACTTTTCAATTTGTAGTTTGGTACATGGTTTTTCTATGCCATTTTAAATTATTGTGGCTGTCAGAATCCAGAGGGTGTGAACAAGTCATCAGCGTCCTCATCTTTCCCTTATCCCAACCAGTCGTGGTCGGCACAGCGCGTCACTATCTTTTCAACATCCCTATCAGCCATCATCTCACAGTAGTTGTCTATGTATATAAAAGGTAAACCTGACTGATTTATACATCAACGCACAGCCGAAACTACTGTACCTAAAAACTTGTAATTTGGTACAGGGGTTCCTTTCATGATGTAAGTGAGCACTAAGACAGGATTTTTGTTGTACTAAGAAAATCGACCCCCAACAGGAAGAAACGGGGGGAGTAGCGGGAAACTAATTCTACGCGTACGAAGTCGCGGGCGTCCTCTAGTCTTTCTTTATAACTCTTCACACATTCCACTCTTTCCCTTTTATTTTTCCCCCTTCCGCTATAGCCCTCCACATAGGATGAGTACGACTAAAAGCTGAAATTAATGAAGTGTATTAAACAAATAAAGTAATATATGTCAAATTTCCTTTAATGCTCGAAAAGTATTCCAACAATACGGTCGTGTTGTTCTGTCTATTTTTTACAAGATACCCGTTATTTGTTCGCCGGAATTGATGAATCGAAAGAAAGAGCCTACAGCTGTAGCGTTTAGTCGGCAGTGCAAAAACCAGTTCGGGCGTCCGGAAACGTGCCATGCGCCGGAAAGTTCGCCCAACTTGTAATGGCCTTGTAGATCAGAATGGCTTGATTCGGAATCAGAATGGTATATTTGCTAGAATGTAGTCCAGTGAAGGGGTACCTATTATTTTATTGAAACACTTTTCGACGAACGTATCATTACGAATAATTTTATTTTAATCGAAAGGCATATCTCACCGCATGCGTTTTTTTTTTGATTTTGACAATTCTAACCAAACCTAACCTACGTATATAAATAATGTTTAAGATATACTGAAAACATCTTGGTTTCAGCAGAAACTACCGTTCGACAAAATGAAATTCGATGAAATGATCGATCGATGAAGTGAAATTCGATAAAATGATGGGTTACCCCAGTGAAGGTATAGGTTTACCTGCCATACTTGTTTTAGGCATCGCAATAGCCGTGTTTATACTCTTTGTGCATAGGTATTTCTTAAATGATGTAATAGAAATATACGTATACTTTAGGTTATCCTCGTGGCACGATAGCGTTTGTCACGCGCTTACAGCATCCGTAATTTTCTATCCGGTCTAGGCGAACGGTCGGACGTTGTAAGTGCTCTTGCCATAAACATAAAAGATGTCACCCTGAATTGAGGCACGGGCTCTATCACATCATTATCTTATTCTTTGTATTTAGGAGCAAGGCTCTTGTCGGTGTAGTAAAGATTCTGTCTTTGCAATTCCATTTTCTTTAGTGTTTATGCGACATGACGGCGATTTTCCGTTCTATCTGTATACGCCAGGAAGAAGTCTAATAAATAGCAAGCCCGACTGTATTTTTTATAGTGTCGTCTATATAAAATATATTATGTAAAAAAACTCCTCTCATTACTTTGATTAAAATATTATATGTCACTACCCGTGACATAATGATTCGCCGACAATTATTACGCAAACGTATCGTTTCGCAGAATTTTCATTTCGTAGAAAGCTAATTTCTGCTGAAACCTTTTTGTTTTCACATTATTTTAAGCATGGGTTACGTAGGTTAGGTTAGGTTAGACCTGTGACCACTAAATACTAATCTGAAAACAATAAGGTTTCAGCAGAAATTAGTTTTCTACGAAATGGAAATTTTGCGAAACGATACGTTTGCGTAATAATTGTCGGCGAATCATAAGGTAACCGTCATTCCCACAATCAAGACGAATCTAACGACCGACTTCTCATATTTTAAAATCTATCAACCAACCTCCGCCTGACGAAGTCGGGTAAAAATAGAGATATAATAACTTAAAGTCAATTGAACATGACGCACATAAACGTTAATACGCAGTGAAATATGGTACTGAGTTACTAACGAGCGATATTCGTAAATACCTACTCTTCTCAGCTCTTCTATCTATTACAGAAATTCTGTCATATGCGACTTTTTGTACAAACCTTTAAAGTGTATAATGCTTCGACTATTAAGTCACAGATGTGCCTTTTTAACTCGGCAGTATTAGTCTAAGACCGAACTATTCCGAAGTTGCCCGACTTTTCAAACTTCGCCCGATGTTTCACACATTGTTGAGTTAGCAACTTAATATCCGCTCGGTAGCCTTTCAAACTTTTTAAGTCAAAGGCATAAGGAATAATAGTTAGTTTTCTGACACGAAACTTTTATATGTTAGGTGCTAGGTGGATAATTAAAGTCACCATTTTCTGTAATTGTAACGGGGATTGTGATACTAAATCATATACTCTCCAATAAATGTGTCTTAATTTAACTTGCTGCAATTGTAATAAAATGTATGGCAGCTGAAACTAACAAAGACAGATAATATTCACTGCAAATGGGATTGGAATATATTCTGACATAATAAAATAACGTTAAGAAAACCATTATCTTGGCCGAAGACAGATGAAATCTAGCACTATTATCTCTGCAATTTAAACGAGCAGAATCTCATTCAAAAACCACTATTTCAAGAGTAAAAGAGGTTCTTATCCCGATCTTGCTGCTAGTGTAGTTAAAGACGGCGGAAATAAAATCACCTTCGAATGTGAAACTCGATCGCAGCAATGTCGGAAATTCTTCGGTTCTGGAAAATTAACATAATTCTATTCTATCAGGGGAGCTTGTAAAACGGCTATTCGGAAATATAGACCTTTCAATGATTTATAGACGGTTTGCTATTGAGTTACGTTGAAAGCGAGATGTAAAGGTTTCATTTTCGAAACGACTTTGGCAAGTTTATCCTCTTACTTACTAAGTATCAATATGGGATTCTTTTGTTCACGATTTATTACTAAGCCTGTAATACATTAGTAAACTTCAATGTAGAAATAGATTTATGGGTATAAACATGGGTAACAGCATTTTAAAATATTTCAAAGGCATTGTCAGTCGTGAAAAATGATTCGTGAGTCCTTAAAACTCAACACGGAATACTTCACGAGAAAAATACTCGAGACCGGAGAGACTGGCTAATATTTCAAGTCCCCAATGAGAAATTTCTTTTGAGAAAGAGGCTGTAGCCGTTGTGGAAGCCATTCAGGCTTTGATTCAGAGCCCGAAAAAAATCCACTATCTCTCAATGATCCCTTGTAAGGGAAAATAAAAAGGCAAAGGTAAGGCCCGCCCCGCCGCTCTCTGTCACTGTCATCTTTCCCGCCATTCCGCCATTTTGTTTTATTTTTTTCGTGGCGTTTCGTTCCACCTGGTTTTCGCAATGCGGGCATTTGCGTTTTGTTAATTCGGGTGCGATTACAATCGGATGGTAATTTTTAACCGCAGAAATATACCTAATTGTGTGGAAAACGCGTTAATGTTTCTGATTTAATGGCTAACTTGTTGCAATTTCCAGTTATTACAGGAGTTTTGGGCTTTATTTATGGTTGTAGGGTTACAATATTTGACGTAGAGGATATTTAGTGCACATTTAAGCCAGGCAAGGCGGTAGGCTATAATTTATTGACCTAGTCTTGATATAACCTAGATTATTAAGTGCCAGTAAACTTAGGTGTAGTGTTTTGGCTTAATAAATGCGTAGTTTATAAGTTTATAAGCTAGTTCGTGAGTTTCATATACTGTATAGGCTTAAGGTAAATTGTTGGAATGTAGAGATATACTTCTCCATCTCAGCTTCGCCGTCTTTGCCTGTGAGCCAGTCCACTAGACATATTAAATTTCTCTCGAGATGCGTCACAAATCCCTGTCCCCTGCTTTACACATCGGGTTGCTTCCTGCCCCCCTGTAACCGATCGTCAAACCTTGCCTGAGCGCGACCCACACCAAACTACGGTTATCAACGCTCTTCTTTAGAACTAGCATGCACCAGCGGTTGTTGGTTCAGCGGCTGATGCAGCCAACTTTAACTTGAATTTTAAGAGCTCCGTCGGTCGCTTCAGGTCTTTGGCGGGGGGGATCACTTAATTCGAACTTTATCCTATAAATCTTAAAATTAGTGAACTCACCTCACATAAGTAATAAGTAATTCATAAAATAAATGTTTTAAAAAACAAAAAACCGCCTTCAAAAATGCAAAAAATAACTTCTACTACTAGGTACTTAGTAGTAGGTACCTATCCTATTAGGTTAGTCCAACTGAAGTCGGCTTTTTGTTGAAAATATTGTGGTCGCCGACTTCAGTTAGACTAACCTAATAGGATAGGTACCTACTACTAAGTACCTAGTAGTAGAAGTTATTTTTTGCATTTTTGAAGGCGGTTTTTTGTTTTTTAAAACATTTATTTTATTTTACACTTTTTAGTGATCATAATAAGCTTATGTAGTCCCACTTCTTAGTTGATATATGAAACTTTAAGACATTTCAAGCTCGCCGCAAGCAACGCCGCGGGAAAATCATAGTCATTTTAAAACAATTAAATGTGTTTCGTTGTAGTCGCTCAACTATCTTAATCGAGATATCTTATCGCCACCCTTGAAATCGGTACCGTTGAGGAGTTCCGGTGGCCATCTGTGGTCTTCATCATCAGTTCCGCTTCACCAAGTGACACTTTCTGAATGCAAATGCTACACTTGTTACTAAAAATACTAAAATCGCTATATGTTTGCATACAATATTTGAGGAGTTCCCTTGATTTCTCCAAGATCCCATCATCAGATCGTGACGTGCTGACAATGGGACCAACTAGAAAGTATACCCATTCGAACACCGAAAAAAAATTTCAAATCGGTCCAGTAGTCTTCGAGTAATCGGGGAACATACATAAAAAAAAAAAAAAAATCCGACGAATTGAGAACCTCCTCCTTTTTTTAACCGACTTCAAAAAAGGAGGAGGTTATACGTTCCACTGTATGTTTTTTTTTTTTTTATGTATGTTCACCGATTACTCCGTCAATTGTGGACCGATTTTAAAAATTCTTTTTTGGTTTGATAGAGTATACTTCCGAGGTGGTCCCATTGTCAGCAAATCTGAATCTGATGAAGGGATCAGTGAGGAATTGAGGGAACTCCTCAAATATTGTATGCAAACATATAGCGATTTTAGTATTTTTAGTAACAAGTGTAGCATTTGCATTCAGAAAGTGTCACTTGGTGAAGCGGAACTGATGATGAAGACCACAGATGGCCACCGGAACTCCTCAACGGTACCGATTTCAAGGGTGGCGATAAGATATTTCGATTAAGATAGTTGAGCGACTACAACGAAGCACATTTAATTGTTTTAAAATGACTATGATTTTCCCGCGGCGTTGCTTGCGGCGAGCTTGAAATGTCTTAAAGTTTCATATATCAACTAAGAAGTGGGACTACATAAGCTTATTATGATCACTAAAAAGTGTAAAATAAAATAAATGTTTTAAAAAACAAAAAAACCGCCTTCAAAAACGCTAAAAATAACTTCTACTACTAGGTACTTAGTAGTAGGTACCTATCCTATTAGGTTAGTCTAACTGAAGTCGGCGACCACAATACTTTCAACAAAAAGCCGACTTCAGTTGGACTAACCTAATAGGATAGGTACCTACTACTAAGTACCTAGTAGTAGAAGTTATTTTTAGCGTTTTTAAAGGCGGTTTTTTTGTTTTTTAAAACATTTATTTTATTTTTTTGAAGTCGGTTAAAAAGTAAAAAAAACATAACATAACATTATAGAATATGATAAAAATACCTACGTGTAGAGGAAACGTAGATTAAGGCCCTTGGTAACCTTCGTTAGTACAAATAAATAAGCTTGTGTTAGTCAACTAAAGTATTATTCACTTGGAAAATATCATAAGGCGAACCCTAAACGTCAATAAATATTGTGATTATTATCATGATATTTACTTATGTATCTTGGACCGGATCACAGCACACCCTACACCATCAATACGGATCGCGTCAGTACTGAAGCGTTCGTTGTAAGAGGCAGACGTGATGGACACTACACGCAAGATAAATATCACGATCCAGGATCTGGGATCAGATCACAAGGATTTACAGAAATACAGCAATAAATATTGTGATAGTGTGATCCGTTAATACACTAGGGTAGCGTCAATAAATATCGTAATCCGACAGTTTATATTGACGGATCACAATATGGATGTTGCGCGTAGGGTTCGCCTAGAAAGATCATTGAGTTTAAAAGGTTAAAACAGATTCCTAATTCAAAAGCGAATTAAAAACCACAGTTAAACAAACAAACCTCATTGCTTGCAGAGTTCCAAACGATAGTAATTAGTTGTCCACAAAAGAGAGATGTCTATTAATTTAGTGCGAGGCAGAGGCGGGTCGGCGACGTCGTCGGGCGCAATTTGGACTGGACGTGTCGGACCGTTGTTCATATGTTGTAACGTGTTATTACTTAAACACATGCATAGCTTGTTAAGTTAGAATGTTACTATTTAGGTTTAGAGAAAACTAAGAGGAGATTTGGCTTGTTGATTAAAAGGGTAGTGACGCGCTTTTGGATGCACGTCGGTCCTCAAGGTTTTTTTGTGTATTTAGTAGTAATAACCCCTTACATTGGGTGATGTTAGAAATAGTCATTGTACCTAAACCGCTGTTGGGGTTTGAACTCGGTTCCTTACGATCATTAAGATATTAAGATCTCAGTACTATCCGTCACACACATATTTTGTTATCATCGAGAATGTTCAGTTAAGTGCATTGCTGTAATGAGAACCGTAAACATACTAACTCATAAATAAACATCAGAAGTCAAATAAGAGCTTGCAAAAACAACACAGTACCCATTCATTCATTTTATTTGTTTAAGGGAAATTATGCGGGAAATTATGTAAAGCTATGCAAAGTGTGTCATTTAAAATACTTATCATAAAATAAATTATTTAATTTATGGCACCAGTTCCACGCCAGCCTGAAAATAATTATTAAAGCATGGTGGAAAAAAACTATTAAAAATGCATGCAACATAGTAACTTTCAGTAAAAACCTTTAACTACTTTCTTTTTAAGACCATAGCTATTTTCTATAAACTTCCAAAACTAACAACCTCGTTCTCGCCAGTTCAAAATAGTTCCAGCTCTTTTCTTTTAAAACCTCACGGAACAAACGTGTCCGCAATTTTTCGTCTGCAAAATTGTGTCCCGCAATCGAGTTTACGGCAATTTCCCCCAAACAAAACATTTGCGCAGGTGCGGAAAACAATAGTTCCGCTCTCGTGATAATCTGTGGCGCGAGCCATAAGCGGCGGCCGTTTAAAAACAAAAATAGAACGCCTAGATAGACGCCACACAAAACGTTTTCCATTTGAATAGTTGCGACCGCCACATGGAGAGTAAATAGAATTTTAAACGCGAGCGCTTTTCAATTTTTTTAAGCCAACGGGATAAAAGATGAATATGCTACGATTTATGCTGTTATTGAGTTGCAAACGAGTATTATTTATTTCACTGACATGTTTCTATTGCAATCGTATAGCTGTACTGTAATACAAGGCGAAAAGAGACTAATCTCAAAATTTATATGGCTTCAGCTTTTACTTTTAGATCTAAAAACTGTCATAACTAAACTAATTTATATAAATTTATTTTTATTATTTCCTTCTCAGCACTAACCTTTAAATTGTTTCTGTTTTGCCTAGTGGATGACTGGTAGAGAATGCCTTAAGGCATTAAGCCCGCCATTTTACCTACTTTGTGTATTGTGCAATATAGTTTAAATAATAATAATAAATTACACCTGCGCCTCTATTCCCGACGGTAAAAACGATATCGTAGTTGACCTGTTATGGTATTGTTATGACGTCAGACGCCATTACTGTCAAGTAAATAAGAGCTATCAAAACGGTGACTATACGATAACAGATCAAAAACTATATTGTTTTTACCATGTTGAATAGAGGCCCTGGACTTCTATTTCTACTCGGTAAAATCATGTTGCTTTTGACGTGTTATGGTATTGTTTTAACTCGGCCGCCATTACTGTCAAGTAAATAAGAGCTATCAAAACTTTGACAATACGATAACACGTCTAAAGTAATAAGGTTTTACCGTGTATTGTACCATAAAGTGTTCCATTTCCTCATAAACATTTACGCCATTCTAGAATAGCTCCTAGCATTAGTAGTTAAATCGCGTGTGAAACGAATTCGACTTGGTGAGTTTAGATCTCAGGTACAGAATTGCGGTCAAGTACCAATCGTCGAAAGATGGTCGGGTCTGGAAGCCTGGTATTAAGTAAATAGCTTTAAGCTCATAATTAGTTAATTACTCTAAGCGCGAATAAAACAGCGACTCGTAAACTGAACGAGTTTCAGTGCCCAGCTCTCTGATTTACGTATAAAATTGACGCAATTTAGACATCCTGGCTCCAAACGTGTTAACGGCGTATTTGAATAGACTTTTTAACAGATTAACAAAGCCTTTGTGTAAAGATTTCAAAGAGAATTGCAAAGTAGTAGTTCGATAGCAAGGTTGGCACTGACGAGAATCTAAAACAAAGGACGAAGCATACATTTAATGTTAGACTACCTACTTGCAGAAATAATTTGTTAATTTTAATAAATTTACACTGAACAAATATAATAAAAGGGGTCAAAGGGGATTGTACTAATGTTAGAAGGAATTTAATGTCAACAGGGCGGGGAATATTAGGGGGGGGGGATATCATACAAAGGATTTACGAGTTGTTATTATCATTTCAACCCGATTACGTTTAGTTAGGTAGAACCGACTTACGATTTTTATACGATTTAATAGTAACACAACAGCGTTTGACGGGTATATCCAAACGACCCACAAATACGTCACCGTTGACAGCGCAAAGTAGATCTGCGGCTTTATTCTACATTGACTTTACGCCTAGTGTTATCGTATTGTAAACGATATGACAGCCAATAAGGGGTCTCTTTTCTAGGCGGTAAAAACTATATAGTCTTTGACCTGTTTTTAACTCGGCCGCCATTACTGTCAAGTAAATAAGATCTATTAAAACGTTCAAAATACGATTACGATATAATATTCTATGACGTAAAACAATATTGCTTTTGACCTGTTATCGTATCGTCAGCGTTTTGATAGCTCTTATTTACTAGACAGTAAAGTAGTCTTTGACGTGGTATCGTATTGTTTTTAACTCGGCCGCCATTACTGTTTTTAGTTGTCATTGGCGACAGAGTGACTTCTGTGTTAGACATGGCGTTAAAAAGATTAAAAGAAGATTACCTCAAAAACTCGAAACTAAGCCTCGGCCAGGCCTCGATGTGATCCGGCAGATTTCTCGGCGGATAACCGCCTCCGACTAGTTGGCGGTAATGTAATCGAGTTGAGGAGCTAAAAACTTATCGGCTCAGAGTTTGGAGCATGGGTGAGGTGATGTTCTGATTGGGGGGAATTCGATTTGGACGAGTTAATGAAGGTAATCTCGGTAAAGACTCGCGGATAAAGGAAGTTGTTGTTTTTGTCGTGGTAATATTGTAGTGTAAAAGTTTATTGAGATCCAAACATTTTTACCAACTTTGTTTGGATGTTTGTTATTAAAAATAAATATTCTTATTCTGAATTTACAGAAATTACTATTCCCTATGTCTGTGTGTATGTAAATAGTTTATTGTACAGAACAATACAATGACACAAATTAGATGTGTAAAGTTGAATGTATCGCTTAATATAAATATTACTGTAAATTTATAAAGACAGTGATTAAGTGAACATCTTGCTTTGTATTTATTATATTAAGTACCGAACTGCTAAAAGTTTTTAACTTAACCCATCCTTTTTAATTCCGCAGATTCTGTTAGAGAAGGCGTCAGGTTTTCGTATAAATACCACTTAATTGCGAAATCGCTTAATTCTCGGCTAATAACTCTATTCTAAGCACATTGCCTTAGAAATTGTTATCGTATTGTGTTTAACTCGGCCGCCATTACTGTCAAGTAAATAAGAGCTATCGTAACGTTAACTATACTATAACACGTCAAACGCAAAATAGTTTTGTATGGTTGAACTAATCCGATAAAAATAAGAGTGCTTAAGATTTTACTAAATCTTTAACAATGGTTTTAAACAAATATTTGTATTTGTACTGTATTTGTTTCCACTCTTATACTTTTAGTACTTTCTCGTGCTAAGGATATATCCGTAGAAAGCCAGACGCGTAAGGCATTATTGTTTTTACCACGAATGCGGCATATTGTCCTAATGCGGAATGAGTTTTCTCTTCTAATTTAGCTTTTAGGACCTTATTCGTAACAAAATGGGCTCCCTCTAAGAAGGTAAATGTATTTCTGTTGTCTCCGGGGGAAATAAGGTTCACTTAGTTTCCTGAATTGGCCGGTCGGTGGGGACGGTCGTAGTGCTACTGTGTGTGCCAATACAGGTGGATATAGTGGCTAGAGAAAATCTAATTAGCAATAAGTAGGTAGGGTGATGAATCCCGTTATGGACAAGGCACCAATAATGGACACTTGATTCTTACTTTACAGAAGATAAGGGTTATTCATTTGTTTTTGTACCAATCAATTTAGGACCGTATGAAATTCGAATTAAGTATTCGAGTGAAGTGTCCATTACTGGTGCCTGTCAGCTGTAAGTGTCCATCATTGGTGCCGTCACCCTAGTACTGTAAGAATACAAGATAAAGGTATAATATTTTTTGTGTCTATGTAGATGGGGGATTAGGAGAAAGAGTGGACGGAATTACATCACTATCAATGTTAAGACTATAAAGATTTAATTACTGTATGTGATTAATTTCATTTTTGCCGTAGTTAGGTTGTTGTTAGCTAAGAAATTCTTTGATTTTTTAGAGTATATATGTATAGTTTAAAAAAGTCTTTCAAAGTTCGTAGTTACATCCATCTCTTTTTCTCGATTCAGTTACGAGTGACGAGAGCAAGGGATGGGTCATCCAAATTTTCGAATTCAATGCTTCGTAGAAACGTTCAAGACATCGACTTACTATTTGTTCGACAGAGCTAATATTACTTTTGTTATGCACAGACAGTGAAAACCCACATATATACCTGGGCGGGCCACCCAGATGATGCTGAATTTTTACCGACCAGAATATGTTTGCTGTACTAAAAAAAAAGAAACATTCGCTCATTGAATACAAAACGGACACATTCCAAAATAATTTGCTCTTGCATTGAAAATCTTATACCAACAGCTTCTAATCTTAAAATGCAACACTGACTGATTTTGGAATGTGTCCGGTTTGTATTCAATGAACGTTGCTTTTTTTTTTGTTTTGTTGTGTCTTGCTTAGTTTTGATCTAACATGATAATATGTTACACTAGCTACATTATCGTTTTAAACTAAAAAGGTGATTGTAAACTAGCACCTTCGTGGAGTAACATAACATGTTATTATAATTGAGAAAGTAGTCTAATTACAAGTTGTTTTCTTCAGTTTAGCGGCTTTGGTGTATTTATTATTTATATTAATAACATGGCGTTTAGTCAATATTAAATAAATTTGAGGGCGTTGCATGTTTGAGTAGGTAACTAAAACGTTATTTTTGTTTATGACCTAGTTTAACAGTTTCAGTGCCAACGACCCGATAGTAGACTGCGCCTCTATTCCCGACGGTAAAAGCGATATCGTAGTTGACCTGTTATGGTATTGTTATGACGTCACCGCCATTACTGTCAAGTAAATAAGAGCTATCAAAACGTTGACAATACCTACGATAACAGATCAAACACGATATGGTTTTTACCGTGTTGAATAGAGGCCCTGTCTTCGATCGACCATCCCGGTCGTCCACTGTTCGTAGCACATGTTTGCTACATAGCGAAAAAATCTGCTACTGCTACCTCGTAGCACTCTTAGATTGCTGGCATTGATGCGTTGACAATGACATTTTTTTTGCCAGGAAAAAGTGCTTCGCAATAAGTATGCTAAACACGGAATAGAAAAAACAGTGGAAGTGACATGAGCTTCGCTTAGTATCAGACCTGTTGTCGCCAATACTCAAACTATGATAAAAACAACACGCCACCATGGAAAATGTTTTTTGTGCGGCTATCGTTTTTAAATTCCAAAATAGCACAATAAGGCATGCTTCTGGATTTATTTCCTATTTTAGAAATATCGAAATAATCGATCGCGGCAAAAGTATGGTAGGTTGCGCGGAACTCCGCATAACCGTGCCACGTTACACGCCCACTTGACACTTCTTCTGTTTTTTCTTTTCCGTTATGCTAAACACGCTAATTTCTAAACATATACTCATAATATAGGTACTAGTGACCCGCCCTCGCTTCGCTTCGGTTTATGCGAGGTTTCTGTAACACCCGCACAAAAACCGATTTTATGATACATAAACCTTCCTCTTGATTTACTCTATCTATTGGTAAAAACCTCATTAAAATCCGTTGCGTAGTTTGTAAGATCTAAGCGTACATACAGAGGACAGACGGCGGAAAGCGACTTAGTTTTATACCTACTAATAAGACATTTTAAGAAAAACAAGGTCGCTCCTTTCCAATTATATTTTCATGACATTTTGGTAAAATAAAGAGAACTTTAACTTAAACTTACAAACTGGAAATGGAAATAAATTAAATTCGGATGAATCCCTTTGTAGTCATTGTTAAAGGATTCCCAAAGAATCTAGGTGCCTTTTATTGCCTAAACGGCCTTCGGCGATTGTCTAAAGCTTAGGCTTTGATTAGGCCTTTTTTAGGGAAAAAGGACAAAGGCCGGACTAGGCTTTATTTGTGGTTGGACAGACTTGGGTGCCAGAAACAGTTGTTGTAATGTCTCTTCAGAGAGTCTTATTTTTGTACGACTTATCAAAATCTTTAAATAATAATAAAGGTAATGAATATTATTTCTTTTTAGGGTTCCGTAGTCAAACTAGGAACCCTTATAGTTTCGCCATGTCCGTCCGTCCGTCTGTCTGTCCGCAGTCTAGCTCAGAGACTCTTAGTACTAGAAAAACTGTAATTTGGCATGAATACCTATACATATTAGTCACGCCAACAAAGTGGTATGATTCTAAATATGTAAGATACCGCTGAAAAACTTATAAAATAAAACATGAAATTAATGATCTTTCGAAACATGGACATAAGGGAAAATTACAAAAATTCAGATTAAAATGATCAATATCTCCGAAACTAGCAACAATCGCTTAACATACATAGAGTTAAATCGATAGCTTTTTAGCTGCTCTATGACGTCGGTTTCTGGGACACCCTGTATATAGCTCGTTGGAAAAGTTTTGGCAATAGACAGAACTACAAATAGTTTCAATTGGTAACTACGATTGTTATGTAGCGGTTTTTGGGTAAAAATTGAAATTCATGTTGCCAATACACTCCGGACAGAAGCAAATTCATATTGGTCTACCTTTAAAAATAATTTGAAAGGATAATACATAAAACTCGTATGTGACACCGTTAATCTTTTCAGGGAGCTCAGAAAAATGCCTTTTTTGGACCTAGTAATAGCTACAGTCCCCCGGGGAGCTCAGACTAAGCTGACTCTGTATCAGTCCCAGATTTCGCCGCTTGCCTACTTTATCCCCTACAAAGCCTTGAACTGGACCTCTTTTTTGTTTTAACTTATTTTGCTTTTGAAACCATATTACTTTTAAAGATACCTTCTTCATATACCATTATTTTAACAATATTTATGGAGTATTATGAATTGTCAAAAGCTGACAGCATTGTGCCAGTGAAAGGGGCAAAGGTATAATGCCGTAATACCAAAAAAAGCTGCTAACAGGGCTAGGAATTTCGCTGGCATATCGTAGTTCTAGAATCCATGGAGTCGCTCTTTCCTATTTATTATAAACATACCACTTTGATTTTGCCCTTCAGTATTGGAGATTCCCGAGGCAGACGAATTTCCAAAAAATCCATAAATGCAGTATTTAATGATTTCATAAATAAAAGTAAGTTTCCTTTGCGTAGAATTTGCTGTTTCCTTTTTCAATATTTAAGGCAGTTGCCGATCATGTGGCGATCGTTTTTTCTACCCTGTGTATAAGCACTATGGATCTAATTTGGTTACCAATACTCGTTTAAGGTATAGAATGCTGTGACTATAACATTGTATTTAGCTGTTTTCTTTGATATAACGGCAGTATAGCTCTGTTCTTTTTGCTAACTGGAACTTTGCTTGTTTTAATAATTCATAATACGACCTCTTGTTGTTTATGATAAAAGTACGACACGTTAACATTAATTTAACGATATTTTTATTGGTTTGTTCTTTCACGTTTCGCCCGCATAATTCTTCTATCGCCGCTGGCCAGAGCTGTTGAAAAACGAATACTGCAACATTTTATACATCCCTGGTATAAAATACAAAGTGGAAACTGAGGTTTCTCCGTCCTGTGGAATATTACCGGGACTTTGTATCGCTGTGCTGGTTTTTCACCGGATAGCGAAGTGATGCGGGAGTTATCGACCGCTGAAGGCGACTGTACTTTGTTTTATTTTATTTTGTAACAATTTTGTATCCATGCATCGGTTTTCTTTTGTGACGTTTTTGTTGTGTTGGTTTGATATTGTATATTATGATTTATCTGTATTATTTGCGCTTGGGAGTAGATTTAATCTTTTACGTATTTTTACCGTTATAGGTACCAAAGAAACAGTGTTACGGCATAGAAATAATGTTAGCATTTTAAATTTAATGTGGTTACTAATAGGGTATAAAATGCTTTGACTACTAAGTTGTAGTTATTACGTTAGTATGGTCGACGTACTCGTAATATAATACAGCATATAATTTGGTCAAAGATATCTGAAAACTCCCTAATTCCTTTTACAACAGAGTTTAGATCATTTTGACCATATTATTGGAATGCGATTGTATTTTTTATTTTTTTTTCCTTGACTTTGTTCAAATAACCTTCAATGATTTTTTTATTGATATTTTCCGAATTTACATTGATGATATATTGAGATCCAACGTCAGCGACAAAATCATTGTTTCAAATTTAACATAAGTGCCAATTTAAGCGTCTACTTAACAAAAACATTTCTTGTTTCAGGTAATTAAACATTCGGCAGCGTACGGGGCACAAGTTATCCGCAAGAAAAAGCCAAGCAATTATTAACTCTAAGCCGTTGTGATAAATGATAGAGCACGCGGTTTGCAAAGAAAGTTTAAGCTGGTCTCTGGCTAGAAAAATGGCTGGCTTGGAACTTCTCCGGTAAGTTTTTAAAGTTCGGTAACCAATTTGAAAATACCCCATTTGGGACGTTATGAATGGTTTGCTAACAAACGTGTACAACGGGAGAGTTTTCTGAACAACTTATTCACAATAATCCTAAATCTTGAGTAAGAAATGAAGAAGTCAGAGAGAGATGTGGACTAAAAGAAGATGTAGTGACTAAGATTGAAAAGGGCATGCTTCGATGGTTCGGTCATTTGGAAAGGATGGATGAAAGAAGATTGACGAAAGAGATATACAGAGCTAAAGTGAGTGGAAGGGTCGGAAGGGGCCGCCCTAGGCGTACTTTTTCGAATCAAATCGGAGAAATACTGGAAAAGGGCCGAATTTTAAGTACCCGAAACCGACGTGCGTGCATGACTCGATGTATGAATGTGGAAGAAGCGAAAGAGATTTGTCAAGATCGTAGCAGGTGGAAAGAAGTGGTCTCTGCCTACCCCTCTGGGAAACAGGCGTGATTTAATGTATGTATGTATGTATGTATCCTAAATCTTAACTTATAAAATGGTTTTGCATCGTGAAATTTAACTTAGAGGCAAAAACTGGGCACTATTCTGCTCGGTAAAACCATATTGCTTTTGACGCGTTATCGTAATGTCAACGTTACGATAGCTCTTTATTTGACAGTAAAGACGAAAAAACACTACGATAACGTGTCAAAAATAATATGGTTTTACCAAGTAAAATTAAGCCCCTAAACAAATTCGAATGCTTGTAGTGTTTTTAGTCGGAGCCTGCCGTTTGGCAAAAACATGTTTGCCAAATGTATCGTTTCCCAACTTTTTCATTTGCCAACGCTGTTTTTTTCGTGCACCTTTAAATATTTCTTATACCAGAAGAACCATGTAGAACCATATAGGTTAGGTTAGGTTAGTTTTTATAAATCCTGAAATATTTACGGTTATAGAAAACAAAGCGGGTTGGCAAATGAAACGGTTGGGAAACGATACATTTGGCAAACATATTTCACCGAAACGAAGGTAACCCGTTTTTAGTTAATTGTTTTAAAGGAGAGCTAATGACGAGCATTTTAAGCTGACCAAATAAATAGAGCGAAATTCTCAAATTTTATTATTTATTATTAATTCAATTTTAACTTACCAGTAGTCATCACAGCATTATAACATAATAAACAAAAATATTTCATTCATTAACATTAATAAATATGTCAATAAAATTATAAAAAACTTTATTATATTCTAGTTCTATTATTTTAATCATGTCTAGTAACTCCTGCGGGCCTATTATGGTTGGGTTTATCGATATCGATAAACGTGGATATAACATCTGTCGCTTTCTGACCAGTACGTGAGTGCGAGACTGACGGATGCTTTATCCACCACGGTAAACGCGTCCATAATACGGGTCCCTGGGAGCCTGGTGTATTAAATGTCTGTATTCCTGTAGTCACTACACTACGACAACATTGCCCGAAAAATAACCCCTAAAGGAAAACATCGGGGGGCAAATAGCGGGAACTCCACGCGTACGTGCAGCAGCATCGCATATTTCGGTCTTAACTCCAGCTGCTATTTCAAAGTTAAATTTGACTTCTTGCTATTTTATTTAAAGTAAACTTCGCCGTGCCGTCTTTATTATAGAGCTCGTAAACACGTTCTGTCCCGGTGTTTGTTCGGAGAAAATCCTACCGCCTGACCTCACTTTATGTTTTTACGTTGGTCGCTGTTAAAAGTTTTATATGCTTTTATTTTTATAATTAAGGCTAGACGGTTAACTACATTTGGCTGTAGAGTAATAAGCATTCCTGACATTTGGTACGATTTAAACTTATACAAGTCATTAGATTATACTCTATATTTCAGAACTTCTGAAAAGTTTACGGTTCCATCTTTATATTTTTTTTATTTTAGGAGTTCCAATAATCGGAGTTGTAATTTTAGATGAACTTTGGCGCACCGCTCCCTTTCATTACTTTGATTAAAATATTATGGCCTACTAGCTTCTGCCCGCGACTTCGTCCGCTTAGAATTAGTAATTTTGCCATCCCACGGGAACACTGTAGCCTATGTATTAATCCAGTGTATAAGCAAATTCCAAATTATATCCAACCAAATTCGTCCGTCCGTTTTAGCGAAGAAGTAACAAACTCACGCACGCATAACCATTCGCATTGATATTATATGTACGATAGGATGTAAATAGATACATCCAGCGCACACAATCGCTCCGGCCGAAATCATAGTCGATAAAAATACCCTCGGTGTGTGAGTCCGACTCGCACTTGACGGTCGGTTTTCAGTATTTGACGCTTCGCAGTTTTTTAATCTTAATTTTGTATAGAATAAAAAATGGTTCGCAGTTTTTTAATCTTAATTTTGTATAGAATAATACAAACTGACAATATCCCAAAAAAAGCAAATAGGACGAAGTTCTTCGATCAATGAGCGCGAGCGGGCTTTGCCGCTCCTATTTACACCCCCGGCGTCCGCGACACGCGGCGAAGAACTTTGTCGCTGTATATTATACTTTCATATATAAACTAAAGTTGCACAATTTCACACTGAACAAATTTTACGATTTAGATGTTAATGCGTAATGTATATTACAGTAGATGTAAGTGCCCAATTAGGTTTTAATTCTAAAGTTGAATAGGTAATAAATAAAAGTTAGGGTATTTAATTTTTTACATGTTTAATTTTCGGTACTGGGTGGTCAAGAAATAACTTAACCTTACTAAGCCTATTCGGATTCTGGATGGTCAGAAAAAAATACTTTACCCTAACCTAACCAACTGTACTTACTCCCAGTACATTATAACTCATAGCTATTAGTTTATTTAACTTCGATACATACCTCTATCCCCCATTTCAACTATAGGAATATTTTTTCAAAATCGCCAAATGTATTTTTTTTAATAACACCAATTTTAACGTTTATAACTACAAAAATGACGAACTCTCATATAAAATTCTACATTCCCCTTTTATCCCTTAGGGGTAGTTTTTCCAAAATCACTGTTAGCTATAAATTTTATTTTTATTAGTATATACCAATTTTGACGTATCTAACTTCACAGAATAAATGCGTTTTTGAAGGCGGTTTTTTGTTTTTTAAAACATTTTATTTTTTACTTTTTAGAGATCATAATAAGCTTATGTTCCTAGTCCCACTTCTTAGTTGACATGAAACTTTAAGACATTTCACGATCGCCGCCAGCAACACCGCGGGGAAGTCATAGTCATATTTAAACAATTAAATGTCCTTCGTTGTAGTCGCTCAACTATCTTAATCGAGATATCTTATCACCACCCTTGAAAAAAGTATCGTTGAGGAGTTCCGGTGGCCATCTGTGGTCTTCATCATCAGAGCCATTTCACCAAATGATACTTTCTTAATGCAAATGCTAGATTTGTTACTAAAAATACTGAAATCGCTATATGTTTGCCTACAATATTTGAAGAGTTCCCTCAATTCCTCACTGATCCCCTTAAAAATTTACCCTTTAGGGTTAATAATATGGGCAGGATTAGTAGGATACTCGTATTAGTAGGATTAGTGGATAATAGCTTCTAGTCTTCGTCCGCTTAGATTTCGATTATAGTTATTCCCTCGGGAACTTTTAAATTTTCCGGGATGAAAAGTAGCCTATGTGTTATTCCAGGGTATAAGCTATCTCCATTCTAAATTTCATCCAAATCCGTCCAGCCGTTGCAGCGTGAAGAGGTAACAAACACACACACACACACACACACAAACTTTCGCATTTATAATATTAAGTAGGATGTCACTCCCATGAACCAAGACGAATCTAAAGGCTTCTTTTATGTTAACGTAAATCAAGCCGTTAAGACTGCAAAGAAGTAGACATACCTACATACAAACAAACGAAACGAAACGAATCTTGTGTTTAAGTTTAAGGTTTTTTTGACAAATGTTCAACATATAGGTACTTTAAAATATTACGGTAAACTAAATCGCAAAGCCACACATGGCATATTTAATGCAGTAGAATATAAATTACCAAGTACGTCTTTTTCATAATTTTCCAATTGCAATTTAAAACTTTTCACTAGACAAACACAAACAATGTAGAGTAAATTTCAAGTTAGATATGCAATTTATCCAGCTGTGGGTGGGTTAAGTTTTTAAAAGCGAAGTTGCGGTCGCTGCGCGGTGGTGTTGAAGTACCAATGCTGGAGTTAAACGCTTGCGCTTCTCTTGAAAGTTGCGCACTGACCGCTCTGAGTGACCGTCGCTTTAAGCCGGGTATTCACTAGCGAACTGTAACTGTTACCGTAGCAGTACCAGCACCCAGGCTCGCGAGCCGCGTACACATCACGAGTTTACGTGCAACAGTAACAGTTACAGCTGCTAGTGAGTACTAGGCTTTAGATATTCATCTTCAGTAGGTACGTGATGTAAGACGATGCGATGCGATGCGTGACGTGCGTGAGAGGGATAGTAATTGGGCAATCTGAAATATAATGAAATGATTTATGCTTTGGCCAAAAGTTAACCGTTAGAGCATTAAGTTTGTTTTTTCTATACTTAGTGTGTTTCGTTGTACAAATTAATCATACACATATATAAAATAAATGATAGAACGATGCTAAACTATTATTAGCTCAATTTGTCTATATAATAGCAAATGATTACATACTAGCTGTTGCTCGCGACTCCGTCCGCGTAAACATTCATTATCACGGGTAAAAAGTACCCTCGAGGTGGTCCTTCCTCGAAGTTTAAGCTATCTACATTCTTAATTTCACGGAAATCGGCTAAGCGGGTTAGCCGTGAAAGCGTTACAGACTGACAGACAGTTACTTTCGAATTCATAACAGTAGTTATATAAAAATGTAACTGTAATAAACAATATAGAGGCAAGATGAGCTTAACTAAAGTAGAAAAAAGGCCCTACATAAGTTATTTCTGTGACACTTTGTATTATATTATAATGCTATTGAAAGTACATAATCTGTTTACATTTCCGTGCGAGGGTTTCGGCGGCTTAAGCCGATTACTTCCGAGAGCTATGCGTTGGCGCTTTTTCTTTAAGATAACTGTGTGATTCCTTGTGATTTTATTGCCCACTGAAGCAATTTTTACTCTTCTTTAGCCTCTTTGATGATTTTGCTGAGAAATTTCGTTAGTTCGTCATGACTTACATACTCGTAAATGGAAAATTTCGTGTGTGTATGTTTGTTACCCCTTCACGCTGAAACGGTTGTAAGGATTTGAATGAAATTTGAAATGGAGAGGTTATGCCATGAGCCATGAATTAACGCATAGACTACATATTTTACCCCCAAAGCATAAAGCAAATCCAAACTAAACTAAACCACACCACCTGTCACCACATCTAATTCTTTTTTGCCAATCTTCATTCATTTTCTGCCACATTTTTTAATTCATATATTACGCAACGAACCATTGCGAAAGGTTTGCTTTTATTTTGATGGCCACATTCATTTCAATATTTCTGAAAAACTGCTGTACCCGGTCCGCCCAATATTATATTTTATCCCAGACCCCGGTAATCCGCGAAGCAGCTGACGGGACGTATGGCCCAGGGTAACACCCATCGACGGGTCTAAACACGCCCGGGGCTATCAAATAAATGCTGCCTGGGAGAAGAATTTGTCGGTTTGTGTCCAAATAGAAATCTGGAATTGTTAAAATTTTCAATATTTTCGAATTTGCTTGCGATAAAATGAAAAGTTAATCAATAATTATGTTCAATGACGGAGGAGAAAGATCTTTTTATTTAGTAGTGAGAAACATAGGACATAGCGAACCACCAAACCATAAATTAAATTGATGATACGAATATTAGGGTTTACCTATGTTTGGCCAAATTATTTTTCGTCAAATGTATCATCTCGTCGGCAGTACACCGAATATTAGACTCTGGCGGAATAGGATCCTACTACTCGTACGTTACGTTACCTTAATAAATTAATAGCCGATCTGTGAAATCTGCGAAGACCACTACGAGATACCTGACAGGATCCCCCGGTATTAACTTCATTACTTAAAGCTTCAATAGCGTCGCTGGCGTTGCTAATGTCTCAAGACGGCGGTGACCACTCTCCATCAGGTGACCTTCTGCCTGCGCCTCTATTCCCGACGGTAAAAACGATATCGTAGTTGACCTGTTATGGTATTGTTATGACGTGAGACGCCATTACTGTAGTGTAAATAAGAGCTATCAAAACGGTGACGATACGATAACAGATCAAACACGATATTGTTTTTACCGTGTGTGATATTGTGTTGTGTTGTTATATGCTTGTCTCTGGCATAGGTAATATTGTAGGGTATCAAATAGTTATTTTTTAACAAAACACATACAAATAATATTTGTAATTAAAAGCTCACTATGGGTTATGTAGACAATAGATACGTCCATTTTCTTGACTACACAAATAAGGGCAGTATTCAAATCGTTGCCAATTAAACCAGCTATTGTCTGCGCCCGCCTCGCATTGTTACGTTAATGAAACAGAGATGGCGCCACAAGTGTTTATTCCATTCATTCAATCCATTCGTTCATTCCATTTGTTCCATTCGGTCGCTAATTGAAAAAGTTCGTTGGAACTCACCTTCGTCGGGCGGCACGGGCGAGTGGGTCGGCGTGTGTTGATTGCCTCTCAGTTGTATTTAATTATTGAGCATTAACTGGGACTGGTTCGTGAAAGTTTTGCTAAAGGTCTATTGTAGAGTAGGGGTGCGGTATTGCAGAGTAATTTATTTAATTATTACGTTTTTTTTGGAGTTTGAGAGTTTTGAAAAACAAAGTGTGGTATAGATTGATTTGATTTAAGTAAACTAAGCTATTAATTGCATAATGATGCGTAAATGACTAGTCTTCTAAAAGGATTTTAAATTAAATTATGTTGAATTATTATAACTATTCAATTAGTGTAAAAGCAGTTTAATTTAGTGTTTAAGACCTGCCACCTCAGTTTTTTGCTTGGTTGAATCGTAAAGAATGTCTACAAACACGGACCCGTGTTTGTAGACTCTTTTTTTCAATTACATTCCATTTTTGTTTTAAATTGAAGATGCGCAGGTTTTAATTAAAATTCGAATCTAATTATTGGCTTTTTTACCGAGCGAGCAAACAAAAACAGATTGCTTTTTTCGCACTTAAGTATCGCGCCAAACAGCCGCGCGTCACTCGCCGCTCCAGAACACGAATGAATATTCATGGAACGGCCTCGATATGGCTTCGGTGTTGTTCGCGCTGGCAATACTGTGCAAATATTTGCGAACCCGTCTCTTTCTACATTGTGGCGTAACTAGCGAGCGAAAGAGAGAGATTTTAATGTCGTTTTTTCAGAACTTGTTTGCCATTTGATAATGCATTTGTTGATTTAACTTGTCTGTGGTCTGATGTTATTTCTTTTGGAAATGAATGACGGTAACGCGGATTATAGAAAACCGAAAAAAAAACCTATATCATCTGCAAAGATATATGTACCTATAGCATAAGATATATCCTTTGTTATATTCTTCGCCGCTTGTTATAAATTAACTTTACTTAATTACTCAATTAAAGGCACTTGTAATACCGCCTGTGCCTTTATGATAGACGGAGAAACAAATTCTCACCACCGAAGACGTAATAAACACAAAGACTCTTCTCTACCAATTAGGATAGACCAAAAAAAAATTACTCACGGTTTTTACATTCTTATTTGAAAGAATGGGTAATATTAAGATACCAATTTCATTAATTTTGTATTTGTACCAATAGTTTTGTTTGAATATCTTTATTTATTTAGCAGACATTTTATGGATGACATGATTATTTTAAATTTGGGCTGGCATTTTCTAATAAATTACAACAATTAAATGATATCTCATGATAGAAAGTGATTGTAATAATGTATTAAAACATAGTATTTCAAGCGGTTTTCGCTTAACCCGTAAGATACACCTAGGAGAGCTTCAAGCCAAAAACGAAAGTCAAACAAAGGTTAAATATACTTTTGTCGAAATATCCGAAATAGATAAATATTTCAAAAACTTAATAATGCAGAACGGCTTTAAAACCCCATTCCTGGAAATGGTTGTCGAATTAGAGTAATTGTAAAAATATGAACCATCCCAATTGACATCTACTGGACAAACATTATATTCCAACAGTTTTTTTTTCAAGAAACCATAGTTTGGATTCCCTGACCTTTAGTGGCAGGGTCAAACGCCTGACTGCGCGATGGTACTTTGACCGCTAATTCACAAAGTAGAAATTTCACGTACTTTAGTTTTACCAAACTTTGTTAGAATATCAAAGAGCTTTAAACCGTTAACTTTCAACTTTGTCAAAAGCAGCTTTTAAAGCTTGCTGCCAACTTATGGTTAAAGTTACAACAGTTCGCTTTAAACTTAACAACCGATAACATGGCCACCGTACTTGATCATTTTTGTCGAAGATTCATAGAAGAATTAAAATTGATAATTTTCTCATTAATTTTGGGCCTAAAGATACTCATATGAGAATAGAGACGTAGATATTTATAGCTACGTCTCTATTCTAGGCGGCGAAACCATATTGCCTTTGACGTGTTATGGTATTGTGTTTCACTCGGCCGCCATTACTGTCAAGTAAATAAGAACTATCATGACGTCAACAATACAACATGTCAGCGCCTCTATTCTAGACGGTATAATCGTAGTTTACCTGTTAAGGTATTGTTATGACGTCAGCCGTCATTACTGTCAAGAAAATAAGAGCTATCAAAACGTTGACTATACGATAACAGGACAAAAACGATATTGTTTTTAACGTGTTGAATAGAGGCGCAGCAGAAATAAAGTTTTAACGTATAGAAAGTCAGCCAACGGAACTGCGTAGCAGCTACGACCTCGTAGCGCTAGGGTGCTACGAGCGCACCGCGTAGCGTTTCAAAAAGACAATATTACACTATTATAGTTATACAGGGCCTCCATTCAACACGGTAAAAACAATATCGTTTTTGATCTGTTATCGTATTGTCACCGTTTTGATAGCTCTTATTAACTTGACAGTAATGGCGTCTGACGTCATAACAATACCGTAACAGGTCAACTACGATATCGTTTTTACCGTCGGGAATAGAGGCGCAGTTATAGTATTCACTAAAATGTTATTTAACAATTTAAAGACTAACTTTGGTCTTTAACTTCGTCCGCATAGAAGTCAATTATCGTTATTACCTCAGAAACTGTCCAATTTTCGGGATTAAAATATCCTACGACTGTCTCTCTGTTCTATAAACTTTCTCTGTGAGAAATTTTGCCTCGATCGAACCGTGAAGGTGAAATAAACACACACACGCACTTTCGTGTTTAAAAATACAGAAGGAAGTGGAAAAAAAGTAAAGTCAACAGTCAAATTTCGTGAGTGTTTTTTTATAGTATTTAGTGGCCCATTAAGGCAACAAATTTGTTTTAATTTCTCGCAATCGCCGGCGTAATTGTCCTGAGAATTACTCAATTACGATGCCCACTCGGGTTTTATTTGCCTTTCTAAATTCTGCCTCCATTACTTGTATTCCCGAAAGTCTAGACCTCCCATTAGGATGAGTAATTGTTATTTTTAATAATAATTGGAGTGTTAGCGGCTATTTAGACTAGAAATGAAGATTAATTATCATTAAGCTTTTTTCTAAAGATTTGATTAGTTTTTTTTGCTTTAATTATTTTTTTGATTAAGTGCCGTCTGCAACCTGAACGTTGTAAGTCATTTGGAGAACAGTGCTTAATGTTTATTTATTTTGCAGAATATGTTATCTTCTTAATAAATTAAAAAAACCGGCCTATTGTGGTTCTGACTCGCACGTGAGGATTTCCAATTTAAAAAAGGCCTAGTTTTTTGTATTGGCATCTCTTTCATAGCCTCTTCCCTGCTCTGAAAAAAATTCAGGTGTCTTTTGTCCAAAACTAAAATCTTTTAAATGTTGGTTATTTATATTTTTATTAAAATGTTGTATTTTTTTTGTAAATGAACTGCATTCGTGTGCACGCTAACTATCTCACATAACACAAAAGTAAATAAAATAAAGGCATCCCTTTCTTTGTTGTGTAGTATTGCAGCAAAAGTTGCTTCTTGACACATGGCGTAAAAGCCCCAGGGTACAGAGCTGCTCACTTCCTCACGACGCCGACTGTACCGAGGTCAATATTCATAAACTTGTATCCTGGCAAAGCCGGTGAAGTTACAAACTTGGCGATACTGTCAAACTTCAATAACTTCGACTTTGCTACTTAGGTAATAAGACGACGACGGCAGCTTTAACGTGAGAGAACTATGTCCTTTGGCGGTCAGTTCCGCTTTGCTCTCGGGACATTGCTGCTCTTTTGGAATTTAAGTATTTCGTCTAGTTTTACGTCTTAATCAAGTTACATAGTTTAACTAAGAGAGTAACTTTTAATGTAGAGCTAAATTAAACTAGTAAGTACAGCTATTAGCGATGAAATGAAAACTTCCTTTTTGAGTAGGTGATTCAAACCTTTTAGAAATGTTGCGTTTACTATCTACATGAAAGATGTCCGTTAGTTGTAATATTTACAATCAAGTTATTGTAATGAATTTTATTCCACCTCTGTCTCTATTACTCGCACTGGACATAGTCATAAAGCTACGGTTACATAATACTTATTATGACGTGTGTTTAGTTAAATTTAAATTACTTATAGTATCGTATACATATGAATTAAAACTTTATATACATCTATGCAAAACTTATTATAGTATGGTAAACGTTACGATAACTCTTATTCACTCGACAGTAATGGCGGCGGAGATAAAAACAATACTCTATAATATCAAAAGCAATATTGTCACCCAGTACAATAGAGCTCCAGATCACAGTCGCTACTCATAACGTCTAGAAAACTAGCAGCCTTGCCTCATCCAACTATTCCGCCATAAGTTACAACCCGGTTCACATGAAGCACAATGAATCGTACGTTCATCTAAGTTGTCACATTCTTCGACACCAACTCTGCAGGTCTGTTCCGCTCTGCGCCCGGAACTTTGCTCCCAACTCTGTCTATAGAAAACTTGGTGTTATAAAAGTAACTTCTTGCACATCCAAAGCTGAGTTGATTGGTCCAAGGTTCAATTTAAGAGGGTGTGTTAATGAACACTCGTATATCGTCGTAAGATGTTGTGGAAGATATCGTTATGTAGCAATAAGATCACCTGTTGCTTATTATCTATATATATAAAAGGCAAACCTGACTGACTTATATATCAACGCACAGCCGAAACTACTGTACCTAGATACTTGAAATTTGGTACAAGGGTTCCTTTCGTGATGTAAGTGAGCACTAAGAAAGGATTTCCCGAAAATTGACCCCCAACGGGAAGAAATGGGGGGAGTAGCGAGAAAGTAATTCTACGCGTACGAAGTCGCGGGCGTCCTCTAGTGTTAAATATTGTTAATATTTCCCATTGTAATCCTCTGTGGTGTACAATAAAGATTAATGTATTGTCGTACAAACTGATTCCTTAATTAATTACTACACAATACAGTTTATGAAATATTTATACAGCAATTAGTTTTCTGTATTATGTGCAATAGGTGTTCCTGTCAAATAGCGATCTAATTCTAACAACGTAGACGGAGATATAGATTAATAATGAGCGGAATACATTTCGTGATAGAAATAAAAACATTTTCAAATTATTTGGAAAAAAGAGCATTCTAACTAAACAAACGAAACGAAACCAAAAGTACATACCCACATACCTAAGAAAATATTCGTAAATACAGAACATATATCCCTCTTTATCGGTAGGCACTATTAAAATCAACATAAATCCCAAGCTGTTACATACTGAATCACGCGTTCTCAAATCAAATTTCAATACCATTTATTGTTTGTTCTGCATTGTATTCGAATCACCCGGAAAGAGCAGTCGAGTCGACTCGTCGATGGACTTGTCGAGTGATCGAGTGGTCCAGTCGAGTGGCGAGTGGCCGAGGGGCGCGAGTCGAGTGCGCTTGCTCACCTGACGGCTCGGCAGTGGAGTCATCGACTGACGCAACTTTAAAACGTTTTATGTTTTGTAGTAGTTTATTTGTAATAAAAAGTTAATAAAAAGGTTACATTAAAATAGAAATTTAGAAAACGTCATTGTTTTCTTCATATAAGCTTTGTGTTTGTTTCATATTTAAATAAAAGATAATTTAAGTAAGGTCTGGCGGGGCAAATGCGTCATTTAAATATTTTAAACGAATAAAACGTTCTAAAAGAATTATTGCTTCCCTTTATACAATTTTCGGTATTTAAGGTACTATAAAAGGGTGCAAAAATACTTTTAACATGTTGCTTTCCCTTGAAAAAAAAAAAGACGCATTTACCACTCAGTCGGAATAGCCACGTCTGGCCTTTAGGAAGTAGTTTGTGCTAAAAAAATCTAAATCTAAGAAGGTAACATTTTTAACGTGGTACTTGCACAACTATTTTTCCAGCATCGAAAATCGTGTTAAAAGCTTAAAACCAATATTTTTTAATCTAATATTTTATAGAGGCTTTAGTACACATACGTGACTATGTCAGCCTAAAACCAATATTAAAATCGAGTTAATGTAAGTAAGCACTTCAAAGCGGCTGGTCGCTCGTAACAGCTGACGTTACTTTATTTAAAACGCATTAGCTAAAACAACGTCGTTTAGTTGCATATTGTAAAAACTCTGCGAAAACTTTATTAAACAACAAAACCGGGAGTGTAACGATGAGGGCAAAGTTCACAAACGCGGGGTAAAAGTCGAGCTACCCGGGTAACTCGAATAACCCGGGTAACTAGAATAACCCGGGTAACTCGAATAACCCGGGTAACTCGAATAACCCGGGTAACTCGAATAACCCGGGCAAGTCGATCCCGGGCAGCCGAGCCGGGTAATTCGATACACTTGTGCTACGCTAAACAATTACAAAACATGCATCTTATTTTCAAGTTAGCGTGGCGCGGTATAAGATACACGACAAAGTTCCCTCAAAATATTAGGAACGTAATAATTTGAATGTGATTAAACCACGATTTAATTCGTGGTTGTGATGGAGTTCTGAATAGTAAATTTTTGACATTTCCCTTAATTTTACCTATGCCGTGCCGAAGAGGGTCAAATTTGGGATATTTTGTACATTTATTACTTTAATTTTCTACTTATTCGGCTATTCGTTGTCTGTAATTATTTTCTAATAGCTCCAAGGTTTATTGGAAGAGATACCTTAATGGGATAAGTTAACTTTTGTACATTCCTGCTACGTTTTCGTCTATTTTTAACTGACTTAAAAAAGGAGTTTCTCAAATCAAATATATTTAACTTTTGTCTAATTACTATCTCTTCTGTTTGTACAATACATTTTTTACATACATAAATCTAAAGAAAACTTAACTCATACAAGCAATATATTTTAAAGTTGTTTCTGTTCACTAAAAATCGTATCGAATATGCATGATTTTTATAGCAGCGTCACTCGCAAGCCCTCGCCAGTGGAATTAAATCCGGCTGCAGCACGCTGCCGCCCGCGGCAAACACCCGGCCGCCCGGATATTGCCCGCCCGGTGCTTACGCCGGATAAAAACATGCCCGTCTTACATCCCGGCCGTTTTATAATTTAATTCCGCGTTAAAATTGCGTTGTTTAGAAAGACGTTTTAAAGATGTTGGTTATTTAGTTTGTGTTACACTATCCATGAACGTGATCTTATTAAGCTGTCTCTTTAGGTTTTAGACGGTGAAAAGTGTGGCTCGTTTATTGATTTGTATACTTGCCCGGTTATGCTTAGAGGTTGTTTAGATATGTATGAAACTTATGAATGTGAAGCAAAGGTTACGGACGTAATTGAATGACGTAACGAAAAAAAAACGGACGCGTGCGTATTTTTTTTTTTCTTAAAAGTCGGTTGTGACACATTGTATATTTAATGATGACAACATTTATTTGTAATAGTGTTAAATTTACACACTGCATGCTTATATTCAACCCCCAACGCAAACGGAGCGTTATTATTAGCTTAACGTGTATATCCGTATATCTTATCTTTTAACCTATCGCCAACCAGTAGTATTCAAATTGTTGTGTTCCGGTGTGGGGATAAAACGAATAGAGTCATTCCATCTTATTCCTAAGCGTTAGCAACGGATTGGCAGTTTTAGGATTGTAGTCTTGTGATTATAGTTTTGAGAATGCAACTGCACTTACCATCAACCCACCACCACCACTTACCTGTGTGCTCGTTTGACTTCTCAATAAATACCATAAAAAAACGTGGTATCTTAGTTCCCAAAGTTGGATGATAATTGATTGGGCCGTTTAAGAGTTATTTATTAACTGAACATAGCGGTCGTAATTATTTTTTATACTTTTTAAATAACTATATCAAGTCACGGTCAACTTTTATTCGTCGCAGTTTATTTCCGTCACTGTATTTTAAAGTTCTAAAAATCGTTCTGAATTTTGAAGTAACTCAATCCTCCTCGTTTTTTTTTCCCTAAAGAGTTCATCCCCCTCAGCTCGAGAGCGAACCCGATCCAACCTTGATTTAATCTGCTCCTTAACCTGAGGTATCGTGAGTCCGGGAAAAACGCCTGAAAGGAATATCGAGCAATGAAGGCGACGCTTAATGGTGGAATCCAATACCCTAGCTTAGGCTCGTTCAAAGGGAGTCGTTGGAACTAAAGATATTTTAGTTTTGTTTGTAACTTGAGAAATAACGACGTTAATTAAGGAATAATTTTAGCTGTTTTTAGGGTTCCGTACCAAAATGGTACAAAAGGAACCCTTATGGTGAGACTTCGTTGTCTGTCTGTCTGTCTGTCTGTCTGTCTGTCTGTCTGTCTGTATGTCACAGCAGGTTTTCTCAGAGACTACAAATGCTATCAACTTGAAATTTGGCATAGTTGTACAACTTGCTTGCCCGCATCTATTTGTAGTAAAAAAAATATGAAATTAATTTTATTAATAATTGAAAAGGGGTCTAGAATGGGGGGTTCAAAAATAAAAGTGGTTCGATTATAGCAAATGGGGTGTCATATGAAAGGTCTCTTAACCTGCACATTTCAAAACTTTTTTTTTTTTAAATTTCCGTGTACTTTTTGATTTATAGCCAAAAATGTACAAAAAATGACCGTTCCCCCCCTTTATCTCCGAAGTTTATTAATCAAAAATTCTGAAAAAAATCCTGACGTATAGATATTTACTTATATTTTCTGGGAAAAATAAAATGAAGTGTTCATTATTTACAGTTTTTGAGAAAATACAAAAAAACTAAGAAAATCTGTATTAAAATTTAGGCTAGTCAAAATCGACCTTATTGCTTGGAAAATAAAGCTTATAACAAAATGAGTATTTTCTTTTGCGGTTACCAAGCATATTATCTTCAATACGGAACCCTCGGTGCGCGAGTCCGACTCGCATTTGACCGGTTTTTTTTACATGTGGTAAGTTTTCCACAAACGTTAATGTCTAATGGAAAATTGGTAAATGTTTGAAGGATCTATCGCAATTAACGATGACTGTGACATACCAAAGAACAAGCGGACACAGCAAGGCAAAACTATGAAAGTTATGTGTATAACAGTAATCTCATCATGCATTAAGTCAACGTTGAAAACGAAATTCAAATGCCATGTTTTTCAGTAAAAAATAAATGAATTACCAACGATTTCTGGGCCCTGTTTTATAAAGCTACAAATTACAATTTACAGGTTACAAGTTTCCCTTTGACACAACCTCGACCAATGACGACCAGCCATTTGAGCAGTGTTGCCAGTTTAGACCTGTAAAATTGTAACTTGTAGCTTTATAAAACGTGCCCCAGATGTTTACTATCCTCAAACCGCAGTGCCTTACGTTTATACTATCTAAATAACCAAGTTAATCTACATCTCCGCAACAGATTTCATCTAGACTTTCTAATTGTAGACGCTCACCTTGTACTGTAGTCCTGTGCTCGACGCTCTCTGAGCCAGTGCAGCCTCCGACGTCTGCGAGGATTACCCTGTCCGCCGACGTGTCGCGCAGTGACTAATGCGCTCGAATTAACACGTGTAAGACCTGAGCAAATTGCAGTGTGAGCTGTAGTAACTATGTTAACCGTGGCAGGTCTTTTCTTGAGCTTTGTCTTTAGTGGCTTCTGTGGTTTCTCGATGAACAAGGGGAGTTCTGGTCTCGTTCTCTGGTCATTATTTTTTCATTTTGATTTTTTACTCGTTTACATTTTGAACACACTAATGGTTATAACAAGGTCGACCGACGACGTGGCTAAGGTTGCGGGAAAGTGATGTGCGGGAATGTGAGTAAAAGAGCCCTGTTATGGCCAATTTAATAAATAAATTATTTAATTTAATATCATAGGTATCAATAATTTATAGGATTATCGGCATAGTATAAATATTTATACTATGTTATCGGTAGCGTCGAGCGCTAACGTCAATTCCATACATATAGTTTTGGAAAATCGTTTAAATTCGACTCCACTGTTACTCCACACGATTATTAATGAAATGAAAAGGGGCATAAATATCGCCATTACTTGTACTTTTATTCAAATAGTGTATTCGCACTGTCGATAATATTGTCTAACGGAATCACATTAAGCTTATTGTCTTTATAACATCTGTTGCTCGTCTGGCGTCCGGCCAATGTTTGCCCCAATGTTGGCCCCAGTGCTTACCCTAATGTGAACGTCCTCGTTACGACGTCTGATTTGTCTCAAGGACATATTTGTTTACGTTTTTACGACATTATTTTATCGCACGTATCATGATTTTGTGAACATGAATTGTGTGGGTCTAAATTTTGAAGTCATTTCAGGTTACTGATTTGAATGGAAATGGACGTTAGTTTTAACTGTCGAACGTGTAAAAAATAAAAATTCACGAGAGCATTTACTGGAATGCTCAGGATTGTTATAATTTTGACTGGCATATTTTATACCTAAAGCTAACGGTTATTTTTCAGTAATAAAGAAGCGCTAATACATTATTTTTTATGATTGACTCAATTTTTTCCAAGTTATACCTAGATAGATGGAAAAAAACTTTCTACATCCAGCATCACTCCATTAATTTAAAATACTAACAAGATAAAAAAAGAAAAGAAAAACATTGTTATCGTTATAAGCAGCGATATAAGAGCCATATCATATGTCGTGATTAAAAAGCGCTATCTCAGCATAAAGCTGCAGAAACTTTTTATAAATTAAACTTTTATACAAAACCTTTTTATAAAAGAATATTTTATCAAATAATTGGAGAGAATTTATTTGGATAATTGTGATACCGGATCTATGGATTGTTTCATGTTATTTGTTCAAACTTGTAGATGCTTACATATAATTTATTTGTTTATATTTTATATTTTTTACAAGATTTTATCCTTACCACACTCTTCAGTTCTGAAGACCTAGATGAATCATATCATTAGTGATATTTCTGTAATAATTATTGAGTGCTGAAATCAAGCAAAATTTATAGTATAGACGTTCGCTTTTGAGCATTCGCCTGTGTCATACATTTTGACAGATTCCTACAGCCGCTAGCATTTGCAGAATGCAAATTGGCTGCGCTCTTAGCTTATAAATTAGAATCTACACTACTAGCTACACAAATCCTCTTGTCCAATCCTTATTCAGCCGTGAATCTTGAACCGCACGAGCCAATAGCGTAATTGCGAACCGCCGCCCGATAATCCCGGGTATCCGGCTAGATGCCCGGTGCGGAGCCGTCCGGGCTATCGAATGAATAACCGGACGCGTGTTTCACAATCTGCGGATCGCTCCCCAGTCGCGCGTTTAAAAGGGGTTAATGAATTGTTTAAGAAAGATTTAAGATTTTTATTGCGTTGCGGATCCTTCGATTTAGATTTACAGAAAATGTCTTATTTAAGCAACTTCCGCGCTTCTAAGTTTGTTCCAGAATGTAATACCTAACCGTTTCTTCAGATATCTGTTGACATTGTAAAGATGATATGACAGGATCGAGATTCTAGGCGAAAAAATAAAATCGTCTTTGACCAGCGCCTCTATTAAACACGGTAAAAACAATATCGTTTTTTTGTCCTGTTATCGTATTGTCAAAGTTTTGATAGCTCTTATTTTCTTGACAGTAATGACGGCTGACGTCATAACAATATCTTAACAGATAAACTACGATATCGTTTATACCGCCTAGAATAGAGGCGCTGTTATTGTATTGTTTTTAGCTGCAATTACTGTCGAGTAACCGAGAGCTATCAAAACGTTGACAATACTGTAACAGGTCAAAAACGATTTGGTTCTTACCGTGCTGAGGCCCAGGTCAAAGACGATATGAATTTTACCGCCAAGAATAGAGGCCCAGCTGGGCCTCTGTGTCGTCTGTTTCATGTGATGACGCATCAAAGTTGCCGTTTTTATATGACGTTTGTGATTTGTCTTCGATTGCCTTAATATTGATTGAAACTGAAGTCTTAAGGTGCTTTCCCACTGGCGACGCGAGACGAGACGAGGCTGCGCGAGAATTTTTATTTGTATAAAAACACCCATTCCCACCGCGCGCGCGCAAGGAGGTTGCGCGATTTTTCAATACAAATTTCAATTCTCGTCCCGCCTCCTCTCGCTTCGCGTCGCCGATGGAAAAGCACCTTTAGGGTACGTAGGTATGCATTGTTTTTTCTCCTTAGTAAATGCAGCAAGTTATTCGACCTTGGAAATGTCATTGCGAGTTTTGTTCTGACTAATATTTTAAGTACCTACAAAACCATGTTTTTGTTTTACTTTATATGATATCAAAACAAAGTATTGGACGCTTTCTCTTGGACAAATACCAGTTAAACAATCACATAGGCTTCCTTGTACCGCGGGAAATGGGACCAATCAAACAGCGATTCAATCCTGCTTGGAGTAAGCCGGTATAAACCCGGTGGCAACATTCGGGTATCATTGTTTAAACAAATACAGGTTGTTGACTCTCCACTCTCCTGTGCAAACATAATTCCCCCCCAATCGCCACACGTGTGCTGGCGGCGACCATCAATCACCCCCGCTCCATCCATCAGGGATAGAGCTTTGTTTCATCAATTTGGAGGTGTTTTTGTGGACGATTCCGCGGGTGTTTATGTTTAATGAGCTGCTTTGGGGATAAAGTTTCGTGTTAATTGAGGAAGCTTGCGGTCTCTGGGATGGGCAAATATTTGTGTGACGAGCGCGAGAGTTTGTCTTGATTGTTTTGTATGTATTTAAGCATCTATTTATGTAAGTATGTTTATCGTTGTCTAGTGCAAACCTAGAGCTTAGTTGGGGACTAGGTCATTTGTGTGAGGTGGTCCTTGTTAAGTTTTGACATAGGTGGTCCTTGTTAAGTTTTGACGTAGGATGTTAAATGTTGCCGATCGGTGGACTCAGTAATTCTACTCTTGAGTTACCTATATCAAGTCCCACTAATATTATAAATGCGAAAGTTTGTGTTTGTGTGTGTGTTAGTTTGTTACTCCTTCGCGCTGCAACGGCTGGACGGAATTGGATTAAACGGAGATATCTTATACCCTGTATTAACACATGGCTACTTTTTATCCCGGAAAGTTTAAAAGTTCCCGAGAGAATATTGTAGAATAGAGCCCCATTTACTGCGTACTGAAGTTAAAACCGGCCAAGTGCGAGTCGGACTCGCGCACGAAGGGTTCCGTACCATTATCTTTACAACATGAGACACTATACCAGTTGCTGTTATTAATTTTCGAGCAAAAAACGGCAAAAAAATCACGTTTGTTGTATGGGAGCCCCATTTAAATATTTATTTTATTCCGTTTTTAGTATTTGTTGTTATAGCGGCGTCCGAAAAACATCATTTATGACAACTGTCTAGCTATCACGGTTCATGAGATACAGCCTGGTGATAGACAGACAGACGGACAGTGGAGTCTTAGTAATAGGGTCCCGTTTTTACCCTTTGGGTACGGAACCCTTAGAACTGATTCATAATCTTATAAAAGGCAACAATTTCCCGCCACCCGTCGCCGTTACACTCGCAGGCCACAATCTCTGCCATCAATAAGTACGCGGTATAATAGGTCAAGTTCACCGTAGCTGTAACTACGCTTTATTGCCGGTCTTTATGCGCAGTACAGCTGGCGGGCTGCCAGGTAGGGGGTTCGACACCGTCATAATATCCCCTGAAATACAGCGGTCGTTATATCAGTTGGCGTTTAGGGTAGGTCTATTTAATTGAAGTTTACGATGTTTTTATTTCGGTAAATATAAAGTGGATAAGGTTAGGCGGGGCTATTGCATTTGCGGGGCTATTGTAATTTTTCATACTAATTTTAAAAGTAGAACACGTTTTAGTATGAAAAGTCTCACCTTACGCATATTATTTAATAAAAAATATATATATACGAATTATCTTAATAACTATAAATAGACAATTGTTATCCTTCTAATCCTACTAATATTATAAATGCGAAAGTATGTGTGTGTGTGTTCGTTTGTTACTCCTTCACACTGCAACGGCTGGACGGAATTGGATGAAATTTGGAATGGAGATAGCTTATACCCTGGATTAACACTTTCCAGAAAATTTAAAAGTTTCTGAGGGAATATCGATAATCAAAATCTACGTGGACAGAAGTCGCGGGCAGAAACTAGTATCTTAATAAAAGTTACTATGGGCCTATTCTACTCGGTAAATCGATATTGCTATAGAAAAAAACAGTGGAAGTGGCATGAGCTTCGCTTAGTATCAGACCTGTTGTCGCCAATACTCAAACTATCGTAAAAACAACACGCCACCATGAATAAGGTTTTTTATGCGGCTATCGTTTTTACATTCCAAAATAGTACAATAAGGCATGCTTCTGGATTTATTTCCTATTTTAGAAATATCGAAATATCGAAATAAGCGATCGCGGCTTAAGTATGGTAGGTTGCGCGGAACTCCGCATAACCATGCCACACGTTACACGCCCACTTGACATTTCTGTTGTTTTTTCTGTTCTGTGGTTACAATAGCTCTAATGGCCGAGAGAAACAATACGATATCATATCAAAAGTTACATGGTTTTACTGAGCAAAATACAGCCCCATTTACTGTTTAGTCTTTCACCTGTTATCGTATTTGATAGCTATTATTTTCTTGACAGTAATGGCAGCCGAGTTAAAACAATTCCATAGCAGGTAGAATAGAGGCCGTGATTTGCTAAGGGCCTGTTTCACAATCGTCAAGTAAAGCATATCTGACACATAAATTTAGCCATTTCCTTTTCTTGCACTTGAACATAGACAAGGAGAGAGCTAACTTTAACTGGCACATAAATTTACTTGTCGATTGTGAAACAGGCCCTAAATGTAATATTTGGTTACTTATCCATTAAATCTCAATATCAATTAGAGTATGACTCTTTGATACATACATAAACTCACACCTTCGTTCCCAAAGTGGGGTAGGCAGAGCTACAGAATTACCTACAACTCTAAAAATTTGTTAATAAAGCTGCGACCACACCGGTGCTTAAAATACGATGACGGTACGGAATCGCAGTGACGCGTAGTATCAGCACCGTTTTTGACGCAAGCTCCACACACCAATGCTTAAAAAACGGTGACGGTACGGAATCGCAGTGACTCGTCGTATCCGTACCGTTTTTGACGCATGCCCTCCACACCAATGCTTAACGGTGCGTATATTACGGTACGTCAAAAACGGCGCCATGTTGTTACTATGACCCCTTCGTTTGTTTAAGCAACGACACCGTTTTTTAAGCAGCGGTGTGGGGAGCGTGCGTCAAACACGGTGCTGATACGACGCGTCACTGCGATTCCGTACCGTCACCGTATTTTAAGCACCGGTGTGGGCGTAACTTAATTCTGAAACCACATTATGCACAATTAGACTCTTTGATTACTGTAGTTAATTTAAACACCTTTTCGGCAGTGTATTTATCCGCTACCTAATGCTAATAGGCAGCTCAACTGTTTAAGGTAAACAGTGGTTTGTTGCTGCTCCTCTCTAATCCGCTAAAGCCGGTATACCCGCTCGCCAGCGATGGCCTGCATGTGGACTTTGTGGCGTTTTACTTATTGCTCCGTTGGCTCGGAATTATATAAAGTCAATATAAAGTTACAGTAGAACTGTGGTAACAATTGGAACCAGTATACGGATCATCTGTAAGAATAACAACAGAAAATTGATTCGTTTCGAGGTTGTATTTGTTTAGCTTGATTAGAAAAACGTAACGTTTTGAAACGAACTTGTGTTTCACGTGGTGAAAAATATGGTATTTTCTGGTCTAGACTTTGAAATACCACTTGCCTAACCACAAAAGAGGCTTTATTATAGAAAATAAAAATAAAATAAGTTTACGAGAAGTTTATAGAGTTGTTGGTTATTATGTAGCTCTTTGAAATAGGCCCATAAAAAGTAAAATCTTTTTTTTAAATGCTTACCTATCCAATACCTTTGAGCACTGATTGGTACTTAATATATGATTAGCCAAAATCTCTACCTTCAAATTATTACAATAACTTACAGAAAAAGCGGTTATTTGTAAGGCTCTATGCAGATAACCTTCAATTAGTATTTGGCAACCTTTTGGCCCTCCTCAAAGCGAGAGGTCGCCTCCCACGCGGTCACAAAGACCCTCTCAACAAATCTGTGATCTTCGGTTTTGGGAATATTTTTGAACAACAATGCGACCCGCGTTTTGTGTTGAAAAATGAATAGGGGCTTGTATTTTCTATTCATATGAAATAAGCATTTTAAGCAAACATATATGCAAAGTTTGTGATTTTTTTCTCTTGACTGGATGGGTCTTTTTATTTATTTGATAATGTTCAAGTATTATTGAAAAGGATAGCTGACTTGTTGGTAACAAAAATAATTTTCCATAATTGCTTGACGAATTTGTTTTAGACGAACTGCGGTCTATGCTCATTTGCACAAATGTTCATTAAATATGATGTCGCTTTAAGTCGCAATCTGGCACTATCTTCCTTGGCAAATTAGAAAGTGACAGAAAGTGTTCTAATGAGACATAAGTGATGATGAACGTTTCCGCAACTGAATGATATAACGAGCAGCAGAGTGATACTAACCCGTATATAAAGCCACAGACAAACCTTCTCATTGATTTAATATAACTTTACACTTTTGAGTAAATTTAAGAATAAAGCAGTACCGATATATTACTAACCACATTTCTTCTAAGTATTAACCTTCAACGGTATGTGTATTAAAAGTAAACTATCGTTTCTTTTCCATCACATCCCTTCTCGGCTATTAATCTTCCTACCTGTCCATCTGTCCGTCCGTCTGTCACTTGGGGGTTGCCACCCCTGCAGCGTAGACTAAACTGGGAAACTTTATCACACACCTCGAAACAGGGACCAGTTCAACTTTGAACAAGTTGAAGAATGGGAAGTATGGGTACTGTTAAAGATGAAGCATTGTTGCATTTTGAAAATATCTTTCTTAGAAAATTGTTATTGTTGCTGCTTTAAGATTTCTAAAGAAAATTAATGCATTTTAAGAGAAAGATACATCCTTGTCTATTAAATGTAATGTAACATTTCGTTCCCTCAAACTCTATTCTTCTCGGTAAAACAAAACAATATTGGTTTTTGGTCGCTGAGCTGGGACCATTTCATGGCTAGATTCTTCTTGTGCCTATTAATCTGTCCTTTGTTATGTTATGTCACGAATAAATGTGAAACTTTTAAGTAAATAAGATTTGTCATAAGGTTGAAAATACTATAGCACATCAAAAGCAATGGCTCAGGCCTGAAATATGCGTTTTCCTAAAATGTATTTTTATCAAAATGTGTGCCTTCTCACAATGGTTGCATTTCTATATTGTCAACATTCTCAAAATGACTGCTCTTTAAAATGTGTACAAACTCAGGAAGTCGGCTATTCATAATGTTTACATTCCTATAATGTTAGCATTACCATAACTTCTACTTTTTCGTTACGTTCACTTATTTATTTTGGCTATAGTCTTATTATGTTCGTTTTCCTATAATGTCTGTTTTATTTCAAACTAGGTTCTGTCCGCGACTCCGTCCGCCGTCCGCGTAGTGGTTTAGCTTATCCATACATTTATTTTTTCGGGATAAAAGTATTCTTTATTGTTAATCCGCTATATTTTTAGCTATATGTTTACCAAATATCATCCAAATTCATTCAGTAGTTTTTACGAGAAAGAGTAACAAACATCCATACATATGTAATAGAAAAAGATAATTATTAAAGTTCTGTTCTATGAATATTGTTTTATTTTTATAGTTATTTTGCACTTACTCAGTTAAGAATTGACATATCAATGTATAACCTATAAATGCGACAGTAACTCTGCTTATCAGTTACTCTTTCACGGCTTAGCCACTGAACTGATTTTAATGAAATTTGGTTGAGGGACAACCATCTGTAAATAATACCCGGAAGGAAGCCGAAAGGACATAGGATAGTTTTCATCCCGATAACTCTGCGGAGTTCCCACGACGCCAATAAACAAATTCCACGCGGACGAAGTCGCGTTCATAAACCTACTTAGTTCTTAATAATACGGAATATTATGCTTGTGTTATTATTAATTTCCGCTTTAAAATTATAATGATATTTTAGGTAAATGTGGTATGTTCATGGTTGCAGACATTTTAAAAATAAGACTTTTCTGGAATGCAAAAATTGTAAGAAAACGAATATTTTGAGGATGCAGGCATTTTGAGAATATGCACTTTCTGAAAAGAAAACATGAGACGAAAACTGTCATTCTTGGAAACAGACATTACAAGAAAGTGACATTTTGAGAAGCGGACATTATGCAAAAGACGTGCCAACATTGTGAAAATGCAGACATTTTGATAAAAATACATTTTAGGAAAACGCATATTTCAGGCCTGAGCCAAAGCAATATAGTTTTACTGAGTATAATTATATAGCCCCTGGGATTTTGTAGTTATGTACTCGTATAGACTTAATGTGACTGAAGAAAGGGCCAACTGTGACTGTACTTAATTTAGGCCTTTAAAAAAACGTCAGACTTTATACTATAATCGAATTGGACGTTTATAACAGTATTTTTCGATATAAGTACGTGAAAAAAGAGAGAATAGATGTCCATTCGAGCTTCTAAAACCTGCCAAATTCCACTAAATGAAAGTATAGAGCTATAGAAGACATAACTCGCCATTACTCGGCATTAAGTTCGCCTTTTGTATATTAAGTGTATTCTTTTGTGCAATAAGGATTTAGTTGCGTCGAACTTGTCTAGTTTTGACGGGCCTATATTGGGTGGCATAAAGTTGTTAGTCTTAATGATTGTTTAAGCTACAATCTTTTCGCCTAAAACGGTTTTTACCATTGCGAAGGGTTTTTTTTTAATTACAAAAACTAACCTAACCTAACTCGACTAATCTAAACAATAGATGTTTACTAAATTCGGTAATTTTAGCCTAAACGATGTTAGGCGAAAATATTTCAGTCTGCATCAAAATAGGTAAGAATGGTTTTCCTGTGTTCTTTTTTTGATGTTTAATTTAATATGTTTTCTTTTTCATCGAATAAATGTTTCTATTTCTATTTCTATATTATTGAATTAAATTTTAAATCTGTATCGCGCCCGTTCATAAAAGTCATCTTTCGCGCCATTAAATTTAACGTTCCGATAAAATAAAAAGCCATAAAATTTGACGGCCATTCCGGGATGAATCCCAACGACGTTCCTTTGTCCCGGGAAGACAATTATCTCCCGGGCCCGCGCGATGTGGCGGGGAATCATTAGTCGTTGGACCGGGATCGCGGGATGACGGCTGAGGTTTCCGGGAATTGATGGTCCAGTAGCCGATGGGACCGTGACACGTGTATATTAAATAATTGTGCGATGAAGATCTCCTCTCACTGGGGTTTTTGAAATGCTTAAAAAAACAATTTTCGGAGCTGATAGTTTTTTTGGTTGAAAAAGTGGCCAAGTTTGAGTCGCTGTCGGGAGTTTTTTTTTTTAACTGGTTGAAATTTTTTTTTTTTGGTAAATGTGGTAACTTTTAGTTAGAAATTAAATTATACACAAGGCACCGTTATAAAACCAATATGTACTTTAGCGAAGAAAATATATTCGCTGGTGGTTTCTTACCTTACCACCTTACCTTACCTACCTACCTTCAAACCTACCTACCTACCTACCTACCTACCTACCTACCTACCTACCTACCTACCTACCTACCTACCTACATATCAACCTATTAACCTACCTACCTTACCTTAACTTTGAACATCTTTTGGGTTTCTTTTTTAAATGAACTCTTCAGTTTCGGGTTTGACCGGGTAACATCGGTTTTAGATACAAATTGCTGTGCAAGTAGCAATATAGCTAAAATTAATGATAAACAATAAACTATAAGGTAGGTACTTTAGCAACTCGCGCCACCAATCAAAGCAACAAACACGCATAACAACAAACTTCCCCTATTAGTACGAGCACCAGAACTGTTTCACTGAAATACAGCGTCTTATGTTCAGCAATATTTGTAAGGAACCGGAAGTTGTATGACTTGGAGCTTTGGCGAAAACCGGAGGGAAGTTTTTCTTGACATAAGTTAGCCAATTAGTCTGCGTTGTGAGTGTTGTGCGTTTATCAAAAGGTACCACTTTGTAAGACTTAATTATATCTTCACCTTAGCGTCTCAAACAGGCCGTTTTGCTGTTTAAAGACGGTGAGCCAAATTCGATTTTACTGTGCGTGAGACAATATATGTCTTAAATTTTACCATTCTGTTTTCAAAAATAATCAGAACTCCAAATTTGTATACCTGCGGGTAAAGCATAGTGATTCATACAACGAACTACTATTTTCCAACCAACACTATACCTATGTTTATGCAAATAAAATTATTTCTATTTCTATTTCTTTAGGTTTTCGCTGCTGAGGTGAAAAGTTGTAAGTGCAACACGAGACCAAAGTTATTTGCATCTCGTGTCGCTATATTCAATTCTAGAACCCTCCACTTACTCGGGATTCAACATCAACACAAATACTTTTTTTTTAGGTATTTCACTCGACTGTCCAAGAAGGAAGATAATATTTTTCGGGTGTATGTGTATGGGTTTGCTTTCTGTCCCTGTTTTGCTAAATGTAGTGTACATTTACATGCCAGAGACAAAAACATTTTTAAACTAAAATAGGTTTGTAACACGTTTATGAATCTTTATTCAACTTGTTAGTTATTTCTCGGAACGTCCAAGAAATTTACAAATTGTGTTTTTAAATAATGAATTCAATTCAAGTTCGGCAAACAAGCGCGACCAGCTGCGGGTCGCCGGTTCGATGCTGGAAGAGTGCCAGCTGGGCATTAGAGTTACGCCTCTTGGCACGGAACCCGCTACCCCGCGGTAACATACAGAGGCAGTTTGGAATCAAGATCAGTCGCAGGGCATGTTTAAGCTTAATTGTGTGGCATAGATTCAACAATTCACCACTCAGGGGCTATTATATGAATACATAAATATCAAGGGACAGTCTCGCATAAGTTGAGTCCCAAACTATGCTCTATGCTTGTAGTATGGGTACTCATCATCATCATCATCAGCCGCAAGACGTCCACTGCTGGACAAAGGCCTTCCCCAAGGTTTTCCACAACGATCGGTCCTCTGCCGCTGTCATCCAGCTGTTTCCCGCGACCTTCATCAGATTGTCGGTCCACCTTGTGGAAGGCCTGCCGACACTTCGTCTCCCGGTTCGTGGTCGCCACTCTAGAACCTTCCCGCTCCAACGGCCATCGGTTCTACGAGCAATGTGCCCCGGCCACTGCCTCTGCCACTTAAGTGGTCGTAGTATGGATACTAGACAACGATACTTATGCAGACAAATACATAAAAAACATTTAAGACTTAGGAACAAATACTCTCGCTCATCACATAAATATTTGCCACGACCTGGAATCGAAACCGGGACCGCCAGCTTCATAGGCGCGGCTACTAGCAACTAGACTACCCGCGGTGAAATAACATAATGGCGTACACGGAATGAACATGTTTAGTTATCGCGATTTGAAAGTAAAGAATCACGTAACTCCGTGTTGAGAATTTACTTCCAAGGAAAGATTTATATCTGAAACTGAGAAGTTCATTAAAGTGAATAAACATGTTCTTTCCTTATACCCTTCATACAGAACAACAAAAACTAAATAGAAACGCTCATGTGGGTGCTGTGGCCTATGTCATACTCTTCTATGATCAAGATACAAGTTGACCGAGTGGTTGGTTGCTCGGAAGCCAAGGCCGCGGTTCGGTTTCCGCCGCAGCGCAGCCAGATACCATCATTCCGTCGACGGCCGTTATTACACTACAGCTACTACACGTGCTAAATGTATCGCTTTTTAGGGTTCCGCTCCAAATACTGAAAAACGGGACCATTATAAGATGACTTTGTTGTTCATCTGTTGGTCTGTCAAGATAATTTTTCTCCGTGAAGCTAGGCACTATTCAAATTTTTACACATCTGTCCACACTTTCTCTGTCAGACCAAAGACATTCCATCTTAGTTCTCAGGGAACTTATGTTTAGTCTACGAGAGGAAGTACTATTTTACCGAACAATTGTTTTCGCGTGTGATATCCATGGACTTACTTCAAATAAGTCCATAGGAGTGTCTATAGCTTACTCGACAATGTCAAAATACACCTTAACAGGAGTGAAACCCATTAATTATATTTAGAATTAGTTCTCAGGGTTGGCAACGCATTTGCAGTCTTGTGATCGTAGTCTTGGGAATGTAAATGTATATGGGTCTCAGATAAGGTCAAGCGGCGCTATTCCGCCAGAGGGATAAATGCGTCACCGAATTTTTGAAGGGAATTCAACGTTTTAAAACAATTTGTGCGTCGTTTTATAGTAGTTTAAGTACCTTAATTTCTATAAAAGGAAGCATAAATAGTCTTAAAACGTTGAATTCCCTTCAAAAAATTCGGTGACGCATTTACCCCTCTGTCGGAATAGCCCCGCTTGACTTACCACTTATCAGCGCCTCTATTCTAGGCGGTATAAACGATATCGTAGTTAAGCTGTTAAGGTATTGTTATGAGGTCAGCCGTCATTACTGTCAAGAAAATAGGAGCTATCAAAACTTTGACAATACGATAACAGGACAAAAACGATATTGCTTTTACCGTGTTGAATAGAGGCGCTGGTGGCCTGTACTCTGTTCTGATTTAATGGGTGAAGTTTCACTTGGTTTCACTTTACATATATAGAGAGAGAGTAATAACAAAGCAACACATATATTTAGTGAATGTTCACAGTAACACAAACGATGACGGAGTGTAACATAACTCAGGATAAGCATCGCGTGGCCGCTGACCTCTGCGAGTGAGGGATTATGTAGATGAGGGCGTATCCGTTATTTTTAATTTACAAAGGCCTCAGAGGGTCCGGACGCCGTTTTTTATTCACAGTCAGTGCTTATTTAGTTGTTGTAATATTTAAAATGCCTTCTCAGGGCTTCAGCCGCTTTGTGAAGTATTTTGGAGTCTGAATCTTGTATGTGTTTGATGAATTTTCCAGGAGTTGAGAATTACATGCCTTCTGTAAATTAACTGGATATGACGGGGGAAAAGGGCTTAACGCCTTTTGATGTAGTGTTATAAATAGTCAAGAATTTTTTATCTTATATTGGTAAATAAAAATGTATGCCGATGCCGAAACCATTTATGTCTCCTCGTTTATCATGGAAAAATATTATATATCACAAAATTTCACATTTCTCTGCGTGTATTCTAAAATGCAGCCGCTTTCTCCAGTAACTTGTAAATAAAACAACTCGCAAGTAAACTATAAAAACAAAGAACTTACTACCCTTGTCATAAAACAAGATGCAAATCAAAAAAACCGCTCTAAGTTGTTTGCTCGCTAAAGTTTCCCAAGAAGCTTGCCGTTGCTTCAGTGTCCGTAAAAAAAGTCCGAGTTCCTATTTCCACGCAACACGGTTTTTGTTTCGTTGTAATGGACTTGTCGGGTGCAGAACGAACCGCTAAAAAGAAGTAACTACAACTCGAGTGCCATAGCAGAACTAACTCTCTGCGGATATAAATAAAGTTTCATATGCACTATAAGTATTGAAACAGCCTTTTTGTTTCAGTAGTGAGTTAGTTACTAACCAGCTGGTTTGCGAAACGTCTAGTGTAACGAGCAATGCTAAATTGCTTTTAGCCAGTGTGCAGGCAAAGTTGAATTTGCTCATTGTTACGTGTGAGCTTTTACGAATATTGGTTTTGCTGGAGGAGGTAAATTATAAAGTTGTGAAACTAGAGTTATTGAAATGGAATGGATTTTAAATGTGCTTGTTCTTTCTTATCTGCGGGTGGATGTACCCTGAGCACCTGAAACTTTACTACAGGTTAATTTCGTGTGGAAATTATCCCGTGTGGTTGCCGGGTTAGAATAGCGCCACTATTTACATGTCTTCCCGTGGATGTCGTAAGAGGCGACTAAGAGAATCAAGAGTTGTTGGTAATTCTGTAGCTCTGCCTACCCCATTCTGGGAATGAAGGTGTGAAGGTATGTATGTATGTATGTATGTATTATAGTATTTATGTCTGGTTGAGTTCGATAATACCGTAGCGACCTTACGGTGTTTAAATCCTCAACGCGTCAGAGCTATGAAACTATATTAAGTCCATAAAGTTTCGACGCGTTGTGGGGTTAAAATCTTAACGCCGCTTCGGTATTATTTTACTACCAGAAAAATAAACGAGATAAGTTTCTTAAAAACATCTAGCCTGGTTTTTTTAAATAAGCATTACAATTATATTTTTAAAGTGAATTTCAATATCAAAAAAAATCAATTCGACACCAAAATATATTTTGCTTGTTCTTGGAGATGAAACTTAGCAACATATATCTTTAGGATCTTGGTCCTCAGGGTTGGCAATGCATTTGCTGTCTTAAGGTTGTAGTCTTAGAATGAAAATGGAAATGCGTGTTAGATCTCACTTATCATCATGTAGCCTGATGTGCTCGTCTGCTTTTGTCCCATATATTTTCTTTAAAAAACCCCTTCTGTCTTCAGTCGGTATTTCAAAGGTCGGTATAAACATACTACTAATACGTCCCTAACGTATCCCTACTCGCATCAGCGCCCCATTACCCTCGGATGCGTCCCCCCCCCGTTCCCCCCCTAATTAATCAGCGCTGTTACCACCCACTTACCAGATTTTTGGGAATCCGATCCCTTTTGCTTAAAGAAGGCGGATTAATGAAATTACCGGGCTCCCGGGATCGCAGGGTCGAGACTGCGGGCAGGACGGGCTTAGCGCGGGGTTTATGATGCCGAGTTACGGGGACGATTTTTGGACAGATATAGAACGAAATTGGAGATCTGAGCCTCTGTTCTAGCCGGTAAAACCATATTGCTCTTGAAATGTTATCGTATCGTTTTTAATTCGACAGCCAATATTATCAAGAAAATAAGAGATATCGTAACGTTGACAGTAATAACATGTCAAAAGCAACATGGTTTTACCGGGTGGAATAGAGCTCGAACGTATTGCTCTTTCATTACAACATTTTGAGAAAAAAAATCAAGAGAAACAAAGAGAACCATTTAGTTACTTAAAAAAACTGTTTTGTTTGACTGGACGACATGGCTATAATAATCCTTTCGACGAAGTGTTTTGACCTTATTTACTTATGTTTTTTGTTTGTTTGTTGCAGGTAAAGAAACATTGCAGGTGTCAGCTGTTGAAAATTGAAAGTAAGTAGAAAGTAAACCTTTCCGTATTGTCAACATTACGGTAGCCCTTATTTACAGTAATGACAGTAATGGCGGCCGAGTTAAAAACAATATACGATAACATTTCAAGAGCAATATGGTTTTAAATGGCGTGTTTTCAATATTTCGCTTTTCAATTACGTATGGCATTTGTTTATTTGATTTGATTCAAACGCTTTTAAGTATTTTTGCTCATTGCGTTATTTTAACAATAAAGATTCATTATTTTTTCTACGTAGATAAATAGCTTAGGTACGTTGACACCATACAAGATGGTCTGGAAGAGAGCTTGTTGTTTACCTGTGTTATTTTTGATTGTGCTGTTTCTCTGTAATTATTTTGTTTAGTGTAATTAATTGTAAGTTTTGTATTGTATTGTATACACACCAAATACATAAAGATAAACTAAGTCAAGATCAGGTGGAATATCGGTTACTTAGACTATGTCTAATAAATCATGTAAATCCCTCAGGGATAAGCTCGTCTTTGTACTAAGACTCTTGTGCATACTTGTAGGTACTGTACTTAATGTACAATAAATAATTTATATAAGTACATGTATTTGAAGTCTTTGATTAAAACTAGTTTCTTCCAGTCTAGCGCTTATTTAATTATTTATTAATAACTACACCTATAACTATAATTATATACACCGTGCCCGGGACGTACCCGAAAGCTTTTAACTATTGATTCTAGATCCTATTTGGAGTATATAATGTGGTATAACATGTAGTCCAATATCGCATAATTTCCGAGATTTTTATTATTTAAAAAACAATTCCATAGTTAATTTAATTTGAACTTGGTCACCTTAACTTAAAGCATTATTTACTAAGAAATTGATTAAATTAATTTATGTTGTACGTTGATGATATTGCTACTTACAACATGAATCCTTCTTAGTAAATAATACTTTAAGTTAAGGTGACAGAGTTCAAATTAAATAAACTATGGAATTGTTTTTTAAATAATAAAAATCTCAGAAATTATAATAGGATCTGTGTTAAAAGTTTATATTCAGATCATAATTACAATGAATAAATACTGAATGAAATTACAAAAACGAATTTAAAATTAAACAAAGTGTAAGCGTTAGTGTTTACATTTTCTTTGTGTTCCTCTCCTTTTCCGAAGCTAATAGAAACAGATAATTTACTTTGATTTCCTGTTTGCGTATCGCTGCTATTTCCCGTGAACATGTTTTCTATTTTATTGTGAAGCGCTTCCGCCGCGGGCGCGCGGGCGTGTTGCGCCGATGAGCATTGCTGCCCGGCGGCTGTGCAGTTCACGTTGTTCTGCGATGCAGCAGATATTTATTAATACTCTGTTTAATATTTATTGACAATATATGAGAGTGGTCTTTGGCGATGTAAAGTTTTTTACAGCAAATTTTTACGAAGGATTTTTACCTCTATTCCCGGCGGTAAAAACGATATCGTAGTTGACCTGTTATGGTATTATTATGACGGCAGACGCCATTACTGTCAAGTAGATAAATAAGAGCTATCAAAACGGTGACAATACGATAACAGAGCAAAAATGATATTGTTTTTACCGTGTTGAATAGAGGCCCTGTTACTGTATTGTTATGACGTCAGCCGCCATTACTGTCAAGTAAATAAGAGCTATCAAACGGTGACAATACGATAACGGATCAAAGACGATATGTTTTTTAGCGCCTAGAATACCGGCCCTGTATTATGTATCAAGAGTTTAAGGCCCATATTTACTAATAATTTACAGACATACATTATACAACTTGGAACTAAAACATAACTACTTAAACACTTTCCCGGAATCATCTAGCTGGCTGGTGGCAACGGAATCGCCGAAATATGACACCCCTCGGCCAGAATTCCTCCCAAAATTGGGCGACAAATCTTTGATACTGGATTTTGAAGTACTCTTGCAATGCAGCGTTTAAAATTCATCCCGTGGTGATTTGTGGTAATAAATCAGGAACTATCGGTGCATTTAAAAAATATAATATTGTCTGTTGAGTTTCCTGCGGCGTTTCTTCTCAGCAGTAGTCTCGTCTTTAGAAGCGCTGGTTGATTTTTCGACGTGTAATGCCCGTGAGGCTTACTTACTGAATAAACATTCATTCTTTTTATCAAAATCTTATAATATTTTATTATTAGGGCTGCCACAGACGATCAATCGGACTGACAGGCCGAGAGGGACGCAGTTATTTGTTACAATGAAAGACGTATATAACTATCAGTATCTTATTAACTACAGGGTGTGTAGTTCTATTACCGCTTTAACTGGAACCCTTCGTGTGCTTGGCGGACTCTTACTTTCGCCGTTTTTTCGGTAGCGGTGTTAGTAATTCTAGTTTATTTTCAGAGCGATTTAAAATAAAACCGATGATGTAGCCGGGGGCGCGGTAAAGCTGGTGAGAAAGTCCCGGATCCGGATCTAACTCGGCCGAAATATCTGGATATTTTAAGACCGAGTTTTAGTCCGAGTATGTTTTTAGCCGTGTTTTACGTCTGCCGTGGTGAATTTCAGCGAAATGTTGGTTTAACTAGCGGTTTATCCGGTATCCTCTTGTGTGGTTTTTACGGGTATTTTTGAGGAGTTTTAATGTCTACTGGTATTTTAAATTATAGACGTAAACTGTTAGTACACTATGGTACAACTGTGAACAACTGTGGGGAGGCTGCAAATCCGTCTCACGGTTTAATCACTTTCTATGTTTTTATCTACTTATTCTTTAGCCACGATACTAATAAACGTTGAGCTGAAGCATGCTTTGTCCTTATCTGTCAAATTCAAATGTCACAATGACAGACAAGGACAAAGCATGGTTTAACTACACCACGGTTACTCAACGTTTATTAGTAAGGGGGTTAAAGTATAGAACTTTCCTGTAGTATGCGGATGCTGTGCCAGTATCCCAACGAAAATGCACTTTAGAGCGTTGTCATAGTAAACTTCAAACAGAACATCAAATGACACACATTACAATGACAATGACATTCACTATGACAAGGTTCTAAGTATGCTCAACATTTTTATTGGGTGACTGTACATGTATTGCCATCGTATTGTTTCTAACTCGGTCGTCATTCCTATGAAGTTAATTAGATATATTATAATAATTGACAATACGATAACAATAGGTATAAATACAAAATAGATTACGGCCCCCGTACTCAATTATGCGCCGCGGCGAGTAGTCGCTGACGTAGCTCAAAGTCGCCCAATCGGTCGGCGGACACTGAACACAACCAAACTAATTGTAAAATGTAACCCTTTTGCTCGTATCCATAAAGTCTACATTTAAAAATTTCCTAATACAACCAGAAATCCACTTTAATATTCCAATTTCGCCCACGATTCAAACGATTCCATGTTCATATCGGATCCTGGATATGGTTCCCGAAATCACTTCGGAAATTCGTAGAGTTGTATTTAACTTTTTGAAATTGAATTGGAGGTACCTATACCCTTACCATGAGTTACAATTAGCTCGCTAGCGAGTCGAATGCTCTGTCCCTCGCAGTATTGTTATATACAAGGTGACACATAAGTCGTGAACAAATTTATCACCAGGATGTTCTACCCACAAATATGAACATCTTTCACTATTTCTACCCACAAATATGAACATCTTTCACTATGGGACCAACTCTGAAATCTTGAAAAAAAATACAGCTGTTTCATAGCTAAGTTCAATACGTCCGCGACCAAAATGTATGAAACAGCTGATTTTTTTTTCGTGATTTCAGAGTTGGTCCCATAGTGAAAGTTGTTCATATTTGTGGGTAGAACACCCTGGTGATAAGTTTGTTCACGACTTGTGTCACCTTGTAGAGTGCGAGGGACATAGCATTCTTCGACTTGCTAGCGAGTACGGTAATTGTAACCAGGGACCGGCCCGCTATCCCATTCAATGGGTTTCGAATGGGTTTTTATGAGGATGCTATTTATAAGGGTTACCCTTACCAATCCGTTTCGTGTAAGTCTTGTTTGATTTTGCTTTTAAAGCGCTATATTTTGAGTTATAACAATATCCTTTTAACTTAAAAAGAAGCCGTTCGGTTGGCTTTTTAAGCGCTATTTATAAGGGTTACCCTTATATTTGGTTATCAGTTTACTGCTGACGATCTGAGCTTTAGCTCTTTAGGTTTCCCTTATGTGAATGTTTAATTTAACAAATATAACTAAGTCATATATTTCTATTCTTTTAGTAGGCTATACTTCGAGAGTTAATTCTTTTAAAGGCTTTTATCGGGGAATGGGTGGTCGGGTTCCTGATTGTAACGCATGGTAAGGGTATTGAACCGATCGGTCCTCGGCGACTTTGGAATCGTTTGCGCTGGAAACGTTGTTGGCAATACGAGAGCAGTTGGAGTTTATATGCAGTGAAGTTGGTTGCGTTGTTGGGATGTTGGAGTCGATCCTGCAATGGTTAGAATAAGTTTTGAGGATAAGTGTTGTTAGGAATTGTGTGGAAATAAAACTGAATTCCCTGAGCAAGATTTTTTTGTCAAGTAGAAGCCATAAATGCACACAGTCCACCTAATGGCCTATATTATAGGTATGCGGTAAAAACCATATCGTCTTTGATCTGTTATTGTATTGTTTATAACTAGGTCGCCATTGCTGTCAAGTAAATAAGAGCTATCAAAACGTTGACAATCCGATTTCAGGAGTTATAATTCCGAATTGATCAAAATCCCGAATTTTCATAACTCCGAATGCTATGTTTTGGTAGAAGACTTTATTTTTAGGGTTCCGTACCCAAAGGGTATAAACGGGACCCTATTACTAAGACTCCGTTGTCCGTCTGTCTGTCTGTCTGTCACCAGGCTATATCTCACGAACCGTCATAGTTAGACAGTTGCAATTTTCACAGAAGATGTGTTTCTGATGCCGCTATAACAACAAATACTAAAAACAGAATAAAATAAATATTTAAGGGGGCTCCAATACAACAAACGTGTTTTTTTTTCCGTTTTTTGCTAATGTTGTATAGATAATGGTACGGAACCCTTTGTGCGCGAGTCCGACTCGCACTTGGCCGGTTTTTTATAAAACAAACCTAACCTAACCTAACCTGCGCATAGAAATTAATTTATGCATTTAATCTAAAATAGCTCCAGCATATCGGAAAAATTCGGAAAAATGAATATTCGGAAAAAATAATTCAGAATTTTAAGGTATTATACATAATATAATATCAATTTCTTTTTGTAAAAACATTAAATATTGATCGTGACTAACCATGTACAAAGCTCCCAGTCAGCTCGTCCCAACAAAGCTGTGTATACAGTTTCCGGCGCCTGCGTTTCCCTCGTCTCCGGGCTTTTTCCGCGGCGCTCGGGAAGCCCGGGAAGCCCGGGAAGCCCGGGCCGCCGGGACTCGTTTGAGCTCTTAGCGCGACGCGAAAAGCTCTTGTCACGTCCGAGCATTGAAAATATTGGAAAAATAATAAAAATCTATGAATTTTCACAGAGCTTTTTGGTTTTTTGAATAGCGATAAAGCTGTTATTAATAAAAGCTAGAACTAGAACTATTATATACCCCTTTGGGAACACGAATACTCTTATGAGTTGGAATTTCAGTACTATTACAGTATATTTATCATAACATTATACGTTAAACGTAGGTACCCTAAATCCAATCAATAATTTAAATAATATTCAAAATATTATCAAGTTATCTACGCAAATATTATAATTGTGTTTTTGTTTTCGTCAGTTTCCATCATTACAATTTAATGCGAGGAATAAATTTACTTTGTGGTATTTAATCGAAAGCGCAATTTGTAAATCATGGGTCATGAGTAGAAAGTGACAACCCAGAAGATGTCTGTCCAAGCCCTTTACTTTTAAGAAATAATTTGCGTAAAAATAAGTACGAAAAATATATTTCTGAATTAATTTAGCAAATAAGTGCAATACATTTTAGGATTGCCAAGACATACATAAAGTATCTTTCTTTTTTGATGTATTTTAGAAAACACGTCCCTATATTAATATTTAACATTATCAAGCGAGCATATTGAATAATATTGCAAAGGTGTCATGCAATGCAAAATATAAAATCTAACAAAGCGCATACAAGATAGGCACGTAGCAGTGCTACGCCGCTACGCTGCTACGAGCTCCGTGCTACGTACAATTCAAAGGCAGTGAATTCATTCACTTTGAAGAGAGTGGCGCGCGCGACGCGACGATCGTTCGAGGGGAAATGTCGTGGAATCATTTTTAAATTAACAGAACCATGTATGATATGATATCTTTGATATCAAGTTTTATTTTATTATAAGAGTTTATTAAACTTGAAATGTATCTTCAGTTCAAATCTTGCAAGTTAATTTAAAACCAGACGCTGTATTCTACTTGTTAAAACCATATTGCTTTTGACATGCTATAAATAAATAATAAATAAATAAATAAATATCAGGGGACAATGACACACTAATTGACCTAGTCCCAAACTGAGCTCGAGGCTTGTACTATGGGTACTAGACAACGATATAAATACATACATAGAGAAATATATATACATATATATGTTAATTATTCATAGAAAACATCCATGACTCAGGAACAAATATTCGCGCTCATCACTCAACTCCAATGCCCTTACCGGGATTTGAACCCAGGACCGCTAGCTTCGTAGGCGGGGTCACTACCAACTACGCCAGCGCGTTATGGTATTGTTGTAACCTCGGCCGCCATTACTGTCAAGTAAATAAGAGCTATCGTAACGTTGGCAGTGCGATAATATGTCAAAAGCAATATGGTTTTACCGTGTGGAATAGAAGTTCTTCAATAGTAATTAGAATAAGCTAAAATTGTACTGTACTGAATGACTCACCGGGTTTGAAGTCGTTAGTTTTTTTCTCGATAAGTAGGTGATGATTGTGCCATAAAAATACAGTCGGCAACAAAAGCTTGCCTCAGAAATTAAAAAAAATACTGAATCTTATTACTCGCCTGCACACGTCGTTGCTTAAATACAAAAGCGACACAAATCAAAATGTGTTTTTGTTGCATTCAAATTCGGAATGCTATTTATTTAAAGTTTTAAATCCAACTATATTTGTTTTTGATTTGTGGCGCTTTTGTATTTAAGTAGCGACGTATATTCAGATGTAAGCCTGAAGTGGGACAGCTATAGGTTAATACCCGTGGCAATTTGCGGCGACACCGGAATGAAGACGAATGGGTTTGTCGAGAATCGAACGGTGATTCGGGATCTTCTGGGAATTCTGCTGATCGACCTATTGCTCCATCTGCATCTTTTCGTTGTTCTTACTTCACGTTTAGATTAAGATTTATTTATACAACAACAACATAACATAAACTCACGCCTTCATTCCCAGAGTGGGGTAGGCAGAGCCACAGACTCGCCAACAACTCCAAAAACTTGTTGATAATTCTGTGACCACATTTTGCACAACCAGGCTAAGATGTTATTCAGTGTATTAGTGACAGGTTGCAAACCCATCGCCTAACAGCACTACACAGCCTTTAGTCCCTTAGTCGTCTCTTACGACATCCACGGTAAGACATGGAGTGGCAACATTCTAAACCCGGCACCATACGGTCAGTGAAATACATAGTACAAAACATGGTTGAAATTCCACTCGGTAGAAGCTTATTGCTTTTGACGAGTTCCCTTATTGCCTACGCGTTGATGATTCTTATTTACTTGACAGTAATGGCGGCCGAGTTAAAAACAATATGGTTTTATCCCAGTAGAATAGACGGCTGAGGGCTTGTTGTCTAACGCACTCGCAATCGCAACCGGCTTCAAAGTTTAGCATTTGTTTTGATTTTGTATGCAGACAAGCCTTCGATTTTCAAAATGAAAACGATCGTGATTGCGAGGGCGTTACACAATAAGCCCTTTGCTTAGCTTATTACTTACACCGTCACTTCGCCTAGTTCGCAAAACTCACGCAACAAAACTACAGTGAAATATTCAAAAAATCTAATCAAGTGTACCGTTTTTAAACGAAGAAATGCAATAAAACTGCGCCGAGCTTGATATTGCTCTAGCAAACCCCGTGAAAAATCTGAAGAATATTCATATTAAATCGTCCGTTTATTATCTGCCTAGGCACGAACTATTCAAGCCGTATGCCATCTCTCTCGCTCTTGCTTTGTGGTTACATCAAGAGAGAGAGAGCTTCCGTAGATTTTTTGCTCGCACGGAAGGTCAATCAGGCTTAATTAATCCACAGAGAATGCTTTCACATTCCGGTGCAGTTAATTTAAACGTTGAATCCGTTGTTTTCATTTTGTTTTAGCGCTGATCCGTTTTGCTTTGGATCAGATTATAGACTTTAAAAACAAATTAACAGGCGGTCATGTGGGAATTAGTAAAGATAGGTAATGCAGAAGTATTTTTATTTCTTAATCTTTCTTTTAAATGATGATAATCGCCAAAAGAGCAAGGAGTGAAAGCCATTTAAAAAATGACAAGTTCCTTGTACGAATAGTGAAGTTGACCTTTTTCAAGGGATTAAACGTGGACAAATTCACGAGTAAAGACTTGTATTAGTATTGTAAATAACACGGCCCAAGCCAATGTATACTTTTTTGGTAATTTTTATGTTACAAACAATAATAATTTGTAAAAACCATCGTTCTAACTATGTAAGTAACTGAAATGAAATGAAATATATTTATTCAATAAAACGAGTTTATAAATAAATCATGGCCATTACATTTATAATATATTTTAAAAGGCACATATTCTACGTAAATCACAGCGACACCGGCCATATTTTACCCAAATCGATTGGCTTTTTATATAGTTTTCCAAACCCAAATCTTACCCAAACATCAAATCGCAAAATCAGCCATAAACTTTTGTAAACAAAGTTTATTTCTCCAATATTTCCGAAATTTAGTGACACGGGTCCTTTGCAGGTAGTTTGATAAAAATATTTTTGCAGGGTAATTCGAAAGTTGTTTCGGTGCGGGGATGAAAGTGTCGCATAAATCACCTGTGAGGTGAATGGGAGGACTCCGGGGAGGCCTTAAATGATTTTTAATGGTTGGCTATAGTTGAGCTATGGCTACTATGGTTTAATTATTTCTAGCATGCTAGAATTTGTGCCATATATCTACACTAACATTATAAAGAGGAAATATTTGTATTTTTGCATGTTTGTAACGAATAAACTTAAAATCAAATGGACCGATTTCAAATATTCTTTCACCATTAGGGCCTGTTTCACAATCGACAAGTAAATGTATGTGCCAGTTATAGTTAGCTCTCTCCTTGTCTATGCTTGAGTGTAAGAAAAGGAAAGGGCAAAATGTATGTGTCAGATATGCTTTACTTGACGATTGTGAAACAGGCCCTTAAAATGCTACATTATTCCTGAGTAATCCTGGAAAAAGGAACGGTTTCCATGGGAAGACAAAAATACGAACTCTACGCGGACGAAGTCGGTGGCAGAAGTTCATAATAAAGTCACACAGGGTTGGCAACGCGTTTGCAGTCTTTGGATTGCAGTCTTACGATTGTAGTCTTTAGAATGATAATGATAATGGGATTTAGATCTCACTTACCCACTTACTTCAGGTGGCCCGTGTGCTTTTCAGGTCATTTGTTTTGACACCTATTAATGTCAGCCTTGAGATATAGGGATCTGGAGATCCAATGTTCGAAGAGAAAATATTTATGTTATGCTGTCTTCTTTTTGTTTGGGGTTCCGTACGTAAAGGGTGCTGACGGGACGGGTTATTGAGTAATGAGCATCCGTGTCCTCTGTCTGTGAGCGGCCTGTAATTGGTTGACAGTTGAGATATACACAGAGTGTGTATTTCTATTGGGGACGTAACAAAAAAAAAAACGATTAAGAGACGTTAAATATTGTACGCTGGTACGGAACCCTCCGAGTCCTATTCGAACTTGGATTTTTTTACCTTGTTATCTCAGTGCAAAATCGATTTACAGAAGAAAGAAAAACGTAACACACAAAATACCCTTCCGATGCGGATCTCTTCTACCACCTTTCAAAACGCTGTTCCCCAGACGATATAAAAAGCCGCACCATCGTGTAAACCTCGAAGTCATAGTCAAACAATTCAAACTTCCACTGGAATGGGGAATTTCATTGTAGCTGGCCACATTAGGCGGGCCATTACCGCGGACTCCTGGTTATTGCGCCGGTGTTGCCAGCACAATGCGATCCCGTAATCTGGGGGATTACTGTTCAAACTGGTGTTGGATTTAATTTAACATTTTGGCTTTTAGTGTAGATTAGGTAATCATTTTATTTCATGCGTTTTAGAAGTAGTGAGATGGTATGTCGATATTTTTTATAGATAGCTATATTTGATCCTGCCATAATGACTCCATCTCCACAAGTGAGAAATGACGTCGAATTAATGCATGCATGCCTTTTATTGTATTCCGGTGTGAAGACTACAATCTTAAGACTTCAAACCTAAGACCGCAAATGCGTTGCTAACCCTGAGGACTTAGATGATATGCCTCTATAGTTATTACACCGGTCTTATTCCCACGCTGGAACACAACAATCCAAAAACTGCTGCTACCTTGGAATAAAAAAATAATGAATTTAAGTGTTTGTTTTAATGGCTCAAGAAATTAAATTTATCTTTATGATACAGATGCACTAATTTTAATTTACACACGTTTTTATACACCATTACTTCAAACCCCTCATGTTTATATACAATCGAGCAATATTTGCGTGTGTGCGCCAATAAAAGCAACACGTGTCTGTGTGTATCAAAATATTCTACTCTCAACGCAACACGTTGAACCAGTTACACAAAATCCCACGAGACATTTGAAGCATGATCAAATTCCAACTTTTTTCGCTGGTAGCCAGTTTGAACTTTGAATGTGTAAATTTATACATGTGCTTCTGTGAATTTAAGCCGATGTGTACAGGTGTGTTCGCTAAGCCGCGAGCCGATGTTACCTCGATCCCCGTTTCCAATACGTGAGCTCTCGGTACGGCTGTACGTACGTCAGGGTTACCGTATTCCGTGCCAGAGTGTTTAATTTCTATAGAGAATGGATACGGTATAGAGTCATTGGCATAGAACGTGCCGACTGAAAGATTATCGCCGTTAAAGTTATAATCTCCTAGTAGGAGTTAGGGCTTTGCGGTGGTTGTTGCTGTGTAAGATTTCGTCTAGTGTAAGAAAATATATGTAGTAGATATACAATCTTCTTTCCAGTCCCAAGCTAATGTACATGCTTATATTATGGGTACTAGACAATGATAAACAAACTTATATTGAGAAAGCATAGGTACTCAGAAAACATTCAAGAATAAGGAAAAATATTCGCGCTCTTCACACATATATTTGCCTTTACCAGGAATCGAACTCGGGACCGCTAGCTTTGTTTAATTATCTTATGGGAAATTAACGCACAAAAATGCAACCGAAAACACGATAACTCTTTAAAAGGCTAAATTGAGTTTCATGTAACCTAGGTAAGAACCACCTCGTTTAAACTAGCTTTTTTTTTTAATCCGCGCCAGAATCATTCCATCCATTTCTCTACGATGACTAAGTCAATCACACAGATACACATGCCACGTTAAACTCATCAACCCTCTGTTTATCATACATACATACATAAACTCACGCCTTCATTCCCAGAGCTGGGTAAGCAGAGCTACAGAATTATCTACAACTCTAAAAACTTGGTGATCTTAGCCTGATTGTGAAAAATTTGGTAATTTCTCTTTACCTCGTGGGTTAAAATGGCACTCTCTGAAGCACTCCGGCGCCGAGTGGCGCGTCCCCACGCCCGCTGCGCCTGAGTGCCGGAATATTTGAATGTTAATCGCGGAAATGGAATATGTATGGCTTGTTGGCATTTAGCCGGTGGCTCTTGACGCTAGTCGTGAAATTTTGGTGATTATTCCTAAACTTCATGTCTGCTGCCGGTTGTTTATGCTGTGTATATGTCCGTTAGTGATGGAGGCCTTTTATATTATGTTTAGACGGAGAGAAAAATGTACATGTATATTATATAGGATCACAACTTATTATCTTATCGTATTGGCAGGGTCCTCACTGATACACTTCGACCCTATAGGATCTTATGTGTGAGTACACCTGTTTTGATTTAGCACATAAGGGTGGAGTCACATCTATCAGCACCGATTCGCTTTTTGTCTATAGAAAATGGTTGTTTTGTTTGAACATGCGTACGCATGCGAAAGCAGAATTGATGTGTACGCATCTTGATACAAAGTGTTCTATTTTATATAGACAAAATGCGAGACGGTGGTGGTAGATTTGACTTCACCCTAATCCAATGCTGCCTCCACTCCTTCCAGAAAGCAGATAATAGAATGCAATTTCAGTGCCTTGAAATCGTTTGGTTCTCGATAGCTCATATAGTCACGGTTGCCCTCCCCCGCACCTCATTCATATTGCGGCTCACAATTAAGTATTACGCCTATAATATACCATACCTCCATTTGAGATACCACTAGTCATTCATCTCGTCATACGCACAGGTATAATATGGCTTCGATTACTATCCAATACCCCACTCCCAGCCTTCGGGCCCACGTGGCCTATCAATATTCCACTCGTGCTTTATATATTGCCTCCTCAACCCTCCTATAGGCCTGCCACCAGGTTTTGTTTACATTTAAGCCGCTTTGGAGGCAGCGAGGTATAAACGGAGGTTTACATTGCCGTCTTTTGATGTGTGTTATTTTTGGAAGCGGGATCTTGTGATCGGGGCGAGGATTTGTGGGTGTGTGGATGATATGGAAAAACAAATATTTGCAAGAATATTATAAGGCCCATTTCACTTCGTCTTAAATCGTTTCATGTTGCTAACGATTTTAAAAGTAAGGGACCTAATTTTAATGTACAATTTAAATGTTTCGACGTATCATCAATAGGAACTTATAATAATAATGACATAAAAGTACGTAATAAATACTTCCGATCGCTTGTAATGGTTGGACTGCGAAATCAGTAATTATATGTTTGATTTCCGTAAGATCTACACGATAGGACGCCCAAACCCTTATTTAAAACAAGGGTTATACTATAAAGTTATATAATTGTAATATTACGGCAGCGTAAAAAACGTACATGATAGTAGTGATAGTAAAAAAAACCTTATCCTTGTCTATTTCTCTATCCTTGGCATTTTCCCATCTGCATTCGTGATATTCTTTCTCCACATCGCTCCATTTTACGTGTCAGCATCAGAACATAGCAGCACCCCAACTGCGATAGAATGTGACTACTTTCCACCCCAGGTCTACTTTGATGGAATGTGACAACTTTCCACCCCAGGTCTATTGCGATGGAATGTGACAACTTTCCACCCCAGGTCTACTGCGATGGAATGTGACCACTTTCCACCCCAGGTCTATTGTGATAGAATGTGACAACTTTCCACCCCAGCGGGCCGATTATGGTCGTGTTTATCGACGTAGATAAAACATCTGTCACTTTCTGACCAGTATGTAAGTGCGAAATTGATGGAAGCTTTATCCACCGCGATAAAGGTGACCATAATACGAGCCCAGGTCTATTGCGATGGAGTGTGACAACTTTCCACCCCAGGTCTATTGCGATGGAATGTGACAACTTTCCACCCCAGGTCTATTGCGATGAAATGTAATAACTTTCCACTCCAGGTCTACTGCGATGGAATGTGACCACTTTCCACCCCAGGTCTATTGCGATGGAATGTGACAACTTTCCACCCCAGGTCTATTGCGATAGAATGTGACAACTTTCCACCCCAGGTCTATTGCGATGGAATGTGACAACTTTCCACCCCAGGTCTACTGCGATGGAATGTGATCACTTTCTACCCCAGGTCTATTGCGATGGAATGTGACCACGTTCTTTTGTGCTTTGTTTCGCTGTGCTCCGGTTTACGGATAAGACACCCGGTGAAATTACCAGTATAGCGGCATTCCATTTTAGTCCTCAGGGTTGGCAACGCATTCGCAGTCCTAAGAATTGCAATTCTTACTATTGTAGTTTCGAGATTGAAATTGTCTGTGTAATGGGTCTGAAATCCCACTTACCGTAAGCTGGTCTGTGTGCTAGTTTTTATCCATGCCTTACAATTAGGTTTCATTCAATATTGCAACTGTTTAAATATTCCCGCTGCTCACACTCGACATTTCGGCAGTTTCTTTGCCTAACCTTCTGCGGCTGAGTTCACGGCGCCGCGGTTATTTCCCCCGGGGCGCCGGCGCGGGCTCAAAGCGGGACCAACAACGAGGTGTTAACAGCTTGACGGCTGTTGTTTGAAGGTGTTCCGAAGCCCGACGACAGTACTCTTTATAAACGTGTCGAGACAGGTATATCAAGTTACACGTGGCGTGCCAACGCGTGTCATGAAACGTGTACCAAACGCCATTAAACCAGCAAAAGAGAACTCTATTAAAGTTTAGAATTTGTGTTAAAGGAGAATGGGCAGAAATGTATGGCTTAGAAACCAATAACAATAAGCACTATATCATCGGATATCCTTTTTAATTCTACAACGATTTTGTGTAGCGGGAAACCTCAAATAACTGTGAGAAATATTTAAAAGATCTGGAACATCGGGATGCCTACATAGACGACGTTAGCATAATTACTTTGAAACACCGCTGTCTTTGCATGGCGATAACTATTTTCACACAAAGATTTCGAACTACCTGCCATTGTAATAGTTTTACAACTTAGAATTACCTATCCGGTGACATATCGCTTGTCCTCATTGGTCATATAGGCCAATTGGGATATACCAAAAAAAACTAACTACTTGATTTTACATTTTTGTTCGAAAGAATAGCCTTTTATAAGAAACTAATTTGAAGCATTTCATGATTAAATGTATTATTGATAATTAAAATAATTTATTAAATTACAGTAACCTTACCTACTTGTAACGACAAGATGACGTAGATGTTTATAAAAAACGGGTATACTTCATCTAAGATTTAGAAAGACGATGTTTTATTATCTGTTATCTGTTTTGAAAATCATAATAGACGAACGTCTTTCAAACATAATGTAAACAAACAATCGCAATATGATATAATTTATTATTTGGGAGTATATAAGCATTCAACCATTGCTTATTACCTAGACCTCAGTTAATACAACACTTCCTACATGACCTTGTTTCTAGTCTAGATTTACTTAACACAATCACATTAAATTTATTGAAAAGGCAGATTCCATACTTTCAATCATGAGTTTCTACAATAAATGTTGATGCCGTCTTTTTGAACCTCTTGTAAAACCTAACCACACAAATTATTAACATTTATCACACGTAACTCAAAAGAGAAATGGTCTCATTAATATATTAATTTCATCATAAGAATTACACTCAATTTGTAAACAAATAAATTTGACATGACAACAGCTGTCTTCAAACGTAGGTGTCAACTAGATATCTAAATTGTACTCATAATATAAAATATTGGAGAGGTTTTATATGTTTGATGTAAAACCACAAAACCACATACAGCGCAATTGGGACGGGCATTTAGGGGTCAAATGAAGGTCATTTCTTAATTTTAATATAATTAATTCATTGCAACATATTTTTTAAATCTAACTACTGGGATCAATTCGAAAAGCCTATTCCTCGAAATGGTTTTGAAATTTTCATACATTGTTAAAAATGGGTGTATCCCAATTAGACCACCCTCCTTTGTCATTAAACATTGTTACTTATCTTTACATAGTATAAAACAAAGTCGCATTCCGCGTTTGTCTATCTGTATATACGCTAATTACTCTTAAACCACGCAAAGGATTTCGATGCGGTTTTCACAATCAGGTAGATAATTTTTCACGCATGGGTTTTGTGTATAATAAATTCTGGTTCATGTACAGATGTTACACAAAACACGCATAAAACGAAGCCAAGCAAGAGCGGGTCGCTAGTTTATTATAATTTACATTTCCCCTCAACTACAGTGCACTTAGCTATTAAAATAAACTTTGGGTTTGTACTTTTTTACTCTCATTGGGACACATATATTGTGCTTTTATGCTAGCCTAGTCCACTTTACAAAGATAATATTTTTGACGTAAATTGTACCGTTTATCTTTTTTATTATGAATGTTGGTAATACTTAATTAATAATATTAAATCCGAAGAAATGTTCTGTAAAAAAGTATCAATTTTTTTTTTCACAACAAAATTTTTTTTTGGGCGTAAGTCCAAACATTGCCTATTCAATCTGAGGCGTCATTAATATGTAATGTAAACGCAGTAAGATTAGCGGCTGGGCATTTATTATGCGCGCTGCGAATAATTCATCTCGGCCCGGCCCTTACTTGTGTATACATCACTTTAAAATGTGCCCTGTGATTATGGACGTTATTTTAACTTGCACAGATGGGCCCTTCCGCGCTGTAACCTTGTGGGATCCTTGTGCAGGTTTCCTCACGATGTTATTCTTTACCGTAAAAGCATCTTATGTTTTTTAAGGACAGTATTTTAGTAGTCCAAAATGTGGTTACAGAATTACTAACAAGATTTTAAAGTTGTAGGTTATTCTGTAGCTCTGCCCACCCCACTCTGGGATTACAGTACAGGCGTGAAGGTATGTATGTATGAGCTGGTATGATGATGAGACGGGAGTTGGCGATAGGAACTCCTCAATGACTCTCAGTATATCTGCCGGGTTTGGACTCATGTCACTCCTCTTTTGATAGTGAGTTTATTATCAGTAGGTAGTTGGCAATGAAGCATGTAATCAATTTTTTTTTTCAAGTTAGGCTATTTACCCTACTTAAATACGAGTAACTGTTCAATTCAGTATGTAAATTTTGAAATTAACTTGAAAATATATCGGAATAACTTAGTAAATAATTTCAACGATCAAATTTTTGTGTGTGACACGATACGTGGGAAAAAAATCTACAAAAAAAACGTTTCAATCGTTCAAATGCAAAATCGAAACATTATTTAACTGTATTTAATAAACTTAAATCAGATGTGGCTTTCTGTTGTTAATAGCGAGCTAGATTAAAGAAACCTGCTTCTTAATGAACAATATCCGTCTAAGTTAGTTCCGGGATCCTATCTAACCTCTCAAAAGATTAAAAAGATCAAGGTCTTATCCCACGGGAAATTTCTTAAGACCACGAGCTTTCGCACTCTTTAACGTAAAGCTCTTCTAAATGGAATCTGGTCAATTCAGCGGCTAAATAAAGGATTATTATCTCGACCGGAAGCCGGACCGGACGCCGCCGGCGCCGGAAATGGCAACTTTTACAATGTTAGTCAAACTTCCGTATCCGGCTGAGCTTTGTTACGGGCTGTTCAAATATTTAACTTGCGAGATAACATTAGCGAGAAAAGATTTAATTTAATGACTCGTGAATGACGACGGTTGTGTTTTTACTGAGAAAAGCAAATTATGATTTGAGTGTTTAATTTAATTTGTGTCTTATTAATTTACACTATTGATGATTTCAGTTCTTGTATTCGTTCAGCGCCTTTATTCCATGCGGTAAGAACCATATCGTCTTTGTCCTGTTATAGTATTGTCAACGTTTTAATAGCTCTTATTTACTTGCCAGTAATAGCGGCCGAGTTATAAACAATACTACCTATATCGTCTTTGATCTGTTATCGTATTGTCAACGTTTTGATAGCTCTTATTTACTTGTCGAGCTAGAAACCATACCATAAAAAGTCAAAGACGGTATGGTTATTCCCGCCTAGAATCTCGGTCCAGGGCCTCTATTCAAGACGGTAAAAACAATATCGTCTTTGATCTGTTATCGTATTGTCACCGTTTTGATAGCTCTTATTTACTTGACAGTAATGGCGTCTGACGTCATAACAATACCATAACAGGTCAACTACGATATAGTTTTTACCGTCGGGAATAGAGGCGCTGTTAACTTGATCGATAGTTTTACCGGCGGTACCCTCTATGTACCTATATAATTATAATACCTTTGGAATCCCTAATAATTCAAATACTCTTAAATATCACTCAGGATACCACAAAATAGGCTTGTATATCAAAGTGTACACAGTAATATGTATATTTTCCAATACATATTCCGTTAATTTCCGGTATTGTAAAGGTTTATTTTTCACCCCTTTGCCCATAAATATTGGTCTGTGGGGGATGTGATGGAGGGGGCCGGATGCAAAAGGATGGGCACGAATACGTCTCGTCTGTTGATGTGTAGCGACATTTGTTGCTGTCCTGTCTCAATTGGGAAGATTTATATCTACTACTTTGTGTTTCGTAATTGAGGCCTTTATTCAGCAGTGGGTCATTATAGGCTCTTTATTAAATGAATAATAAATAAATAAATAAACATCTGGGGACAATATCACACCAATAGACCTAGTCCCAAACTAAGCTCTGGGCTTGTACTATGGGTACTAGACAACGATATAAATACTTATATATAAAAATATATACTTAAATACATAGAAAACATTCAAGACTCAGGAACAAATATTCGCGCTCATCACACAAATATCTGCCCTTACCGGGATTTGAACCCAGGACCGCTAGCTTCGTAGGCAGGGTCACTACCAACTAGGCCAGCGCTTCGTCTATAACGATTGAATTGAATATTTATTTTCAATTAAAATGTGAGATGTTACACACCGTTTCAATTACTATTCCCGTCCCCGCAATGTTGCGAGAAAGTTGTAAGTCTTGAACATAATTTAACTTCTAAATGGCTAATAAAGAAGCAAAGGTGTTCTGGAGAAGCGTGAAACTTTGTGTTTATACGCGTGAATACTTAAACTAATCTAACCTAACTATGTAGCACCCTAATGAGTTAAAATCTACCATTCCCTAAATATAAATTCCGCAATAAGACCCATAATAATACATTCAGCTAGCAATGTATACAGCCAAGATAGAACTAGGAAAAGAATAATTGCCTTTTTGGGCCTCATCAAAAGCACCTCTGGCGGCTAACAACGCGACACTTCCGCGGATAACCGCGTTGGAGCGACAATGAGGCCTCTAACGAGCTAACTTACCCCCCCGCCTCCCGGCCTCTCGGCCTCGGCTCGTCTTTTGGCGATTGTTCGGCCACAATCGAGTTAGTCGACGATTTTCCCGTCCACCGCGTTAGAAACGCGATTTATCACCGAGTTAGTTTTGTCCAGGACTTTTTTGTCGTCGATAGTTTCTTACTTGGTTTTATTGCACTGTGGAAATAGTTTTTGTACTGAGTGGAGTTGGTTTGTTTTTGCGTTAAGTACAAAAACCTTGCTTAGTTGCTAAGTAGTTCATGAAGTGTGTTAAAACAATACATTTTTACTCGTACGAAGTATTGAAAGCATACCTAACTTCCAAAAACTTCAAAATACCTGATTTCATAATGTAGTTTTAGTTTGGAGACCCCCGAAGACACTTTTTGTTATTTAGATCTTATTGCGAGGCCCTGTTTACATTCTCACGTCTTTTCCAGCATTTTATTTAAATGTTCACTCTAGGAAATACGTCTCTACAAACTTCTAATTCGTCGTAGTAAGCCATATGTAATTAATTACTAACTTATTTAGTTTTTTTAAATCATAAATCAGGTCTTATTTATATTTTTAATGAGAGTTATATGAACAAACGTACTTATAAATTGTTATTTCTTGTTTCAGGTAAACTTGACAGAAAATTAACAACAATGTAAACCGTAAGTGCAGAAGCTTTCCTTAACGACTGAAGTGGAAAATACTCGGCGGCGACTCGCATCGAAACAAAAGCAAAACCTTCAGGACGAGAGAACAAAGAAAACATATTGATTCTTTTTTCGTCGCATTCCTGAACAATCAGAATCTTGTTACGACACATTTTCTGGTTTCGTCGATTTTTTTTATTTATATAAGAGGTTAGATATTTACTGCACGTGTTTTTCGCGGTACAACGGGTACATTGTTTAGTCTACATTTACTGCATAGTTTTACTTTTCCTAAAATGGACCATTTTTGTTTTAATTATGTTAGTAGTTAAATTAATAATGTTAAACTAATTTACAATCTTTGTTTTGCACACGCATTAGACAATGTCTTTAGTTTGTACACATTGGTATAGAGAAATCTTCTAATATATAAAATTCTCGTGTCACAGTGTTTGTAACCAAACTCCTCCGAAACGGCTCGACCGATTCTTATGAAATTTTGTGTATATATTCAGTAGGTCTGAGAATAGGTCGTAAACTATTTTTCACAAGGTACGTATGAAAAAAAAATTACACCCGGGCGACGCCGGGCGCGGACAGCTAGTATTTATATATAATTTTAATCGAACACGAAATGCGTCCAGACAATAATGTTTCATAAAAAATTGTATCCGATCGTGAATGTGTCGAATAACGAGTCTATCAGAAAAACAACTCGCTCCTCCAACGAGTGGCGGGGCCGTAATAAGGAAAGTGACAGCAGGCAGAGCCTTGCGTGTGCTCTTATTGGTAGTGGTACAGATAATCTATCATAAGACACACGCGGCTCTGTCTGTCTTGTTCTTATCTCCAGCGACGAAAGAAGACAGGAAGACATTTGGAAGACTACAAAAACACAAGAAAAAATGATTTGAATTTTTGATCACTGGCATAGTTTAGTGTTGTCTAGTATACTTAAGATTAATACAATTTGAAGAATATTTGTAATTAAGACAATGTATTATAGATAGTTTAATAGTTTCACAGAGTTGCTCTCGATCTTTGGCCAATGTAATTTCGTGTATATCAGAACAATAATCAGGTCAGTTTCTTAAAAGTGATTGTCAATCTACGGTTTTGAAACACGAATGACAAATATATTAGTAGACTCCTGACGTGTAAAAGTGCCCGTGCGGCCTACTTACTAAATAAATGTCTTTTATCTTTTTTTTTTTTTTATTAACAGTTGCGAGTGCAAGCGTGATAGCAATAGCCAGCCGAACGCTATTACCCTCGTTATGCGCAATAGGATGTAAACAAGCCAATTTAATTAAAACCATATAGTAACACTACAAAGTTAATTTTTGAATGGTTACAATGGCATTGCTCGGTTGGCAGACTCAAATTGCCACTCACAAAATTCTTCTCGTTTGTACGTAGTGTGATGGGCCTGTCGAGGTTAGGAGGCAGAGAGAACTGGGCCTTGAATCTTCATTGTCTTTATTATTATCGTTTATCGTTATGATAGCTCTGATTAACCTAATTATTATAGCGGCCGAGTCGAAAACAATACAAATGCGTTAAGGGAAAAGTCAATGTAGGATAACGGCTCTGCACAATTTTAATCACGTCTTTGAAAGTGCTTACTCAATATACATTACTAGAGGACGCCCGCGACTTCGTACGCGTACAATTAGTTTCCCGCTACTCCCCCTACTTCTTCCCGTTGGGGGTCGATTTTCGGAAAATCCTTTCTTAGTGCTCACTTACATCATTAAAGGAACCCCTGTACCAAATTTCAAGTTTCTAGGTATACCTAGTAGTTTCGGCTGTGCGTTGATATATAAGTCAGTCAGTTTTGCCTTTTATATATATAGATAGATACGTAATATTAACGTTTACGATACAAAATTAATCTATTTTCTTTAAGATGTATAGAAATACTTGAACCCTTTTGAAATATCTAAGATGCGACATCTATTTGGTTGCGAGATGTTGAGCAATAGCGATGATATATTTGCAACAAAGCGATTCGACCCTTTGTGGAGTCTCATTTCCTTCCTCCTCTCGGAGGTAAATTTCGCCGTCCTAAGTAAAAATTACGTATGTACCTTTAAATTCATAGCAAAATGAACTTTCTCTGGATATAAATAAGGTTGTATATGCAATGGTGGCATTATATAAGATGTGGTATTATTTCAGAGGCGGGTAAATTGCTTACAAATATATAAAGGCCAGTTCGCATTAGGCCCGCATTTGTTAAACCTTTCTGATAAGGAGCCATTTATTTCGAAGACGGGCGTTTGTTTTGGAACGAGTTTGCATTTTTCTTTTACTCGACTTTTCAAGAAGGAAAGTTATGTACAGTCGGTGTTAGAAGGTGCTTCGGTGTACTTCCAAAAACAACAAACAATAACTGACTTTCCAGTCAACTTATGTCAAACACTAGTATTATCGACCATCATAACCATTTTTCTGCCTGTTGCGGTTTTGAAGAATTGGATTATCATGAAAATTTATTCAAAAACTGTCCTAAATACCAACTAATTTTATTATTATTTTGATTATAAGTCTTTTAGATAAATTGAAGCAAAAATGCGAGCCAATTCATTAAAAATGGCAAAGTTTGAAAAAAGGACAAATTTAACAATACGAAATTAGCAAAGCATACAGATTAAAAGTTTTAATAAAATTTATACTCGTAACAACACATCAGTTTGCTCGACATTATGAACATTCGATTTACATCATCAATCGACACACATTTAAACCCCTCGTCGGAACATTAATGATCCCGTTTAAACACAGTATTAATCCCGAACTGAATCCTGCTCGGGATCGAACAACTTACCAAGCGAATAATATTGACGTCATAATAAATCATACGCCCTTTGTTATGAACATGCTGTAATCTGATTGTGTGTGCCAGTTGATTGTGAGATTATTTGCTGTTTTAATAGTTTTTTAAACTGGTTTTTATAGTAGTTACGTAATAGTTTATAATCCAAGCTTTTCACAAGTTCGAACATGTGTACAATCAAAATTATAGATATATATTTATACAGCTATCGATTCAAATGTACAGGGTGTAATCGTTAAATATAGCCGAGCGATAATTCTTTATATTTATGACTCTAATTGTATCAGTAAATGACTAAAGCTTAAAGCTAAAGGATAAGTTATTTACTGGGTTACTTCGAACCTGCTTTAATAAACGTAAAAAAGACGAAGCTCGTACGTAGAGACCACAGAACAGAGAAAACAGGGCCTCCATTCAAAATGGTAAAATCAATATCGTTTTTGTCCTGTTATCGTATTGTCAACGTTTTGATAGCTCTTATTTACTTGACAGTAATGACGGCTGACGTCATAACAATACCTTAACAGGTGAACTACGATATCGTTCATACCGTCTAGAATAGAGGCACAGTAGAAGTGTGATGTGCGCGTGTCACGAGTGGCATGGTTATGCGGAGTTCCGCACAACCTTAAGTTATGCCGCGATCGCTTGTGTGTGATAGTTGTGCGAATAATATTTCTAAAATAGGAAATAAATCCAGAAGCATGCCCTATTGTGTTATTTTGGAATTTAAAAACGATAGCCGTACCAAAAACATATTGTTTTTATGATAGTGCGAGTATTGGCAACAACAGCGCCTCTATTCAACACGGTAAAAACAATATCGTTTTTGTCCTGTTATGGTATTGTCAACGTTTTGATAGCTCTTATTTTCTTGACAGTAATGACGGCTGACGTCATAACAATACCTTAACAGGTAAACTAAGATATAGTTTATCCCGTCTAGAATAGAGGCGCAGGTCTGATACTAAGCGAAGTTCATGGCACTTCCACTGTTTTTTCTATTCCGTGGTGGAAACTAAGCATTCAATCAATCGAAATCATTATAATATGAGTGCTGAAGTTACGTTAGGACACGAGGCAAACCAACTGTTCCCAATAATTTACTGAATAAATATTTTGAATTTCACATGAACCGAAGCGAAGCGAGGGCGAGTCGTTTGACTTAAAATAATTATAGATGATAATATAGACTCTGATCAATTTTTTCTAGGTATGTACCGTTATATATAGAAGTATATACATCTATTATGATACGAAGTCAACTTATACCTACGCGTGCGCGCGTGCCGTGCGCAGCTGTTGAAACTCCGGCTTAAATCATTATAACGATAGCAAAGTATTAACTCATCCAAAAAGCCTCAGGTGACAAAAGAATAAAATATTACCCGACTTTTGTGACGTTCATTGCTGACGTCAGCCTGGTTGACGAACGTCATCAGCTGACAGACGTGACGGATTAAATAATGACGCTTTTCAGCGCCGCTGCATTGGTTGTTACGCCTGTGGCACACTGTTGCAAATGCGAAGTCGAGACGAACCGAACCGAATAATAATTAATAATTAAGAAAATTTACGTAACATGGGAGATTGACAGGTGTATATTGAAGGTATAATGTCTCGCTTTTAACTATAAAAACTTAACATAATACTAATTTAAATGTCAGTGAGATGTTCAAAAGTCCCGGGAGAAATCATACATACATACATACATACATTAAATCACGCCTGTTTCCCAGAGGGGTAGGTAGAGACCATTTCTTTCCAACAGCTACGATAAAAATGAAAAAAATGAAAAAAAAAGTCTATACAGGAGAAATCATAAAATGTCATAATTTGAGTCTTAAAAATGTCAAATGATTCTAAGGCTTGATGTGTTGTGTAGTGCTTCGGTTTCGGTTCGCTTTCGTTTCGCATTCGCGCCAGTGTGTCACAGGCATTGCACGAGAATAACTGCGAGGCTTTCATCTGCCGAAGCCTTTGATGTTTTAAATATGAAGTGATGTTTTGTGTTGATTTATCAAAGATTGAATAAAAAGTTATAACCACTTTTTTCTTGGTTTCTTTTTATTTGGTAGTGGTGGTTTGAATATTTTTGGGTGACGTTAAAGAGATTTAACTGATTTGTATTTTTATTAGTTTCATTTTCGTCATTTATTTAGAAACAAGTATTTTGCAATAAAAATATAGGTTAGGTCATAGAAACACTGTATTTAGTAGTAAATATGGTAGAAGAAAGGATTATGTTAATAAATAAATATCATTGTATAATGTGCAGTGAAGTTTTAATAATTTTACCTAATAAACATTAAAACCTAATTGTATCTGGTAAAACAACAACTTAAGTGCACCATTTTTAACTACAGCAGCCTTGGGTATTATTTAAAAGGCATTCATAATACAAAAATATACCTATTTCTTTTTAAGACTCCTAAACCAAAAACAAAAAATAAACAACTGTTATTATGCAATTCTAAAAAGCGTTGTAAAAGACAAACCAAATTTCTTCATTGGGCTCTATTCTAAACGTTTAAACCTAATTGCCTAAAAATTATGATAGCTCCTTTTTAAATAATAGTAATGGCGGCCAAATAAAAAATGGTTCAATAATATAGAACCCCAGTATTTTGCTCAACAATTTTCACTTAATTCAGCCCTTTAACTACATTAACTACTTGATTTAAAGCTATTCTAAGTAATCCCACTTGACCCGCTATAAATCGCTTGAGCACTAACCGCTGGCATTACCGGTTTTCCGATTTACCGGTTTTCCGATTTACCGGTATTACCGGTATTACCGGTATCGGCGCTTGAGCGGTCGTTATCGGTATTTCGGTAATTGCGGCGTGTTAGGGGTTCGTTCTGTTTGAAGCGTCGTTGAATCATTGTTGTTTTAAGTACACTTGTTTACTGTTTATTGCTTGTGGTTTTACTTTGAAACCAGAGGGCTTATTGTCTAACGCACACGCAATCACGATCGTTTTCAATTTGAAAATCGAAGCCTTGTCTGCATACAAAATGAAAACAATTGCTCCACTTTGAAGCCGGTTGCGATTGCGAGTGCGTTAGACAATATGTCCCCTGGGCCTGTATTCTGCTCGGAAAAACTAAATTGCATTTGAAATTTTATCGCATTGTAACGTTACGATAGCCCTTATTTACTTGACAGTTTTGGCGGGTGAATTAAAAACAATACGATACACATGTCAAAGTCAATATGGTTTTACCCAGGAGAATAGAAGACGAACCTCTCTACTCTTATAATACTCTTTTTAAACTAACTCTTGTTAGAATCCGGGTTAAGACGATTTACACATTCGTTCGGCAAATTATCTAATATCAAATGGTAAGTTTCGACGTATCAGTTCAGGGGTGCGGTGCTGGACAAGAGGATGACTCTTTAACTTAAAATATTCACGAAATTGTCAAAACGTATAGAATTAACATAAGGATTTACTATCATTAAGTAGGTCTACAACCCGAAATCATACATCAACAAGGAAATTGGCCATCCTGAATATCGTCGAAATTGTTATCATATCCCATGGTAAAATTGACAAATTTGATATAGTCCGAAAAAAATAATGACCATATGTATTTACGTAGACTCGGAAAAATGACCATTTGTTAATACGTTCCACCTGAAATATGTACCTACACTGCATAAGTGATTGTTCACAATTCGTTTTGAGCCTAGATATTACATTGTGGTCTCAATTCATATAAGACTATATTCACTTTGTGCGTGTTTAATTTTGCTCCTAATTTGTAATGGACAAAATTCAATTCGGTCTTAATTGCTTTACAACAAAAATAAATTTGGATGTAGGGGTATAATATTTTTCAACACAATAACATTTTGTCAAAATTCACTTTGGATGGTATTCTTTTTGGTTCAAAAATTGTCAATTCAACGGACGGTTTTCCATTTGTACTTAATGACTGTAAATCATTATGAGCACTCAACAACGTGACCATTCCGCAGCTTGCGTCATTCCTATACATTATTAATAACAATTACATTCGCCAAATTAATTTTGCCTAATTGTCACACTCAAATACCACCACATAATTATTCCTCGTTTTCGTTGCCTTATAAAATGCTATTCTCTTGCTATTTTCCCCCCATTCCCCGCTCAGCCACTACCCGCGCAGCTTCAGTGGAAACGTCCCCTAATATGACACAGTCGCGTTCCCCGCCGGGTAAATAAATCATGTGTCACAAAGACACGTCGCGTGACAGCCGGCTAAGTGACGCGGCTACGACGTAGCGCCTCGTAGCTCGTAGCGCTCGTAGCGGGTCGTAGCTGTCTGTCATACTTTACGATAATAAAGGTAATAAGAACGTTTGTTACTTTTTCGCAATAATGATTATTGAACGTTTGTTACTTTTTTCGCAGTAATTTTTATTCGTATTTATATTATACGTCGGCTATTTAATGTAGATTGTAGTCCAAATAAAAAAGTTTAGTTTACTTTATGTTTGAACTTTAAAAGCTTGTATTTATTTATTTGCAACATTAAAATATCATTCCTTAATCTATTGGGTTGTCCCTTTGTGGACATAGGCCTCCTCCATCTTGTGCCAAGCGCCTCTGTCTGCGGCGAGCCTCGTCCAAGCGATGCCGGCCAAGGCCACTAGGTCGTCGCACCAAGATTAATAAAAAAATGGTTAAATCGATTCTATCTATTGGATTAAATGGCTATATTATATTATTATTTATTTATTTATCTTTATTGCACAAAATAATACATTAGAGCATTCTCTACCAGTTAACCTTTGGGAAAAGCAGGTTTGTATCTCGATCTAGCTGGTGCTCTATTTTACTCGGTAAAACTATATTGATTTTGACGTGTTATCTTATTGTCAACTTTACGATAGCTTTTATTTACTTAACAGTAATGGCGGCCGAGTAATAATTAATACGATAGCATGTCAAATCAATATGGTTTTACCGAGTAGAATAGAGCCTTTGGTAGATAGCTGAAATACCGAACATTAAAATAAATATTTTGTATTTTTGAAATTATGGTTTTGTAATAATATCTATTTTACGATCGATTGACATTTATCCGATGAAAAACAAAAATTTAAGAAAATTATATGGCAATTAATGCCATATAATAAAACAAGTACTAAAATAGATATTTTTAAAAAACCTTACTATGTTAAAAATGTTATTCTAAAACTGCTAGAGTTACACTGAACGCTTTTTCATAAGAAATAGTTTCCAGGAAGCTGCTCCGAAAGCTCACATGATTCGATAAAGCTCACTCGCAGAGCTTTCTCCGAAAACGAGCGTTAACCTAATCCCCGCTACCGGGAATGCATCGCTGCACCGCCACGGGCTAATCGTGCATGCGCTTACTGCATCCCATAGACAAGTAGCACGTTTGCACTGGTGCAATGCTCAGTCAGCAACTTTAATTATTGAGTCAATGTGGAACCATGTCGATGTTATGAGTTGCGATAATTAATAAAATTGCCATGGTAACTTATGACTTCTACACTGACTCAATTTTTTCATATTTTGACCTACATTCCTTGCACCCGTGCAGCGTCAGTCTGACTGTTTTGATGTGAAAACATTGTTTACTACCTTTATTTCGTCGTTTAGTAAGCAACAGCGAGTTCTAAATTTCCTCGTATTCAACCCAAGCATCTAGTTTGGATTCAGAGAATTGTGATGCGGTCACAGTATAAACAGTAGTTCGTTTTTAAACAAAGGTATATCGCGCGGGTTGCATGTGTGCGTGCCTCGACCGTACGCGCCGCGAGCCACAACAAGCAAACTGAACAGGTCAGACCGATATGGTTAGTCCTTTTCCCCTTAAGCGGTTAAGCGGCAATAGGTAACAGAAACTCCTACTGTACATCGTTATTGCTTTGGAAAAACCTCGTGTCTCATATTTCGTTTCGTTTAAACTTATGCGTGAAGATAATTAAGTTCAAACGCATACATCTCGAAATATCCGATACGAGTTTTTTTCTAAAGTAGTAACGACATACATCTTTTTCACTAGTTTTCGTATTACAACTGTTATTTGTACTTATGTTAAATTTATTTTATTTCTTTAATTTTTATTGCACAAAAGAATACTCTTAATATACAAAAGACGATTTTCATGCCGTAAGGTATTCTGTACCGGTTAACCTTAAATAAATGTACCTTTCTTTCTTTTTTTCTCTTTTAAACGACCTGCTTTTCTATTTATACTATGATGCGGTGCAGTTTCCAGTACAGCTGACCTATTCAAGTCGGGCTCGATAAGTTGCCGCTCGCCGGAACTAGCCAGTTCCAGGGATGGCGCTAACTTAGATAACCTGGCTGGGACTAAGTTAGTGCATACACGTGTTTCGCTCGACGCTGCCAGTTTGCTGGGGCTTATTGGCAAAGTTATCAATTCTAGAATGGCAGTACAATATTGGTTGGAACGTGGAGGTAGGGCGAATGGTTATAAAGGGGATAACAATCAATTAATGATATCTAAATTACCAGTTATTGGCACATAGCGGTTGCAGAATTATTGCCTCAATAGATACAACTCGACAAAGTTAAAATATCATTTTGCCAATAATAGATAGAATACTTTGCTTTAAACTAACACGATTTTCACACATACTAAAACTATGAAACTAAACCGCGGTAAATGTTTAATTTATTACGCGATTAAGTCCCGTTTCATAGTTTAAGGCCCCATTTCACCAAACTGGAATAAGACTTAATCTGAGATTAGTCTATAGGTACAAATTCGGCGTTTAATGTAGGTATAAGACCTTATTCTCGCTTCGTGAAATCCGCCATTAGTATAATAGATAGAATTCCAAAAAAGAGCAGTTAGCTATATGTATATGTCGCGAAAAAAGAGTATATCGTAGGTTCAGATGGAAATCCGACTCACCCTTAGCGCTGCGCCCGAGTGGCGAGAGCTCGTCTCCCCCGGTCTTCCCCGCCGCCGCGCCGCCCCGGGTGGCACTTTGTCTACACGCTAATACATTATCTTACTTAGTATCGGGCGTGCTTCCTGCTTGTTCGGGGTAAAGGGTTTTTTCAGCTGTAACGTCGTTACTCTCCTTGTTTCAGCTGTAATATACTTGTTTCTGTTATTTGTCATGACAATGTTTACGGGCATTTCTTCTTTTATTGTATTTTAAGGATTGCATATCTCGTTTCATTATTTATTTGTCAAGTGATGTTGTTTCTAAGGTCGCCGTCAATAGAACTTGCGAACTATGTAAACAAATTAGTACTGTTTGACACATAACCTCAAATATTCATCAAGCGTGTTTTTATTAAAAATAACGTATAAGGAATAGTTATTTCATCTGAAACTTAATATAAATATACTGATTTAGTGTATAAATCGTTGCAAAGACCTCACTTGATCCTTAAAAGTACGTGATTATCGAGTAATCATGGTGAATTGGTTCCTTTGGTTTTGTTTACATAGTTCGCAAGTTCTATTGACAGCGACCTTAGCAGTGCTCCTTCTCAACTGTAACTAATCTCAGGTTGCGCTGGTAGCCTGTTTTTTATAAAAAAATAAAAATAAAATTTACTTATTTTTTGTTCGTCATGAACAATATAAATAACACAAAATAACATAAAATAACTAACTAAAATTACTGTATAAATATTTTTCTTCCATTTTGTTTCATTGTTTGGTTTATGAATGTGGTTAACTTAAGGTAGTTGTTATTCTTCAAGGTTTGTAATATAATCATACCTAATTTGACGTTTTGTATGTTTTATCATGTTTACTATTCACCAAAATTTAAAATACGTTATCAAAAACGTTTCTTGTCTTGTTTATTCTTTTTTTTAAATTATTTGTTAGTAAATCCACTGAAAAACATATTCTGAAAAAAAAACGCTTACTATTATGGTTCAAAAGATACAGCTCTTTAAAATACAGACGTTAGCATATTAATAGGTTCCCATTGGGCTCCCGTTGGATACGCAACCTTAAAAAGTACGTTAATACCAACTTATATACTCCTTTATCACAAGACCGTAAATCCGATTCCTAGAGATAACTTATGGAATGTGTAATTAATTCGCCTCAACCCACATGCCGCGGCGGCGACACATGTTCGCAGTCGAACAAATCGCCAAGTCGCGTGCGGCACCCATTTCACACTCCGAAACCAAACTGCCATATATCCACATGAATTAGTAAGCAATTCTAAAACATGAGGAGCTAGCAAAGAGTGCCTCAATCGCGTGTTACACATGGACTTCAAAGCCTTAGTTCCGAGGTATAGAATTCGTGCTGAGATTGTAGACGCGTGACGCCTCGGCGAACTTTCGTTTAATTCTATGCTCGATTTATTAACGCTTATATCTAACAACCTTTGTCGTATGTCTTCAAACAAGAGTAACTAAAAACAAGCTTTGAAAATCCGACTACCTTGGAGCTTCAGGACTGAACCTCTATTTTACTGACACACTTAAAAACATTTAACCACATCCCTTTTGCCAATATTGGGCCATCTGTTAAACCTCTATTAAGTAACATAGGACCATACATACATGCCCACATACATTCAAACATATATTCAGATGGCAGCTGGGTAAAAGATATGTAATAGTTACTTTAACGGCAACAAATCACTGCTGCAGTCGACGGATAATCCATTACATCCCGCTCTCCGAGCTTGCTTCATCATCGCTCACCTATTACTTATACGCCCACCTTTCCGTACAGTTAATACCACATCTGAATTCCAATCGCAAAATTTTCGCGAAGCACCCATCTTAATCGCTTTAGAGTTGCGTTATAGATACTATTATATTACATATTGGTTTACATAAAAAATTGAAGTCCCTATGTATTGTTATTCATAATCATCGCAAGTCATAATAGTAGATTGTTCAACAAGGGACTAAAGTAAGCCATTATGACACGAGATATTTATCCACCCGAGCAAAGCGAGGGTGGATGAAGTTCGAGTGTCATTATGGCTTTTTAGTCTCGAGTTTAAACACTCTACTTTTCACTTCGAATGCGAGAAAAAAACTCTTTGTTTATTTTATGTTTTATTAAAAATTAAAATTACTTACAATTCGAACAATTCTTAATATTCAAAGATATCGTCCTTCCCGGTAAATTAATTTGGGTTTTTTTCATGTCAACTTCATGTTTGTTTTGCATGGTAGTTTTGAGCATAGAATATATACTCCATAGGGATGAAGGCTGGTACTTTTTAGAAATTTCGTCCAAATATGTAATAAACACGCCTTCACTAAATGAACTGATTTGTTTTTCATTCCTCCAGCCCATAAAGTTTTGGTAAGTTTTCAGGTAAATGGTAAATAGAGGTAAATTTTGGTGGCAAAAGATTCTGTACTAATTCTTTAGCTTTCTGCTCCGCTGTCGTTTTAGGCGTAAGATTTATTTCACTTTCACTCGATGAAGACATTTTTTTGCGTATTTTGCACTAGATAAATTTACAATTACTGTACAAGTACTAATCTTAAAACCTCAAACAGTACGTACGACATAAATCTAATTAAGTCTATCTCGGCTGCGCGCCTTTTTTATTTTTTATTTTCTTTTTTACATTTTATCCCGAGAGGAAAGGCAAAGGACATAGGTCGAAACAGCCTAGTCATAGTTCAATGCTAACGTTTAAAAGGTGGGAAAAACTATTTAATTTCGTGAAACACGATTAATGATTACGAATATGAATGTATTTATGTATATTAAGGATAATTTTATTTTATTAGGCATAGTCCAAATAGTTTTCAAGTTCGTATCAGTTGGCTAAATATGCAAGCATTTAAAGTGTCACTTTACAAAAAACTAACAACGTGAATCAAATTTGTCAGAAACTTTGTTACATATTTTTTAAATATTGTAATTTTGTATAGAACGTCGTATTTTTTCTCGCATTCAAAGTGAAAAACTCAATTTTTTATAATTTTCACAGTAAGGCCTAAAAGGGGTTCATACACAATCACTGAAAATGCCGATAATCCTCCATTTACAAACACTGTGATAGGCTGTTTAAGGGTTTCCAAAGTAAATTAAAAAGAAAAAGTACTTTAGTCCCTAGGGAGTAAAGTGTTGTTTTAATCCCTAGGGATTAAATACATCACTTTAGTCCGCCTATACAAGGCTACTATGAGCCATTTTAGAGCCTGAGAAGTGAAAAGTGTATTTTACTGAAACCTAACCTAACCTAACCTGATTTACCAGCTAGATATTTCAAAAATCCTGAAATAAAAAATTATTATGCGAAACAAAGCGCTCTCGACTAAAAGCAACCCAAAAAAACCTATTCGTTTGATTATTCCACACTTCTGGAGCGTCTATTCTACTTTATTTTTACACCTATTGGTATCGTATTGTCTTGATAGTTTTTATTAACTTGACAGTAATGGCGGCCGAGTTTAAAACGGTACGATGACAAGTCAAAGGCAATGTGGTTTTACCCACTAGAATAGAGGCCCAGTAATGGCGGCCGAGTTGAAAACGATACTAATCCAATAGGGGAAAAGTCAATGTAGAATAAGGGCCCTATACGTTTGTATAAACATGGACAAATAGATGCCAATGATCTGACTTACATTCTTAAAACACAAGAAGCATGTGCATTCGTTGATTCTTGATCATTGCCACTGCAGAATCAGTAGTACTACACCCAAAAATATCTCTTTATTATATCATTATCTAAGTCTACATTGAGCATAGTTTTTTTTATTGTAATAAAATCCATAATCTTGACTGACTAGTTTGTCAGCACGCAGATACAAATTCAAATGTAGAAGTTGAGTCATACTGCATATTATGTTACCCAGTGTGTTAAGTTCCATTTGAAACAACGCATTGTATAAAGTTACAAGTTACATAAAAGATAAGATAAGATAAGATGTTTTTTAAATTCGCCAAATAGATTTGTTTAACCGCGTTTTTGCGATTCCGTACCCACTTTAAGCTAATGTCAGAGTATCTAAAGGATCTCAGCACATGTAGTAACAGATACTCGTAGTTGTTATTTTGTAGAGGAAATTAACCAAAATGTTTTATAGCGACCTTTTTGGACCCAATTACACGCGGCCTGATTTATTCCGCACGCAGCTGCAGACTCAGTTCTATTGAACAAGTTTGACAACCCTGGTGATTGATCGACACCCTCGGTCAACACGTCGCAGCGGCGATCGCGTTTTGTTTCCAATTCCAAAGGGAATGTTGGATTCGTTGGATGACAAATCCGATTTGTGGTCGCGTCAATCTGGTTTAGTTTCAGGGTTTTGTTTGATGGATTGCTTTGTTGAAATTGATCGTTAAATTGGTAAAATAATTAATCCGTTTGATTACAGATGCAATGTTTAATCAAGCACAATTAAATGCAGTTTGAAATACCCACAGAACAGAAAAAACAGTAGAAGAGTCAAGTGGGCGTGTAACGTGTGGCATAGTTATGCGGAGTTCCGCATAACCTACCATACTTTTGCCGCGATCGCTTATTTCGATATTTCAATATTTCGATATTTCTAAAATAGGAAATAAATCCAGAAGCATGCCTTATTGTGCTATTTTGGAATGTAAAAACGGTAGCCGCACCAAAAACATTTTCCACGTTGGCGTGTTGTTTTTATTATAGTTTAAGTATTGGCGACAACAGCTCTGATACTAAGCGAAGATCATGCCAATTCCACTGTTTTTTCTATTCCGTGGAAATACCACAGTAATACATGGAATTTATATTAGAAAATTTGCTACATTTATACTAACAAATTAAATACCAGACGATTTAAATGTGGAATAACTTCTCTTTTACTACGAAACAGACAAAGTTGTTATTGAACTTGCCTTACAATGCAACTGAGGGCAATGCCAGTGTGCAATCTATTATATGACTCTTTATACGACTGCATTTTTGTGGTTCGCCTTTTTACCCTGCCAGCTTTGGGAGTCGTAGCAACGGCTAAGACGGGGTAAACAGACTTAAAGTAAAAACCAGATGTCACTTCAAGTAACTACTACATAGTGCCATGCTATTTTCTTGACGGAAAGACTCATAGCAAGATAGAGTAGCGTTTTTGGATAAAGGCTAAGCAAACATTTATTTACCAATAAGAGTAGCGTCGTCTAAAAGAGTCGGATGTAGTTTAACTTAACTTGTGCAGGTGGGCACTTTTGGAACACGAGATCTTGTGTGCAATTACCACTCTTAAACACTCAGCTGTCCGAGTGGGCAATTTCCCTCACGACGTTTTTGCTCACCATAAGAACATCGGGTAGCGTAATATAGTAAAACTTATTGGCACATGGCAACCTCTGCTGTTTGAACTCAGTACCTTACGATCACGAGGATACCCTACTAGGCCACCCACGCTCCAAGTGTAACGTAGAGTTCTACCCAACAATGCAGGAAAATATTTGCAGATTTATTGATCATGATTTGTCAGGATTGTAGCAGGTGGAATTAAGTGGTCTCTGCCTACCCCTCTGGAAAACATACATACATACATAAACTCGCGCCTTCATACCCAGAGTGGGGTAGGTAGAGCTACAGAATTACCAACAACTCTAAAAATTTGTTGATAATTCTGTAACCACATTTTGCACAATTAGGCTAAGATGTTTACCAGTGTATTAGTGTATTAGTGACAGGTTGCAAGCCCATCGCCTAACAGGTGCCACAAGCCACAAGCCTTTATTCCCTTAGTCGCCACTTTCGACATCCACGGGAAGACATGGAATGGCACTATTCTAACCCGGCAACCACACGCGAAACAGGCGTGATTTAATGTAATGTAATTGATCATTTTGTTTATTTTACTGTCACTACTCAGTAGTGACACATCTATCCGGCATTAAAATCAGTGCGGAGATGGAGTAACCTCATTAGACGCGCCCCGGGAGGGCCGAGGTTCTATTTTTGTTGACTCAGGGAAGTTGCTCAGCCGATTAGTGACTTTGTTTGTTGTTGGAGTTAGCCGGGTTAGAT